>JAQFVV010012405.1:6802290-7354790 GCA_028023455.1 Epiperipatus broadwayi
TGGTTTCATATGGGTGCTGGTGTGGTTTTGTGTCTTGTGTTGTAGAATGGGAGGCTGGAGTTGTTTGACCAGTGTGTAATCATTAGATGAGTTGGTTGAAGTGTGATGGTCCATTTCTAGATTGTTTTCCAACAGTAAATCAGTGTTGGAGTCTTGTATCTGCCCTTTTATGTGGTCCTCTGTGTTAGTGGGTGAAGAATATGATAGCTGAATTAAGTTTTGCGTATTTTTTATGCATCTATGATTTTTGCTTTTCCTACTGTTGCAGACATCACAAATTCTGTTTGGGCATGACCTTACAAGATGTGATCGGTCTCCACAGTGGAAACACTGAGGTTGTACACCTCGAATAGCTATGTAAATTTGACATTTTTTTTTTCCAGAGTTATACGAATATGACGCCTTGATTGAGCTTGAGAGAGAAGGCAGTGCTGTTGGATGGAAGCTCAATATCTACCCTTCTCTCTGCGAGGTACTCGAAACTAGTTATCACACCATATCTAGCAAGCAGCCTCTGTCATCAGTGAAATTAAAGTAGCAGTTACATGCTATTCCATAGGCTGTTCTTGGTTTATTCATATCTATTTTGATGAGATATCAGTCTTTTAAGAACAGTTATTGTCTTTTAAAGAGTTCTTTCTGTAGTAGATTCTGAAACTCAATAATGAAGTAGCGTCTGTTAGGATGGTGATAGACCCTGCGAATAGATTTTGTTAATTGAAGACTTTTAAGAAGCAGAAAGAGATCATCCGTTGGAAAAGTGAATAACTGACAGAGGTCATTAGTGGTGGTTAGAATCAATGTGTTATCGCTGTGGTAGTTGAGGAAGGAGTTAAATAACACTGAAGGAATTCTAGAATTAAATTCTTGGCTTATGGCTTCATAATTGTTCATATAGGACTGGGAAAGTTGGTATGGTTCTGTGTTGATCTCATCATTGATTGAGATAAGGTTACATCATCAATGAAGTCCATGACATTGTGTTGAATATCTGGTTCAGTTGCTTCTTGGATATGGGCTTTAGATTTATTGTTTCCCAATACCATAGCATAGCTTCGGTTTTTTGTTGGGTTGGAATTGACATTTGTATTTGATGTTGAAAGTTGAAAACCTATAGTATGATTACCTGCTAGATTGTGGTCAGAGATCACGTTATTGGTTTGAAAATTGGTGTTAATGCATGGAAAATCTGTTTCAATAAAATTTATTTCAGTCGGTGATACTAGCGGTTTTCCTAAATTTATTATTGGATCGATATATGAATTGTGTATTTTGCTATTGGATTTCGAATCGAATTTTTCACTTGAATTTTGTTTTACGGATATAAAACCAGATTGTGGCTGAGGCTGAGTATTTTTACTTATTTCTCCTTTATGAGCTTTTAATTTTGTTTGTAAGGTGATTTTTAGTTCATCTAAAGAATCGTTACAGAGATCTATAGCCATTGCCGGTGATACACCACCTTCATTTAAAAACTTTTCAAAACTTGTCGTGCTGAAATCTCCAAAAGGATTTTCTGCTAGATTTGGGCTATTTTTGGACATATGACATTGTTTTGGGTGTTTAGTATGTGAGTTTTCAGGTGCATTGATAGGTTTAGATAGGTCTTGTGAGATATTAGTGGGAAATTCTGATTTTTTAAGGTTTACAGTCGAATTTACCGTAACAACTTTTTGCATTTTAGAAATCGCGGTCGTGTTATTTTTGTTTGGATTCAGAAGAGTTTCTTTTGATTGCTGAATGCTTTTACTTTTTTTTTTATTAAGAATGCCAAGGCCTTCCTGCTTTGTATCAACCGATTTAGAGTAATTTTGATATCTTATATTATTATTTTTTTCATTAGGGCTTATGTTAGGCATGGAAATAGATTGCTTTACTTACTATCACTGTGCGATCTTGTTATCCAGGTTGACCTGACGTTTTCCCTTTCTAGGAGATTATAGCTATGACTCATTTTTGTAAATAATATATTATAACACAAAAATAAAGCTTACCTGTTCTGATGAGCAGCTTGGATTGAAAGACTTTTTTGATTTAATATTTTTAATAAACTTTTTAAAATGAGTAGATGTGAAGAAATGAAAGCAGATTGGCACCATCTAGTGGATGTAATAACTAAAATATTAATGCAAATTTTATGCAAATCCATATGCAGATGTTACATGGACCATTTTCGAGACAGAGAATAAAATTCAACAAATCTTTAAAATAACTATCAGGAAACTGAGACTGATAAACATGGTATATGCCATAATGTTTCTTGATCTGTTAAACTCAGAGGTAGCTCACCATCTTATCTTGTACGTATTGGTGAATTCATTTTCCATATGAATAATCATAAAATAAGTAGGTAATAGGGATTTCTATTGCTCAGTTTCTTTAAATTCTCAAAATTAATTGAACAGGTCTTTTGCCAGTAAAGAGTAATTTTTTTAGCCTTCAGGCAAAACATATTTAAGTGTATGAGGAGCATCATGGTGCAGATATATTGATTCCACTTGCCACATCCATAACTTGGAATTTAAATTAAACTAATTCTTGAAAATGAAACCATCTACACCATAGATAATTCTCTAACTATTAATATGTTTAGTAACAATAACCATAAAAGCTGCACTCATTGACCAGCAGGTTATTGATTAAGTAAACAATTCTTTATTTGATCTCTGTAATATAAAGTAATTAAGATAATAAAGAATAATTTACAAGAGTAATATTTTGAAATATTAATTTTTTCTATAGCAAGGGCTTTTTCACACCTGCACTTATATATGTAATATATAGAGGGTTTAAACTTAGACTTTCACAGGATGCTCAACCATCCATGCTTGATCACACACATATAGAAAAGATAAATAATCACCAATATCTGTAAACCAGCACTCATCAGTTGGAGAATATAGAATCAGTGGAAATCATAGATAAATAATTAAGTTGTAACAGAGATGATTATATCTTTGCATTTCAATAGAATGTATCAATTGTACATATACTTGCATTTTAATAAGTTAATAAATCAATTTACATTATTAAAGTTTAAAAGTGGTTTTAAATATAATTGCATTAAGTAAACAACAATCATAGACAAATACTAACAATGATAAACAATTTAATTTAACGTTGGTGATTAAATTAATAATTTTAACATACTATAAAATTTCTAATTTCAACATACACTTAAAACATATGAATAAAAACAAATTTCAAAAGGCAAATGACCCCTGCCCTCTCCAAGATACATTTCCAACTGAACCAACTATTTCATTTGGCTCATGGTCATATCTGTAATAAGATTTCATCATAACAGTTTATAAAAAATGATATAGTCAAATAAATTTTCTACTTTGGGGAAATATATATATATTCTAGTTTGGTTGCATGTGTAACACAATTGTACAAAAGCTATGTATTGGTCCAAATATATAGATAAAAACAACTGAGCTTAATGCTTTTGAATGGTCCAGCCTTCATAATCACAGCTTGACTGCTAATAGTTAACGATATGCAAATTTATACTAAATATGCTAGACATTCCATTTTCTTGATAAAGCATAGCATGTGTCTTTTCTGTTTATGGCTTCTTTGTTTCTGGAGATGAAGAAGGCTTCCTTGACTTTTCTTTTGAGGTCATTTCTCTCTATGCACATGATTGTGGGGTTCTCTGGAATACCCTCGTGGTGGCTTGTGTTCTGGTGCTGAAAGAAATTGCATAGGTAGAAGGATGATTGAGAGATAAAGATGCTCTGCTTTCTCCATAGTATAAGCCTTTATAGCTATTGTTAGAGCAAGCAGTATTGGGTACTGTATGGGGGTTGTAAAAGCAGAGTTTGATCTTTAGTTTTGTTGATTAAGTTGTTGGAGTTGAGGATAGAATGTAATTTACTATGTAAATTGGAGATGTATGGTAGCAATAATCTAGGTTTATTTTGTTTGATGTGGGTGTTAAACTGTTTATTCTGGAAGTGTAAAATTCTTTTATCGATGGTGGACTGCCTGAACCCTAAATTCAACAAATCATCTCAGTATTTTGTTAAATTCACTTTGGTGTCTGCCTCAACTCTACATAACAGTTTGTTTCTGTGCAAAAAAAAATAGTAAGCCAGATAATTTGTTCTGTTTGTGCATTAGACTGGGGGGGGGGTATGTGGCACCTGATATCCAATGGTTTGATGGCCATGCTGTAATGACAATGGTTGTTTTCTCTTTGTATGTTAACATCCAGGTATTCAACTTGTTGAAATGCATCTTCAATTGTAATATTCACAACGTGTTGTGTTGGTTTCCAATTTGACTTTAATTTGTGTGATGACCTCTGAGATGGTGACAATGAATAGATTGTCCACATATCTGGTGTATATTAGAAAGAATACATGGTTTAAACCACATATGATCTTCTCATAGTAGTTAAGGAAGATGCTGATGATGGGCCAGCCTTGCTTCATGGAGAACCACTGGTTTCTAAAGAACACCACAATATGGCTGTTCAACTGGCAAAGAAACTCATGAATAAAGTCTACATTAGATTGGGCTGTTTTTTGTGCCAAAAGTTCATCTCTGATAATTTGGATTGCTTTGTCTCTATAGACAGAGCCATATAATTCAGTGATATCCATGGTGGCCAATTTGATATTTGGATTCAGTTCTAAATCTTTGATGGGAGGATACAAACTCTGCGGATTATTTGAGGGTGTATGATCCGAAGCCCAATGTCTGGATGTGTTTGTTGTTCACACATTTGGCAGTCTTTGTGTAATGTGCTCTGCTAAAGTCCAGCATTAAGTGGACTGGTGTGTTGTCTTTGTGTGTCTTGGCACTTCCAAAAATCCTGGATATCATTAACCGGATTTTGTAATCAAGCTATGATTATAAAGGCTGGACCCTTAGAATCATACTAAGCTCGTTTGTTCTTATTTATATATTTGGAAACAATACATAGCTTTGAGGACAATTGCGCTAAACACTCAAGTGAACTAAAAATGATATAATAATCTCTCTTCTAATAAGTGATTAGCAATAACCATAAATATATTTATATAAAATCGATATTAAATGAATGCATTCAAGAAATGTAGCAATTTTAAATTAAATTGCATTCCTTCTCTACTACAATAATCATAAAAAAAAAAATAATCAAATGATTTATTTCTTTGAAGTTGATGAAACGTATGAATATTGGAAATGGAAAACTGGAATCTTAATTCACATTATCTATGCTCTAGAATCTATTTATTTATCACTGTTTTAAGCCATGATTTTCAAGTATGATGATGATGAAATACAGGGTATAACTGGCCAACTGAAGATAGTATCTTGTGGACAATTTGTTTGTTCCTTCCCAAATGTTTTTATCCATATCTTTAAAGTTTGTGTAGAAATTAGAAGTTTTATATTTCGTCTAGAATATCAAATGTGATTGGAAAAAGGTGTTATTAACTTCAAAGTTTATATCTGAGCTAAAAATGATATAATAATTATTATAATCAAGGAATTCAAGAATTAAGTTTAAGAGGAATATTAGGATTATATTTTACTATTTTTCAAAAAATGGAAAATTTTGAGTCAAGATTTTCACTTTCTGATTCAGTTTAAAGTACAATTTATTTTGTTGCTATAGGTTTTCATGGATTACGTGTAATTATTGGTAGGAGTTTTTTTACCTGTTTATTTAATTCATCATTTTCAATTTCATTATTCTAAAATTCATGATTTTGGTTTTGGGGCCTCTTCTGATCTAAAGATGATATTATCAAATGAGTTGTGGAACTTATAAATTACAGTAATTAAATGATTATGGACAATATTTGCATACATTCATACTGTACGTATATATTGGGTCATTATTTAACAATTATTATGTATATAATTTAGATTTTTGTTTTTTTGAAAATACAAAATCATTCTTTATTCTCCCTAACTACTTAAGAATACACACAATTGTGATTTTTTAAAATTAATTTTAATTTTATCAAGTTTTAAAGTCAATATCTAGGCTTAAAATGATATAAAATATCTAATTCGAAGGTGATATCAAATTAGTGCGTTCAGAGATGTGAAACTTGTAATTTATAATAAATGACTAATAATATATATATATGCACACTGCGCGTATATGCCTTTAATTTTTTTAAATTTGAAAATATAAAGTCGTTATGTATTCTCTGCACATAATCTAAGAATATACTTGATTGTTATTTTTTAAAATTAATTTTAATTTTACTTATATGAAATTTTAAAGAAATATTTGTATTTAATTTGTTTGCTACTTTTTCGTTTTCCCGTAAGATGGCAGTAGTTCTTGTACAATAATTTATATAATATAATAATTATATTCATTTCTTTGTGTCATGCTATAATACATTATTTAAATCAAAAATTATTAATATAAAATTCAGTTCGTAATAATTTTTATACTTCATACTTTTTTTTTTTAAATGTAATAGATATAGTGTGCAAAATATTTTATAACATTTATTTTCGGAGTGATAACACAAAATTGTGAGAGAATGAATATAATAATAATAAAAAATAACCCCTAGGCTAATCATTGAAGAGAAAATAGATTTTTTTTCCTAGAAGCAAAAATGTTGAATTGCTATTCTCTCGAAAATATTCAAAAATGCATTTAAAAGAAAGATTGGTTTTCAATAATATAAGTATTTATTGCATGTATGTTAAGTTATCCATTCAAAAGCATAGTTTATAATATAAGTAGTATGTTTCTATGATCAAGTAACCCCAAGGTACATTATTGGAGATAATCTGCCACTAATTCATATCTTCTGTTGTATTTTCTTTTTTTATAGCAACATTGCAACTATAATAAGTTCTTATATAGAGAGAAATGTCATCATCATCATTTTCAGTCTTTATCGATCCACTGCAAGATGAAGATCTCCCCTAGCTTAATCCAATTTTCCTGATCAATAGCTTCTGTTCTCTACATCACAGCAACAAACATTCTTAATTCAAACATCCAGCTTATATATGGTCTCCTTCTTGGTCTTTTTATATCTTGTAATCCAGCTAACCCCCAACAAAATCTCAGAAAATTACCCAGTTATTACATTCAATGAAATAACCATTTTTAAAGTCATACATAATTTTATTATTTTATAAAATGAAATTATTATTGTTAATCATACACAAATTTTGGCACAACTTGGTTTATGACATTGCCAACATTAAAAAAAAAAAAAGATTTTTCATTTTAATGCTCTAGCATGTATTTTTCATCTGTAAATGATCACCCAATGGCTGTCTGTTTTTTTTAGTTCTCAGTTATGTCAAATAATGCTGTTAGTTGAATATCATTCAGTAGATAGATAGATATATATGCTTCATATTCTTTTTTTGCAATGAGATATAGTTAAACTTTTGGACAGTTTGTTTAATCTAACTAATCAATTGTTATAGCTTTTTTGTATTGTTGATTAATGATATATGTATTTATTCTACATATATTTATCATTGCTAAAAAAATTACCATAGGCCATTGTCTTGTCCTTTTATTAGTTTTCCACTTTTCCTATTCTAAATAATTGACTCCATTCTTTGATAGATTGTAATTGGTTACCATCTGTGATTTTCAAACTTCAGCATCTGTTCTTGGAGACTGATGCATTAAAAACATCATCAGTACCAGTTTTGGTTTCTTTGGAACATAAGACAATAAAGTTAGTTATCCAATAAATCCATTATTAACTTCTTTTTTTGTCTGTGTGGTTGGGGTGAGGGGTGGGTGGTAAAAAGAAGTTGGCATACATTTTATATTTTTCTTCTGAATTCCAAGATATGTAAGTCCTTAATTTTCTACTGTTGAACAAGTTCTACAGACATGTATTAGTTGTCTTCCATTACATTTCAGTAATCTGGTAATTGATTAAAAGGGAATGAATTGTATTTCTTCTAGTAAGGTTTTGCCAGAGTAAATATAAGCATCATAAAAATAATAGTTTCTGATATCTGTCAAACTCTGAATGTTCAGCCATATTATATGAATCTCTAAATCATAAAAACATTTTGTTTACTGTAACATATCTGTTGATTGAGAAATTGTTTTGACTGTTGGTTATAAATAGTTTAATTAATGAATTCATTGATGCTTAATGATAATCTTTTTTCATTATTTCCCTAGCGAGAGAATTGGCAGATCATAAGCAGTAAAGAATAAATATATATAATAAAAAACAACCCAACCAGTTGCTTCCATGCAGAACAAATCAGATTTGAAAAATTTATATAAAATAGCCAAAAATGCCATATGTTCCAACATATCAACATTTTTGAAGCAAGAATGATTTTTTTTATCTTTATATTTTCTCCTGCACAAATGAAATTTATATCTCTATAATTGATGGTGTTTGTGACATGTTGTTTGTGACATGTTTTTAGTAAATAATAAATTCCACATATATTTTGCTAGAGAAGCATTTTCCAGCAATTAAGCAGGGTCTTGTAACTAGGTAGGAGATAGTTATATTGTATCTTCTTGTTTTAACTTTTGTTACCAGTGTGCATTAATTCATTTAAAATCATTCACCCATAAGATTATCAACAAACTTTTTCTTGTGATTAACCTCATTTGAATCTTTTTCTTCTGCAACATAATCTTTTGCTCTATCTTACTCATGGTCCTCAGATTCTAAACTTACAGTCAGGATTGTTATCCAAAAATTATTTATACCAATGTAGGATCCACTAAGTTTAATTTTTCAAGGGCCAGCACCTTGTGACATTTTCATAAAGATCTACCATCAAAAGCATTCAAAAGGCAAATATTTTACAAAGAAAAACAACATTTATCTTGTTATTAAAATATAGTGTGGCCTGGTATCGGATACCACACACAGTAAATGTACTGAAAGTTAAATTATTCTGAATATCATTTACAAGTGATTTTCTAGATCTAACAATAGTAAGAAAAAAGAGTGTTCATTTGAAGATCTATATGTTTTAAATCTACAACTAAAAAGTTTGTGTGCTGGTGTGGAATACTGGTTGAGGATTAGGATTTCAACTGTCCATCTATTATTAACTTTTTTAACAATGTTTGTTCTTATTCCCAAGTATTTTGCTTAGAATAACTTCTTGTTATTTCCAACATAAATCTCTTTATACTTTGTTGAATTGTCTGAACATTTGATAATGCTCTTCTGTTAAATATCCAAATCTCAGATCCATATATAAAAACTAGAAAAACACATATATTTAAAATCCTTTTCCCCCCAAACACATACACATTATTTTAAAAAGTTAACAATTATAAATACATTGACTATATTATTAATACAAATGAAAATAGAATGAATGAAATTAATCATAGCATTAAACTTGGCAAGGTAAAAGCAGCAATATTAAAATGAAATATCCCTATTTAAAAAGGAGGAATTTTTTAATAAATGTCTTATTAATACTTTCTTATAAATGTGAAAATTGGATGCTTAATAGAGAAGGGGTACAAGAATCTCAGATCACACAGAAAATACAGTTGGACACTTAAATACATCTCCACCTAACAAACTTATTCCTTTCTTATGTATTATTAGATTTTAACATATCAACATAGATAATACACCAGGGGTGCAATTATCATTATTTAATTTGGTTTGGTGCTTCAATTTATTCTACTTTTTATTTATATACTTTTAAAATATATATAAAGTCATATAAATTAAATATAAAACAAAAACTATATAATACACTCTACAGTATTCAATATATTAATAGAAAATAAATAAATAATAGCTACAGCCACCTTATTGCTTGTATGCATTCTGAATAGCATTTAACAGTTAAAATTAAAAAAAAAACAAAGCCCATTAAAGTATTACAACATTAATATTTCCATATGAAGTGTATCATTTAGGTGTAGACTGCTTTTATTTGTGAATATATATATTGTAACAGGTGTGTTACATAGGGTAGGTACAATAACATAGTATGAGTGCACATATATAAAGTTGAAATGAAAGGTAGAAACAAACACAGACAAAAAATTTGTAGATATTTTTCTACATTTCCTGGAATAAAATAATCCTTGAAAAAGGTTAAATAATTTTGGATTTAAAATAAAATTTTACTATAAATTAAACACTTAAAAAGATTTAAATAAATATTTATATTGTATTCTCATTTTGAAATTAAAAACAAGCATGTCTTATGATAAAATAAAACTGATAATTGTAAACAATTTCTATTATCTGTTATAAAATCTTTTAATTAACTAATAAATTTCTATTTATGTAGAAATCTTTGTATATCATACTTTGATAAAAATTTCAAAGTTGCTGTCAACAAAATTAAAATGGTTTTTAATCAAAACAAAACAGTTTTTAATTCTTTTTGTCACCTCAGCTGACCATATAAAAAGTAATTGGCAAATAGTAGTTTTTTGTAAGAGTTGGGTCGTAATATTTTGAGAAGAGTTGGCAGAGTAGCAGTTTGTTTCCAGAGTTATACAGATAGCTGCCATGGATCAGAAGTAGTTGAAATCAAGACAGAAGGAGGCAGTTGCTGCTAGTCACTATATGGGAGTTTAGATGCTCCTAGAAGGAAGATCCACTTCTCTGTCACTATAGCCTTAAATGTGGACATAACTATGGCTGACCTGAAGTCTATGTGGAACCAAGGGAATATCAACAGTTAATTGATTATACCTTTTCTGATGATGACAATCCTTGACTATAAACCAATCTCACCAAGAGAACTTCAGCTTGCTGAAAAAGTAATTATATGTAAGCTGAAGTATCTATAGGCAGAGAAGCACAGATAAACATATGTACAATGGTGAGTGACAAATATATATATATATGATAAACAAAAATGCAAGTTAAAAAACTTGCTAACGCTTGTATTTATGTCCACAGATGGCGTCCTACCAAGACTGCCAATCAAGCGTGTTTTGTTTACATAAACGTCAGAGTAGTTAGTATTCACTATCTCTAACTATAATTCCACTTTCAGATCATGATTTCAAGCTATTTGCTATCGTCAGTGAAAGACAGGAATAAAGAAACTGTCTTTCACTGACGATAGCAAATAGCTTGAAATCATGATCTGAAAGTGGAATTATAGTTAGAGATAGTGAATACTAACTACTCTGACGTTTATGTAAACAAAACACGCTTGATTGGCAGTCTTGGTAGGATGCCATCTGTGGACATATATATGTATGAAAAGAAAGTTACTGTTAACACTAACTGAAATAATTATAGAAAATATACAAACCATTATACAATTACAAATATCCAGTAATGCCCTCTGTTTAAAGATCTATATCTCAATAATAGCAAACTTTAAGGTTTGCTATTATTGAGATATAGATCTTTAAACAGAGGGCGTTACTGGATATTTGTAATTGTATAATGGTTTGTATATTATATATATATAATGAGAATGAAATTTTAAATAAATTATTTTAGTAATTCCTTAAAATGACATTTTAAAACCTATTTATTTAAATTTGGAAATGTTATAATCAAAAGTGACTGTGATAGTGATATATATATATTGATACTGATAAATTAATGTCATTTATTATTTTGACAAATTTAAATATGTTCTGTTAATAAATTAATATAATGCACATCTCTGCAATTATATATATATATGTGTGTGTAAGTAAACTTAATATAGAGTATTTGTATCATTAAAGTATAACTTAAAAATTTTAATCATGTATTTTTATTTTATCACAAGTCAAAGATGTTCAGAAATTATTATGCCATATGTCTGTATGCATAAGTATCAAAGTGTGTCAGATAGATACTTATATGTACATGTTAATCATTTATTATATTTTTATATAATTTAAAGTTTTTATAATTATTTTATGACAATTCAAATATGTTCAGAAATTAGTACTCACATGTCTGTATGCTGAGAATGTTTAAAGTAAACCTATTGCAATATATATGTAAACCACAATATAATAATTTGAATTTTGTATATTAATCAAGTAAACACATATTTAAAATTTAATTATGTTTTTTAAATTTTATTAAATGGCAATTGAAATGTATTCATTGTATATTATAAAATGTACATTTGTGTGCGCATATATATATATGTGTGTGTGTGTTTTAAGAAACCCATTGAGGTATTGTAAATCAATGTAATATAATAACTTGAATTTTGCATTAATCATGTAAATCATAATGTGATCATTTTTTTAATTGTATATTACTCAAAATCAAATGGCTTAATTGATGTGAGTATAGTCATATTTTATAGACCTTAACTTCATTTTTTATTGTTATCAATAAATGTGTATTCAATTGTTAAAATTATTCCAGTGACTTAATTCTAAATGGTTTTTAGAATATTATATTTGCATCATCTCTTGATCACAATAACAGTAACACAGCTTATGTTCTCTGAGCCAGATTTGAGCATAATAATCTGATATATAAAAGGGAATGTATATTTTAGTGTAGCAGTATTCCAGTATGACATAGTCCTGGTTGGGCATGAGAATTATATTCTTCAAAGCCCATGCACTATATTTTATTTAGTTTAATCTATTAGAATTTAAGTTTATTGTTGGCCAGTACATTATGGTACTAAGTAGTAAAAGAATTGAAGATGGTCAGCATGTTTTAATATCCCAGCATTATTGATTTTATTATTATATATCCAGATGGATGATCACTTAAGTTGGTGCATCCAAATTAATGTTTAAATAATTACCCCAAGTTGGCAATGGCTAAATAGTTAGCTTGGTCTACAGGAGACCCATTTCAAATCTAGTCATAAGGTAAGATTGACTATTGATTTATTTCATTGTTGATTAATCATGATGATGAATGTTTATTTATTTTGAGTATTGCTTATACTTACTTCTACTGTTGGTTAATGTTGGTGGATTTATAGTTAATCTAGTTACTCTAGTGAGTTAACTGAGCTGATCTCAGAGAGATCTCATGCTCTCTTGAATATATAAAATGACATATATATTTTTAATATTAAACATTACTTTAATATCATAATTTGTAATAATATTTCTTACTTTAATAATATTTTACTTTAAATATCTTTTACTTATATAATTCAATATTATTTATTTTAATATCTTACATAAATATTATACTTGTTTGTAAATTTTATATAATATTTATTTGGAGAGATGATGATTTCCATCCCCCAGGTTCATTCTATTTCACCCATTTCATTATAATATATTACAAATAAAATGTCTGTTAATTAAAAAATTATTGTAATAATAATAAAAATAATAAATATAATGGTAATAAACTATTATATACAGTCTTTCAATCTGCAGAATTACTTTTGGTTAATTCCTTAACCTGCCTTGAGGCAGGTTAAGGAATTAACCAAAAGTACTTCTGCAGATTGAAGACTGTTTTACCATTATATTTATTATATATATATGGAATCATAATTAAATATTAGTAAATACAGTAATCAATAGGCTAGCAGCAAACATTAAGATCACAGAATTATGGGAAGGTTAACCTTTCACATTATTATTTGACAAAAACTACAAAGACAGTCGAAAGTGCTCCTAAGTGGTGATTATATTTCTTGTACTTTTCAAAATTTTTGATTACTGTATTTACTAATATTTAATTATAAGATTCCATATATTGTTTTGAAGAAATACAGACATCAATTTATAATATTATATATATATGTTGATACGAAGATTTTCACGGGTTGCATATATAAAAGACATATTTTGTGGGTTCATCCGTGTTAAAAAATTTAAATATTGATATACCAACATTTCAACTTGATTACACAAGTCATCTACTGGGTGATAAAAGGTAGCAAGATGGTTTTAGAGGCACTACAATCACTGATTTGAAAAAAAACCATTAAAGTTCCACCAATAGCAAAAATGTTAAATTAAGAATGTTTTTTAAAAAGAATCTTTCCAAATAGGAGGAAGTTTGCTTGTATCATCTCGCTTATTGATACAATCTGGCCTTTTAAGTATCTCAATGGCTTATCTAATTTTGCACTGGTAGAGATTATTACATCTGGATATGATCCTGGTACTAGAAAAATCAATTTTATGACCTGAATCTATAGTATGGAGTGAGAGTGCTGATGATGATGAGTGTTGTTTAACTGCATTAGCATGCTCATCTCTCCTAACACTAATGCGACGATTACTCATACCTATGTAAGAAGCTTTACAATTTTCACATGAGATTTGATAAACACCATGAGATTCAAGAGAGATTGAATCCTTAGTCTTGGTTATTATATTGCTGATATTTTGATGAGTAGAAAGTGCTGTCTTTATATTATAGCATTTTAATATATGTCCAATACTGTCTGTAGTTCCTATTACATATAGAACACAAAACCTAATAGCTGATTTATCAACTTTTTGTTTCCTATTTTGTCCATTTTGGGCTTGAAATAAGGCTTTTTTAATACATTTATAATTGTAAAATTAGAGAAGCCATTGAGATATTTAAAAGGCCATATTTATCAATAAGTGAAATGATACATGCAAACTTCCTCCTATTTGAAAATATTTTTTTAAAAAACATTCTTAATTTAACATTTTTGCTATTGGTGGAACTTTAACGTTTTTTCAAATCAGTGATTGTAGTGCCTCTACAACTATCTTTCTACCTTTTATCACCCAGTAGATGACTTGTGTGATTAAGTTGAAATGTCAGTATATCAATATTTAAATTTTTTAACATGGATGAACCTGCAAAATATGTCTTTTATATATATTATAACAATATGGAAATAGGGGGTTAATAAGGGAGAATCTAGCATTACAAACTTCCACAATTGGCTAGCCATTTATAACAGTAGGGATAAATTATGAAAAGATAAGAAATCACGATCATCCCCAAATAAACACAATATAAAATTAAATATAAAAGGAATGATAATGAATATAACAAATCAGCAAAAACTAATTATAAGTTCTCCAGAATTACAGAGAATAATAATAGTAATAATGATTCATCTTCATGAATGATCAAAAAAATAAAATCAACAGTCAACCTTGTGACTAGATTTGAAAGTGGTCCATTATACACCAGGTTAATTATTTAGACCTTGTCAAGATTGGGGCAGATTATCTAAACAATAATTTGAGTGCACAAAGTTAAAAGCTAATCCACAAGAATATAACAGCTCATGGAGCAAGATCTCCATAACTGTTACTGTGAGAATAAATAAATAAATAAAGCAACTTTTTCTAAATCACTTTAAATAATTCATAGGTGGATCCTATTATAAGTAAATGGTTTTACTGAGATAATTTTAAAAAATTCTACGCATTAAACTGTTTTGAAATAAATCACACATTCTGCCAATTCATGTAACAAAAATTGGAAGGAATAAAGACTAAAAAATATTTTAAAACATTTATTTAATAATTAATTGATTAATAACAATAAATAAAAGAAATTGACATGATAGTATGAAATTTTAAACATTCATTTCATCAAAAAAAATATAGTTTCATAAAAATTATATTAATCAATTGATTTTTATTCATTAAATCAACTTTTAATTCACTAGGTTATTTCTTTAAAATAACTAAGAGTTGGAAAAAACACCATTTTTAAGAAAAATCAAAGATCATAATCTTTGACTTTGCTTAATTAATCTTGTGTTAAGTTTTAGGAGAAAAAAATGAATAAAAAGATAAAACAAAAATTAAATGCAAAGTAAAAAAAAATTAAATTAAAAAAAAAAATTCTTTAATAATTTTAAAAGAAAATTGAATGGATTAAAAAAAGAATATGTTTCACAATTTGAAAACATTAATAAAAATATTTAAAATTATCAAATCTTACAAAAAATATTTTATATAAGAAAAAATATCTTTTTTTTACTACTAATAAAAATACAGCATGCACACAAAAATACCCTTAACCATGATTTGATTCTTCCAGATAAATTTGTCTTTTTCCTGGTTTTCAGTATTTCCAGGTTAAAAATGGCAAAATTGTATCTATTTCCTTTTAATAAATTTTCCAAGTTTAATCCACAGAGGCATTCATGTTCCTATCTGTAGACATGATTGAAGATTACTTTATGGGGTAACATTTATCAATTTTATTCCAATGAAGGCAGATTACATGGAAGATGATGTCTAGCTTTTAGCACATGGTTTTTATTGTAGAAGTCATTTTTATGATTAAATTCATAGTATGCTAAAAGCTTATTAAAAGTTTCTGCTATTCTATGCAACAGCTTAGTTAAGACTTCTTTTTTCTTCTTTAGCAGCTGGATTAAAACTTGATAATAGCTAATTTAGGAATAATTCTTCTTAGCAGACACTTGGACCTTCTGAATTCATATCGCTATAATTTTTTTCTAGGACATTCTTGCCTCCAAGTCAATCACAATCTGTCCCCAACATAACAATTTTTATAACAACCATTTAGTTTAATTTTTAGACACACAATTGTTCAGTTATTTCCATTCTTAAACTTTGACATTGAAAAACAAATTAAGAATTTAAATTAACATCATAGAATTCATGATATTCATTTCTAATTTAAAAACATTTTTTTGCAAAAGGAAAACAACATAATCTGCTAATTAAATTTGATTTTTACATTGTAGAGAGATAAAGAGAAAAATTTAAAAAAAAACAACTGACTAATTAAAAATAAAATTTATCAAAAGTTTTATTTCTTTTTAAAAATACCATTAAAAATAAAACTTTATCTTTTTATTAAGGTTAAAATTAATATCTATTAAATAATTTGTTGCAAAAAATGAGAAAATTATTTTTTCTTGGTACATTTTTAAAAAATAAACATAAAAGAAACTGATAATTAAATAAATTTACTGGAGAGAACAAAAGAAATTATTTACCTGATTTTCTAATTTTCTCTCTTTTCTACCAACATTACAATTTTTAATACATATTAAGATATGCATATTATGATTAAATAAAACAAATTTGACAATTATTTTAAAACATTGTCTAGAATGTTCCTACTACCATATGGGAATAAAAATAAAACATGTAATTAAATAAAACGCATTATTATTATATATAAAAATATGCATGGTAAAATTAAATATTACCCCCCCCCCATTAATTAAATAATTCTAAACTAAATCTAAGGAGCATGCTGCTAACTATCTAATTATTTTTAATACAGCTATATAACTATATATATATATATGATGAGGTGTCTATTAGAAGTAACAACAAGAAATCAAAAATAAAATTTATGGGTGAGAAAGCAAACAGTTATTATTGGCATAACTACATAGAGCTGGGCTGGATACATAATAGATGGACAGTTAAAGTCTTAAACTGGATATCAAGAGATTGTAAAAGACCTAGAAAGAGAAAATATGTGAAATGGATGGATGAAATAAGGATGTTTGCTGGTATGTTGTTGAAAAGGCAAGATGGAGATCATAAAAAGTGAATTAAATGTGGAGAGATTGTCATCCTGCCATGAACTGATAATGGCTGAAAATGAATTTAAAAAATGAATATATATTATAATTGAAAATAACAAAAAGTACAATTTATCATAAATTTATTATATCTCCCTAACCAATAATCTAACAGAACCCAATTATGTCAATGTTAAAATTTTAATAAATAGTTCAATCTATAGAAATCAATATTATTTCACCACTAGTTAAAAATATGACAAAAACATGCTAAAATCCTTGCTGGTAAGTTTGCTCACTATATCAAAATAGTACTTGAAGATTTACATATTTAATGGATAGAATTATTTACTTTTTATTATATATGTGTGTGTGTGTTTATTGTGGAGCACAAGTCATTGCTGCAATGATAATGCACCAAACTGCCATGACCTTAACCTGTTTTCAAATGAGAGCAAGTAAAACAGAAACATTTTTCATTAAGCTTAGGAATTTCTTTAAGGAAGCAATTCATAGTTGACTTAGCTAACCATCTAATATTCTTTTGTGAGGGGTTGATGGAAAACCGGCCTGCAATGGGCTACTTTTTATTTAGATTCAAGTGTAATTTAATATACTTGGAGTTTTAATGTCATATAGGGGATTTGAACACAGACTTTCAAGCATCCCTCAGCTATCAACTCTATCCCATACAACTTATACACATGTCCACACATGCGAAAAAGATAAATGATCTCCAATATACTTATTTATGCTGAACCAGAACTCATCAGTTAGTCCAGATTAGTTGGAGGGTGGAGTACATTGAAGCCTGTCCATTAAAGTTTGAAGATTTGCTATCTTAATATAAACCAAGTGCTCATTACTTGATTTGGACCAACTGATGATTGCTGGTTTAGCATAAAATATATATATTGGAAATCATTTATTTTTTTTATGTGTGTGGTCATGTGTATCAGTTGTACAATATAGAGTCAATAGCTGAGGGGTGCTTGAAAATCTGTATTCAAATTTTCTACAATTACATATATAAGCAATGTGTGTCAAAGAATGATCATTCAAAGTACTTTCTACATTACTTTAAATTAAAATAATAATAAAAATAACATGAATTAAGAAGAAGCACTTTTGATTATATTGTACAAATTATCAACTGAAGTCACATAGTTAACAAAAAGATATCATATGATTTTCCAAAAACTGTGTATATTGATATTACCATATAATATTAAATCATCCATGCACTTTACTACTGTTACACAATGCTTTATTTATCACCCTCTTTTACATTTTACAGTTTCAATTGCTCCATCAATCTTCTTCAGAACTTTAAGCATTGCATAACAGTAGTAAAGTGCATGGACGATTTAATATTATATGGTATACATTTGGCAATGCAATAAGAAAGAGTAGTTATTATGTTGATATTACCAGATTGTCTATTTATTTTTATGTCCATGTGACTTTAGTTGATTACATATACAACATAATCGGGTTTAATTTATATATTATTATTAATTACTGTTATTATAATATAAAATTTATATATAGTATATTTTTAACAGATAATTTATCATTATATATATATATATATGTGGGTGTGGGTGTGTGTAAACAATGAATGTTTTTTTTAATAATGTAAACAATATTTTTACCATGCTGTAACTAGAAATGCAAGATGAAATCATATGATTTAGTAATGGCAACAACATTTTTAATGCAGTTAAGCCTGGAATCATTTTTATCTTAATAATCATGTTATGAAAGTATTAAATCAAATATTATAATTTCTCTGAATTTTCAAAAGCAAATGATCCTTTTCCATTAAGAGTTTTATATGAATATATATATTAATTTAAAATATTTTTGGATTTATATCATTCAAATATAATGGAAATTTTTTCATGTAATAATCTAGATAAAATTTCAGCTATTATGTATCCAAGCAACAACCAATCAAAGCAATGCAAGCAGAAACTACTTAATATAGTAATAGTAGTAATATTTGTCTAACCAACATTAAGACAAAAGTACAATGGTTTTTTAATAGTCTATCTATTGTGATATTAGCACAGCAGCTTTATTGTTGTTTGGCTTTATATTGGTTGTGCAGATACTGTTACCATTATCACATAATGTTAGCTTGCACTGTGTGTATTCAATGGTTGCCTAGTTACATTATAGCTGAAATTTTATTTAGATTATTAAATGGGAAATTTCTCATTATTTTTAATGTTTACATCCATAAATAAATCTATGAAAATCTTTATATTAATATATATGGCTTGTGTGACAGAGTCTTATTTACTTGTGAAAATTTACCAAAGTTGTTCTACTTATAAATTCTCTTTGTCTGATTCACTTCTCTAATAACAATTAAAATATTAAGCTAAAAATAATTCTACTTTCAACTTAACATGGGTCACATAAATACTGTTGCTAATACTAGACTACAATTTGCATTGCCAATTTTAATTAATTGTTGCCTGGTTATATAACAACTGAAATTTATCTAAATTATTACATGGCAAAATTCCTCATTATATTTCAATATAAGCATCTATAAGTCTGTGGAAAATTTTAAATTATAAACATATTTGCGTGCACATGCAAACTGTATGTGTGTGTATGTATGATAATAATACTGTATATGCATTTATAATAAACTTATAAATTTAAAAATTTGTTAGAAATAAAATAATTGCTTTGTATAGTTTAGTTATTGGTAAAATAACTAATTTAAAAGCTAAAGCTTTTGGCTTGGCTCTTTCGAAGAAAGTTAAAGCAATTAAGTTTGAATACCCCAATGGATCATCATTGATTATAGTTGCTCGATTATTTCATAACTTTCTAAGCAATGAACGATAGGAAAATAACCGAGAATAAACATTTTGTTTTTAAAAGTTATATATCGTATTAAATGTACTCTATTTACTAACTACTATCATGACAGATTGTGCTTCAAACCAGAAACTTTTAGCTCCTGGATCAATCATTCTATCACTACTATAGTAATCCACACAATATAAAAAAGATTACTCAAGAGATCATGTGATATTTGAATACTTGAAATGGCGGAGAATTTTTAAATCTTGGATATGTTTGTTTTTTATTCAGGAAAAGGCAAGTGCCACTAAATATATATAAAATTTACATAGATATCATTGTATACAAAGTAAACATAGAAAACATATATACAACCAAATAGTTTATGTCAATTGATTATAACACCAATTAAATAATGCTTTGTTAAAAAATTTGGCTATCCTTGTAGGATGATGAATCCGCTCTTTTAAGGCTTTATTGGAGTTAACTAAATCCAGTTTTAAGTTTTAGCAAAATTGGTTGCATTAAACAACAAAAGCAAGCTATTTAAAATCAATATTTGATTGATTATTAAGTGATTCCATAATAAAAAGTTAATGTTTACCCTAATTTACTTATTAAAGTGTAGTTTCAGGCCGCCCTCTATTCTGTGATCGGTCATTTAAATTAGTATGTGGCAATTTATCTCCTAAGTTTTTTTAAAGAATTGTTTGCCAAAGTATATTCTAAAGCATTTAAATGTAACTAACTACTTTTGGGATCTGTTACTAAAGTACCCCGGAGTTTGCTTTTCGACATAAATATTCATAAACGCGCAACCAAATATTATCGCAATTGTATAATTGAAATTCATTATTCATACGATAAGAAATACTATAATTAATTTGTTATTTATTTTTGTAATTATTTTCTATATTACTTCTTATTGCACAAGTGAACTTGTCTTTTTAATTATGTCAGTTCTAATTTGTAAAATCATGTTCACATTAGAAGAAAACTTGATTAATTTAATTTCTCTGATTCAATTAAATAATATCAAACCCTTTTTTCTTTTCATCTCAGAAGTTTGTGACTACAAGAAACAAAATTAATTGCATTAATAAATAAATTAATACATTGATTTCTGAATTAATCAATACAATATTTATCCTTTATCCGTACAGTTATCTACTGGGAAATTAATTTGTAACCAAAATTTATTAGTTACCAATTATTTTCTTCTGAAGTATTCAATAATTCGGACACAAATATTTATAAAAGATAAAATTTAATTATAGAATTGATTTCAAGTGAAAGGAAATTATGCTAACAATTTGTCTTAATTTGCTCCTCAAGATATAATTAAATTATATCATGTTTTCTTCGTTTATCATTATACATAATAATAAATAAAGTAGTTGTAGATGTTTATATATATTTTTAATCTTAATAATAATTTTAAAATAGATGTCCCCACCCACCTCCAAATTCTCATTATACGTACTTATTATCAAGTTTGCTGAAATATAAGTCGTTTTCTGTGTATAAAATTTAATCGTAAACATTGAGTTTCTTTTGGTACATATCCTCTCTTCATTAAAGCCTATTAATATAATCTTGTTATGCATGATTTAACACAGTAGTAAAGTGCTTGGGTATGGACTTCTCTGTTCTGTTATTTCCAGTATTTGAACTTGACACAAGCTTCTGATCAATAGTTCATTTGGTTATATATTTTTATTTTTAATATAAGTTTAGTATAAATGAATTTAAATTTGACTTGTATTTTTGCTACATCAACCCTTAATATTGTACATCAATCCAGGTATCAAAATCTAGAAGGAAGTAAACAATTATGACTCTTTTATATACTTAGAAGTCAATATGTACATTAGTTCTGTTTTAAAATTCTAAAGCAATCATACATAAATAAACTGTTGGTTTATTATTTTATTAGAATTACATTACTGAATATTAAAACGTAAAACAATAGCAGCTCTCTACCCTAGGACCATCTATAGTAAGTTTGAGTAATCAGTGATTATCAAATAATAAGGATTTAATTTGCCATCTCCATACCAATTTTTGCCTTTATCAATGAGCTTGGAATTCAGAGCTGGAAATGTACTTCAAGATGGGAATTTAAATGCACTATCATCTAGTTGTCATTGATTACTCAAGCTTAGTATAAATGGCACTAAAGTAGAAAGATGATCTTGTTTTAGCACACATTGTGTGATCTAAAGAGTTAAAGGACTTGTTATTACTTAAAAAATTAAAAGTGTAAATTATTTTGAACTTTTTAAAGTGATTTACTTTAATGGTAGAATGACAGAATAGTGCTAAAAGTTTCCAGATTATAATTCAAATCTCATATCTGATGTGTGAATATCACATGCCCAAAAGAGCAACTAACAATTCAATTATATATCAAAAAGTTAAAATAAAAAAATGTTTTGTAAAATAGGAGTGAAACTGAACTTGTGACTTCTGAGGTTCAAACATCACATGACCAGCAGAGTAACTAACCATGCAGTTATATATCAAAGAATTGAAAACCTTGTGTGGATTAGTATAGTTGTAGAGTGGTGATCTCTGGAATTTAAGGTTTTGGGATTGATTCTAGTTTTAACACTCCGAGCTCTCAAACTTCTTATGAACTCTCAAGCAATAAATTAAAATTAAAAAAAAAAAAAGGTTTCCAGAAAATGTTATTATTTAATAAAATATGTTGATAAAAATACATTTTATAATGATTGGTTAATTTAATGCTTATAGAATTTTTATCTATTAGGTAAAAAAAAAAATTAAGAATATTTCTGTGATATTATTTAATATTATATATAATGTTATTTTATTTTAAAATGCTTATATTGAATTTAATGAGCATTGTATTACCCCCCCCTCCCCAATTTCTGTTCCAATTATAATTTGGTTGTTATATATATCTTGAGAAATAATAGCATGGAGCATCCATAAATTAATTAATTCAGTCACTATTTTTAAAACTAGTGACAATTAATTAATTTATGAGTGCCCCATGTTTTTATTTTAATTTATATATAACACCCAATATTGTGGTTGAAAGAAAAAAAAATTAGTTTTTATTGCATTATTCATAAAATTAAATAAACACATTTCTTATAAAATAATTTGTTATATAAATGGCTTGCAAATAAGCTCTTAAAAAGCTTTGCAGAATATCCCCAACCCAGACCAGTCCTAGCACCTCACTGAGAAAGCCAGTAGCAGTAACTGGTCTGGGGTTGAGGATATTCTGCAAAGCTTGTTAAGAGCTTATTTGCGAGCTCTTTATATAACATTTATAATACAGGGTTGTTAAATTAGGTCATGTGACATATGACTTGATTTCTTTGTAAAATAATTTGTATGCATACTATTTTTATTTTTAAATACTCAGATTGGACTTTTTATAATTATTCATATTCAAATTTAAAAACTGCAAATCTAACCAATGATGCCATATTTCCAGTATTTGAAATAAAATTCATGAGCATTAAAAATTGTTTCCAAGATTTTTGTGTTTATAAAAACAGTGTTTCTAAAAAGGCAAGTTCTAGTTAAACATTTAAGATAAATTAAGATTTCATCCATCATTTCTTTTTTATATATATTATAATACTTCTGATATACATCACACAATAACATAGTGTGGGTGCATATGTATATAAAGCTGAAAGGAAAAGTAGAAATAAACACAAAAATTTTGTAGATATTTTTCTACGTTTCCTGGAATAAAATAATCCTAGTAAAAGGTTAAATAATTTTGTATTTAAAATAAAATTTTATTATAAATTAAACATTTAAAAAGGTCTAAATAAATATTAATATTGTATTCTGATTTTAAAATTAAAAACAAGTATGTTTTATAATAAAATAGAACTGATAATTGTAAACATTTCTATTATTTATTTTTAAAAATCTTTGTAGATCATACATGTAATAAAATGGCAAAATGTAGCCTTTAAATCAAAGTGATTTGAGAAGATTAAAAAGGAAAAAAAAACAGTTTTAAATTAAAAACAGTTTTAATTAGTGTTTTTGTCATCTCACCTGACTATATAAAAAGAGTTGATAAAAAAAATAGTTTAGTTGGCTAATAGTAGTTTGTTTGAATAAAGTTGACTAATAATATTTTTTAAAGCAGTTGGCAGAGATTGTTAGTTGGTTTCCAGAGCTATACAGATATCTTCCACAGATAAGAGGTAGATGAAGTCAAGACAGAAGAATACAGATGCTACTAGTTCATGATGGTGGAGTTTAAATTCACTTGGAGGCAAGTGGGTCAACTTCCAAATGTCATAATCAAAAATGTGTTCTAGAAGATAGTTTGCTTTTCTATCCAATCCTAATACAGTAGGGAGATCACTGCAGACATGATAATTGCCTGTATTAT
This sequence comes from Epiperipatus broadwayi, assembly GCA_028023455.1. Lineage (NCBI taxonomy): Eukaryota > Metazoa > Onychophora > Udeonychophora > Euonychophora > Peripatidae > Epiperipatus > Epiperipatus broadwayi. The sequence goes on from JAQFVV010012405.1 coordinate 6,826,877, forward strand.
ACATATTCTAATGATTACAAGCCAGTCTGTCAGCTTTCCCAAAGTTATCAGCTTGATGAAGAAGTTGTTATATGTATGCAGCTTTATCTAGATGCAAAGAACCAGTGATAAACACATCACATTGTATTTATATAAAATGAGTTGTTTTAATTTTAAAATGACATTTTAAAAATGATAAACATATATAGAACAATGTTATTTTAAATCATTTAACATCTATATTTTAAATTTAAAATGTTATAATCTAGAGTGACCTGAGATGTGATATATATATATATATATATATATATATATATATATATATATATATAAACATTACAAGCATAAAATATGATTTTATTTCTTTGCCATTTAAATTGTCTTCTTATAAAATTGTATGTGGAAATAGTAAATTGTTTGGAAATAAGAAAATTGCTTAGAAAAGGAGTGCTACATTGAATAATTTATTAAATAATACAAAAGAAATTTTTGATAGAAAGACTATTCCTGGTGTAGTATATTTTATTCCTTGTTTATTTGTAAGAACGTTTACATAGGTCAAAGTAGTTTTTGTTTAAATGAAAGAATAAAGGTTCATAAAAGTAGAGTTAAAAATAGATATCTTAGTTCTGCTTTGTATGTCCATGAAAAAGATACAGGCCACACTATTGATTTTGATGAAGCTAAGGTTGTCTTCTTTGAGAGAAATGAAATCAAAAGAAGAATTAAAGAATCTTTATTATTGAAAATTTATTATTCTGAAGCAATTAACTTATTTAAGAGTTTTTTTAATATTAAGGGTGGATGGGAAGTGAATGGATTTGTGGGTAATGTTTAATATTACATATATATATTGTGTAGTTTTTGTAGTTCTTTACACTTGAGAAGTCTGCTTGTGGCAGTGAAACCTTTGGTAGTGTTTTAATATTATTTTTATGTTGGTCTGGATTTGGGTGATTTTAATTATATATATATTCTAACCTCTCCCACCGCTCGTCCTCTCTCTTCTCCAAAATTATACTGTTTAAATATTATTACGAATATATATTCCGGGTTCTAGCTCAGTTACCAAATAAATAAATGAAATATCCAGCATTAATTAAAAATGACTACTAGCTCTAATCTTTAAAATACAAATACGGTTATATTTTTAAAATGAATTAACAAATATTTACTATTTTCATGAGACATGGAGTGACGATACGGGGAACGAGATAGACTACATTGAGATATTATCCACACGATACTATCTCAATGGCATAAGAACACTATTCCCATTTTTACTATACCAAATAACTAACTCATAGTATTCTTACGACTTTCTAAGCTCTATTCATTACGATTAAAATAATAATCATGTCTTAATATTCTTTGTAATAAGAATCTAGCTCAATTAAATAAAAATGAAGAAAATGAATAAAATAAAATAAATAAAATCTCAGGTTCATAAATTGTATTCTAACTGATTTAAAATTACGGTAGTAAACTATGAAAAGGGAATTTTATGTCATAATCTACTACACAGCAACTAACAATAATAAATAATAATAATAACAACAATAGTATAATATAATCTTATTTCTTCCTAAATTGAAATAAATAAATACGTACGTGGTAGTATTTTAATAATCTGACAACAGAATACATGTGGCAACATTAGCATATAATTTAATGTAATATTGTGGCAACCGACTTATGACCAATAAATAATATAAAATTATGATCTTTTAACTTTTTAATATACCAATAAATTCTCGAAATTCTTATAACACTTTTATGTTTACCTTTTTGTGCAAAAACTATATGTCTGTTTCAATTATAAGTGTATCGTGATATCATGCATCCATGTGGAGAAATAACAACGAGGACACAAAATTTTAAAATAAATTTACAACAAAGTTTATTAATAACATAAACAAATAACAATATTTTACATTATGTACATTGGATATCCTTACTCTCCTATCACAAATTAGTTTACTAGTTTATAAAAAAAATGAAATCAAACTTCTATTTATTTTCCTAGTTAACTCTTATTTTTTAAATGCTTAAGAAAATACAGTATTATTATTATTGGATTTCTTATTATGGTTATCTTGTTACAAAAATGCATTTCTCATATGATTATCATTAACACTTTGTATCCCTACTATTATTAAAATTATATTTTTAATTTTACAAAATTTACATTCGTAGTAAACATCCTACAAAACATAAAATTCTAGTTTTATATTAGTTGTATGGAATCCTACAAATTCAAAACATTCTTCTACATTCGGTATTAAGTTTTATTGTTCATTATCCGATGTTTATTAATCTTAATATACTCATTCAAGCCTTACTTCGGATGATAATTACAACTATTAACATACCATGCACAAATATATGTTTATTACACACTATTGAATTATTTTCTTAATAAATATGCAATATTTATTTTCTAAAATATTACTTAAAACATTCAAATTTTATTATCACTTTTAAAAAAAAAAACTTTGTTTAGATTTCTCTCTAAAAATCTTATATTCATTTCCGAATTAATTTTTACAATGTATTATATGATTCTTTCTCTCTTTATGATATTTTGGACTTTCAATTATAAAATTACACAATTCTAAACATTCCAGCAAATAAACTATTCTTACATAAACGATAACATATCTTCAGTTCTATTTTATTCATTATTTCTTTGAAAATATCTCTCTGACGATGCAGATTCACAAAATAAGGATAGCGAATATAGATGCATAGGATCAAAATATAACTAGAATATTACTCATCATAAACCTTGACAATAATGGCACAGTGAATTTAAAGACACTATAGAGGAGTGACCTTTACCTGTCTACCAACCTCTATTATAGGAGCGATGCTAAAGCTATTTTTTCAGCTTTATTATAACATCAAGAAGTTTAAAGATATGTAAAAACACTGTCCAAACTATATGTGTTCAGTGATAGGTCTTAGTTAACTATACTGAAATCACACAAACTAACTATGATCCAAATACTTTATTTTTCCTATTTCTTAACAAAAACATCATCTTGGTTTCCTCTCCACTAGTACTACCAAGTCACTATCCGATCTTATTTCTCAAGATTTTTCTATACGGTACATCGACAAATTCCTATCTGCATTTCTAACAATAATAAAATTCATTTATTTCAAAACTATTCCGCTGTTCTTTAAGAAAATCTCTTTACTACTTTCCTCGTATATTTAATCATATACAAACTATTTTAAAATATCTGAATACTTTACAACATGAAAGTTCAAAAGAATCACACAATTGTTCTGTTAAATTATATTATTAATTATACTTTAAATAACTTATTGCATGCATATTCAGAATTACTCCTATCTCATAATATGTTTTAAAATGTTGTATAAAATGTGTACATATAATTTAAACTCTCACACATCATTCTTAATCAATAGACGATCTAAAAAAAAAATACATTATGCATTATAAATAAATATCAAAATTACCAAAACGATCTTTATCTTCTCGATCGCGTTCCGTAGGTTTCACCATCCCATTAATTCTTGTAGATATAAGACTTCCATACATACATTTTTATTTTTTAAAACAATATTTCTATCATTCTATTAAGCTATTATATTTAATTTTTTAATATTACTAAATTTATGTTTATATGTTTTCCCTAATCTCACATAGCATTTTATATTTTAAATATAATCAGAAAAAAAAATATTTAAATTATATTTACGGTACTTCTTTATCGAATTTTCTTGAAAATCGTTCATATTAAAGCTAAAAAAAAAAAATATTATTTTATTTCTTCTTCAGTCACTTAATGTTCTATTTTAAAGTAAAACAATTACTGCTCTGTTTGATAAATCTTCATAGACGACAATCCTTGGTTTTAAAATAATTAATACTATTATTAATTCTTGATATCAATTAATCCTGTAAAGAAAAACGTCTACATATTCCCTTCTAATATTGTCTGCTAATATTTTCCCGCGCGACTTTTACGATGCATCTTCTAGGTACTTTTATTAAATATTCAGTAAATTTTTCAGTTTCCATGGATCCATTTTCACTAAGTAATTTAAATTTCCATTTTCCAAATCAAGCCTTTCCTCCAATGAATACTTTGTAATATTTTAATTCTTCTTAGATAAAGTTTTTTCTTCGGTTCCTTTTGTATATAACACAATAACTCTTTCATCTTATTCTATAACTTTTTCTTTATTTTAAAATTCTGGTACTATATTTTTAATAATGTTTTCCTTTAAAAGATAAACATTCTTTCTTCATTATACATTTACATAATTTTCTTTATAATAAAAACGCATATTAAATTTTTCCATAGAGAAGAATAAAATAACTTCAAAGTAGCCTTATAAAATTTGTGCGTCATACTTTTTTCCTGATGGCAAGTAACTTCTCTTTTAAGTTTTCATATAGTGTCCTAATTATATTTCTCTGAGTTACAATAATAAGTTTCTGGTTGAGCATAAATAAAGCTGTATTAAGGCACTTTCCAAATATTTTTCCCATAGCAATATTTTTAGGTATTTTTCCTTGTACTTCCATTTTACTGTAGGGTTTTTGGTTAAACTCGAATAAAATATCCTGGTAAGATAACTTTTAAAATTAGCAATCCATGTAGAGGCAGTCAAAATATTATATGTTAAAAAGAACTTTTAAAATAAATACAAAATTTTAAATTTATATCACTTTTTCAGCTACGGTGTTATCAGCTAACAATATATGTTACTTTCTCTTTCACTTACACATTACTTCTCCTTCCCGCTCCGTCTAATTCTTATATTTTGTCTGCTAATTTACCTCCGTTGATTGGTTAATGACTTTTTAGCATGAACAAATTTACACATTTTAGTTTTATAACAGACTAGACTTTTAAAATAAAGAATTGATGACGTAATGTCTTAAAATATTACTTAGACTAGTATTTTTAAATTCAATTATAGTTTTATAAAAATCATTTAAGCTTTTAAAATAATTATTAAAACAATATTTAATACTTCCACTTTTACTTTAAGGATCGATAGCAATTATATTTAGTTTCATAATTCACAAACTTTTTTATTATTCTAACAAGTGTGTGTGTGAAGGTATATAATATACAGTCACGTGATTACTAACTTTATCAGATGATTTTTAATTTACGTCTCGGTCTAAATTACCAAAACTGATATATTTTATAAAAAATTTGGAAAATAATTGAAACTTGTAGAACTAAATATAATTTTCATCATCCTAAAGTTTATTTTAAACTATACTCTATTAATTTTGACTATTAAATATAATTATACACTACATCTAGCATTTATTTAATTTATTAGTTTTAAAATATTATACTCGAATTATTAATATACTTTTAACTATTTATAGCTGTATTATTTTATATGGCCAGCTTTTACAACCATAAGCAAGAATATAATTAAGCTTTATTTAACTGTTTTCTTTTAAAATAATCCTTTACATTTTTATATACCAGGTATTTTCAGCTTTAAATTGTACTATAAAATCTAATTATCCTATTATTATTTATATATCATACAAACATATCTTAAAATTTAAAATTTTTTAGTAATTGACCTTTCTACCTTATTATGACTTACAGACAAGGGCACAATATATATATATTGAAACTGATATTTTAAATAATTTCATTAAGTAAAATGACATTTAAAAATATAACTTAAAGTGGAAGTAATAATTTTGCTTACATTAAAAATGCAAAAAACAAAAAAATCAAAAGTAAAGGATTAATAGACATTTCTATATTCTAAAGAAAGACATTATAATTAATTAACCTATGATACTAATATGTATATATAGAATGATAATATTGAAAGTCATTTATTGAGAAAAAAAGACATTTTAAAAGAGTAACTCACGTAGATAACTTTGCTTGGATTAAAAATCAAAAAGTCAAGAATTTCATTGACAATTATCTTTTAAGAGAAAAAGAAGAAATTGAAAAAACAAATCTTTTGAGATTAATTTAAAGATGTAATTAATTAATTGACTGACTAATTTTATTTTTTAAAAAAAAAATGAAAATGCCTTTATTATTAAAGCAGGGAAGTTTATGTATCTTCAAAATGGAATTAATTATGAAAGATGTTAATAATTTTGTTATTTTGACAAATTCAAATATGTTCAGAAATTATTATGCCACATATATATGCGTGTGTATATATATCAATGTTTGACATATAGACACATGTAAGTTTAATCATTTATTTTATTATTTTATGACAATTCAAATATGTTTAGAAATTATTATGTCACATGTATGTGTGCATATATATATATATCAATGAGTGTCAAGTAAACATATTAATCATTTTTTATTATTAAATGTCATTTCAGCTCTCTGGATATATATATATGGTTTTATGCAAATCCTTTAGGTGGTATTGTAAATCATGATGTGATAGTTTTTTAATTGAATATTAATCAAAATCTGAATGCTTAATTTTACACATATAGTCATATCCTAAACACCTTAATATCATTTTTTATTTATTAATAAACTTGTATTCTATTATTAAAATTATTCCAGTGGCTTAATTCTAAATATTTTTAGGATATTATATATTGCATCATCTCTTGATCTTAGTAACAGCAATAGGGCGTATGTTTTCTAAGCTAGATTCATGCATAATGGTCTGATATATCAAAGGAGATCCATATTATTGCTTAGGGGCATCTAGATATCCTGCACTACATTTTATTTTAGTTTAGTCTCTATTTTTAATTTAAATTAAAATTGGCCAGTACTCGAATGGTACTAATTGGCCAGAGCATTGATGATGATCAGCATGTTTTAATCTCCCAGCATTATTGTTTTTATTATGATATATCCAGATGGATGAGCACTTAAGTTGGTGCATCCAAATTATGTTTAAATAATTGCTCCAAGCTGTCAAAGGCTAAGTAGTTGGCCTGGTCTACAGTAGATCCATTTCAAATCCAGCCATAAGATTGACTGTTGATTTATTTTATTATTGATTATTCATGATGATGAATGACTTATATTTATTTTAATGTTGGTGAATTTAGTTAATTATGCTTTTAGTGACTCTAGTGAATTAACTTAGTTGATCTCTCAATGAGATATCAAGATGATCTCATGCTCCTATATATGTTAGATATATTTTTTGATATTAAAATATACTTTAAATTTCATTATTTAAAATAACTTGTTGAACTGGAGTTGATGATGATTTTCCATCAGTCCAGGTTAACCCCAATTTGTCCCCATCCTGTTACAATGTATTTGAATTAACTGTAAATGCTGTCCAGTGAATTAGTCAAGAAATTCTCATTGAATGCTTTAAAATACATACCGCCATATTCATGACTGAGAACTTACTGAACTGATTTTGCTGCATTTTGAAACATGGCCTACCAATGTTATTAAGCAGGACAGCTGGCTGGATAATTTTGAAATATTTCATTGTCATTGATATCTAAAACATGAAGAAAATTCATTTGTTAAAAATCAGTTGTGAGAATTGATCAATAAACAAATACACAAGCAGTATTTCTAATTTAAATAAGACCAATAGATGACCATCATGAGAAATGTATTTTAATTCTATTTTTTCCAACTTATTGGAATCATTAATATAGATATGAATACATATTTAAATCTGTAATTACCAATTTATCAATAAGTCAGAAGTATATTGACATAATGTGTTAACAAATCTCTATCTGATGCAATATTAAAAATATTGACATCTAAGCTAAAATATGACTGTATTTAAAATAAACAATAAACTGGCATAAATTAATCCAGAAATAGGCAAAGTTTTCAGGCCATCCCTTATTTACATAAATCTGGCTTACAGTAAATTAGGATTAACATCAACAATATTTAGCAGTCGAGATTAGGATATATAAAGTTCTGAAGAAGATTGCTGAGGCAATCAAAACTGTAGACTGTAAAGGAGGGGGGTAAATAAAGCATTGTGTAACAATAGTAAAGTGCATGGATGATTTAGCATATATGCTAATATCTAGCCTACATAATATGGAAACCTCAAATAAGTTTAAATAATATCAGCCAATAAATCTGTACTTTAAAATTATTTCAAATATTGGCACTATTATAAAATACTCTGACCAATCAGTTTTTCCAAAATAATTATTTCATGGCTTAGAAACACTTTTCTTTATTTAAATGCAGTGTCATTTGATAGCATCTAATGTAGAATATCAAATCCTATTTTCTATATATATTATCAAGATTTGTTTTTATTTTGTATCTCTTTCAACTTAAATCATATTGCAAACATCTGTTAGTTCAATAATCAGATCGCTCTTTCTCATTCTGGATGCCTTTCTTTGAAATATCCATTTCACTTAAATTTTAACTTGATATACATATTTTTTAGATCTATTTATATATTTCAAATGTTTATTCCATCATAGATTCTTGAAACATATGTCCAAAGACATGTGAAAAATATAAATTACTCTCGAGATACACATTACTGCTGAATCAGTACTCATTAATTGGCTCATATCACAATCTTTTGCACATATTTTTAACATTTGTTTAATATTATATATACATAATTTGAAATAAGTAATAAGTGCAGCCAAAGTGAGGTTAAACTAAATTCATTTATTAATCTGCTGAGTTAATTGTCAACGCAGGATATCTGTTTCAAACTGAAGACTTCAATATTGGCTTCAGATGCCTTCCATTAATTCAAAGGATAAAGTTTGTAGTGATGACAAGGCACAATTAGTATATGCCGTAAACTGCCCATCCTGCAATAGCAAATACTATGGTGAGACTCAAGCCAACTTAAAATCAAGAATTTCTCAACATGCCTATTTATATAATAGAGCAAAAATGAATCCATTATACAGCTGTATTTTTGGAGCATTAGAGACTTGCCGACCATATTTTTAAACCCACATTTGCTATGATTGTATGCCTCTAGAGTAACCACAAAAAATATAAGATTAAAGAGGCTTGGCACATAATAATACAATCCAATAGTGTTTGTGTCAATAGACATTGGTCGTTTAATCTGACAATGTAAGTGGCACTTCACAATCACCTTTTTTATACATGCAATCATGCAAATTTTTTGAACATCCAAGTTTAATCTTTTATAATCAGAATTACTACCACACTCTGCTAATTATCTACCAGGTATGCTTTGAAACAGGTACTCTGTGTTGAAAGTTAACTCAGCAGATTAATAAATAAATGTATTTTAACTTCACTTTGACCATAATTATTACTTACATCTAATTACATATTTTCTATGGATTTAAACTTCTGTTTTTCATATTATATACATAGAAATTTACTATAGTTTCATTATAAGTACCAAATTGTCTGTACTCACAACTTTGACACAAACTCCTTTATAAAAATATATTATTGATTTTTACTGACAATTTACTAGAGATTATCCTTAGTCCAAATATATTCCTTAATTTTCAATTAATCATATGTGTGTATTGCTATATAAATATCAACAAATGAGTTTCCTTACACTTGTCGACAGATTCAATACCTTTCACTGCACTATCCTTGCACAAGGTATGGTTTTTATTCTCCTTTAGTACCTTGTAAAAAGGTATGTGATCTTTTGCACTGTAATATATTTTTAAGTTTTGTTTTTATCTCGGGGGATCTTTTACCTTAACTCAATCATATCACAAGCATCAAGCAGTCCAGAAGACAAACTAACCTCTCACATTATGGATGCATTTTTAAAACATCCATTTCACTTATGTCAAATGACAATATATTATTAATAACTGAATGGCTGATGTTTAGTAAGTCGTGATGTTTGAACCCCAGATGTGACAAGTTGAATTTGAATCTAGAAACTTTTAGTTATGAGATTCTCATTCTTCTAATGCTAAAACGCAAAGATTATACACTCATATTTCAGTCTTGAGAATTTGTAAATGCATTTAGGGATAAACATTGTTATTGAAGGTCCCAAGAAGTTGAAAGCAATTCATAAATGAAAACAAAATATGATGCAAGAAAAAATTGGACATAAATATTTCTGCTGGAATGAATGTTATTTTGACTATAGGCATATTGAATGACCCAGGTTTCAAATAATTATTGAAATTGGAGGAATGGCTGTTAGATAGCACAAATAATTGATTAATAAAATGTAAAACATGTATATATAATAAACTATGTTGTTTTAATTTAATTTCTAATAAAATAATTATAGTTTTATATAAGTAAATTTTAATATCATTTTTTGTATAGTTTGGATTAGTAGAGAGACAAATTGTGAATCCATGATATGTGGATTCCCCCACTTCTGGTGTTTAAACTTCTTATGAACACCTGACCAGTAAACTGTTTGATTATTATTACTACTGCTACTGTTACAGCTGCTGCTGCTGCTACTACTATCACCACTACCACTGCTACTGCTAGTGTTACCACCACTACCACTCACACTGCTACCACCACTATTACCACTACTAGTAGTTTTAAAAGGTCTTTTATTTGATCTATATTTTATTTACATGTTACGAATGTTGTTACATAATTGAAAACAAACAAGCAAAGGTTAGAAGAGAAATAAAAATGAAAAAAAATTAGGATTTGAAAAATTTCCTAAGAATACATTAATAATGAGTATGCTATCTAATAATAGTTGTGATGATTTACTGTAAAAGCCCATCGCTGATTTGGTTTAAGGGTTATGGTGGTGTGAATAAATTTATGAGGCTATAGGTGGCATTGACAATATCCATTGGGGCCAAAGAATGATCTCTCGTTTAAATGTAAATATAGATAAAACTAGGGTAGAAATAGATTTTTAAAAATAGTAAATAGCTATTTTCAAATCAAAGATCTCTTCAGTGTCTCATAGAAGAGCAATAAAGGAAAGGACAGTTCTTATGCCTGCCATTGGATATGTAGTAAGGATTTGAGTGTATTCCATCCCTGTTTTTTGTTTACCTAAGAATATATAGGTACCTATTTCCAGGCCATTGTTGGATAGTTAGCTTGGATGGCTATAGGTAAGCTATCTGATTAAAAAATTATAGATTTTTGAGAAAAAAACACTTAATCTGGTTCAAGGACATAGGAATAGCAATTGAATGTTTTACTTTACATCATGGTACTGTTTATAATTTAAATATATCCCTATTTCAATAATAACATTATTAAAAAAATATAGATGAGGAAAAAAGCATCATCATTACAATCCATTACCTTATGCAGTTTAGCACAGTGGTAGAGAGAATCTCTTTAAACACATTAATCAAAATATAATTTTTTCCAGCTGTATCTTTATTTTAAATGTTTCCATGTTCATTTCCATTGTGTATTTTTCTCAAAGATCATTCACACATACATATTCTTTCTACCTTTAAGAATACTTGATTTATGTTTCAGAAAAAGTCAATTTAGATAATAATAAACTTACTATGCTAGTTGGTGAATTTTGGTGAACAGTTTATTTATATTCCTGATATTATGAGCAGATACTGCAAAAAGAATATATGGAAGAAATTTTAGGAATTAGCTTTTTTTGATTATTTTAATACCTCAAAGAAGAATCAAAGCCTCCCCTTTTAGTTAGTAACAAACTCATTTCTGCAGATTAGCTATGTTGTGGAAAAAAGAGACTATTTGGACATGAAAGCTTTACTGTGTTTGGATTTGAACCCAAGTTTATACACCTGGTAAGTATTGGCTAATATGATCTTTGCAACATATATATATAAGTAGTGAAGTGCTATTATTCTGTCATTTCAATTAAATCTTATTATTTTTTGTCCTGCATTGCTTAATACAATAAGATTGACAGACACTTAAACTCAAGTTCCATGGAGTGCAGTTTTAGCACTAATATTTCCAATAATTGAACATCTTGTGATTTTTCCATTATTTGAACATCTAATGATTTTTCATATAACAACAACAACAAAAATCAAATAGTTTATGAATTTTAATAGTTTCATTCAGCTTCATGAATTCATTATTTAGATGTTCTTTTATTAGAAAACAATTACTTGTGTTTTTTTCTTCTATTCCTTAACTAAAAAATATTTTAAATTAACGTATTTTATTGATTTTAAATTTGTTGTAAGGCACAAAATAAAATGTTTAATTAAGTAACTAAAATATCATTTTTCTTCTCCATATCACTCTAGAATTTTGTTTTATCTCATCTATATATCTCACATGTGGTCATATTCTAGGTCTTTTATAATCTTTTGAAATCCATTTTTAAGACTCCAGTTGTTCTATTGAATTGTACATTTTTATGCTTAAATTGGACTGCAATATTAAATGTTACAATAATGTCTAGTTACTTGCAATCTCTTATGACAAGTCTGAAAAATCACTTTGCATTTATTATAATAGATCTTTTTTTACTTTTCTTAAGAAAATATAAGACTGAAATTCTTTTTTATAATTATTCCTTTTTAAATAATTAAACGAAGCGTCGGAGGTCGAGTGGTCAGAACAGCTTCCTTTCAAGCAGTTGTCCCGGGTTAGCGGGTTCGCTTCCCGGCCAATGCTATGACACATGAAATAAATAATAATAATAATAATAATAATTAAACGTATAGAAACAATATATATGAATGATTGCGGTAGTATTGAGCCAAAGTGAAAGATGAATTAATAAAAGCAAAAAAGTGAAATATATATATCAAAGAAATTTATATTTAAAACCAAACAAAAAAGTCAAGCGTTGGTCGTCGAGAGATTAGCACAGCTGCCTTACAAGCAGTTGTCCGGGTTAGCGGGTTCGCTTCCCGGCCGATGCTATGACACATGAAAAAAAAAAAAAAGCAAACAAAAAAAAATACTTATTCTCCAGATGCTTTTTAATATTTGATCTCTAACCAATTTTTGCATTGAAATATTAGAAAGCAGCTGTGTAGATAAGATATTTTATTTTATTCGGAATGAAATAATTATACTGTAATATTTGCAAATGTCTAGACTAAATCTTTATTATTCTATATGATGAGATGTGGTGAAAAAGTGGCTGATTCCGAAGCTCGAGACTCATGGGTCATAACCCATCTCTACACTTAAGGTTCCAAACTTCTTATGAATTCTCAAGCAATAAAACATTCTCCGTTATGCAAATAGAGGGATGTACGTAAAGAAGGAAAAACTAACTACAGTGGAATGTGGACTGACTGGTAATTTTTAACATAAAGCCTACTATATACTACAGCTTTTTAAATGAATTTATAATTTAATTTTGGTTACTTATTTGCGAATTGTTCTTTATTTAATATATATATTAGTGCGTGTGTATATATATAGATATAAACTTCTAAATACGAACCTTATAAAACATTAGTAATCCAATTGCTATGCCTATGGTCAGAATTCAAACCTAGACTAAACAAAACTTGAATTTTTTTCCAGATTGCAATTAAGCTTATAAATGTTCTTTCATGAGGTTAACTTACACAATAATCTAATACTGGTTGGTAAGTAGGTGTCTAACTAAAAGTCTGCACACACATCCAGCAAATTAAAAAATAAATAATTAAATGACATTATTGATCGGTAATTCGCAAAATGTTTGACAACCGGAAGTGACAAAATTAAGTGTGATTCATGAACCTTAAATTACAGCATTTGCCCCTTTATAACAGCATCAGCTATAGAAATACTGATCCGTAATGTTTTACTATTCGATATTCCTTTATGAGGAGGTGTTGGAAAAGTCTTTATCCGCAATGGGCTAATTAAAAGCTATTTTAACTTTTGGTATAAACTTTTATAAATGTATAGACAATAATCTTAATTTCAAAATTACTAAACAAAATTGATAATAAAGATTATAAATGATAATATGTTTTAAATTTTGTATTTAAAAATGTCTAAATCTAGTTAAAATTTATTTTTGACGGGTCTTTTTTGCAATGTGAACGATTTAATTGACGTTTCATTCTGAATTTTGCAAAGCATCTCAAGTATGAATCTTTGACCGTGAGAAGAAAAAAATACGATATTACAGTCAACTAACATGTTTTATTGACATTTTGCTTGTTTGTTACTAATAAACTGTTTGTTTCTAGAGTTGTTTCTGATTAAATATTAGATTCATTTAGAGTAATCATTCCACTTGTAATGTTTTAATAAGTTTTCGTTATTAAAATTATTGGTATTATTATATATTAAAATACTTTCCATATACAATCTTTTCCAATAATTTTTAATTTTGACCAAAGCAATTCTTTTATTGAAGATACGATATGATTAAATTTTTATGCATGATTTGTTAAACTATTTTAATCTAATATATATTTTTATGTTCTTTTATACATATTGAGAAAGTGTAGCCTCTCTCTCTCTATATATATATATATTAAGTTGCATTCACATGATGTTTGCAGAAGTATGAAGTTTTATGTGTTTCATTTGACTTGCCAACTATATTAAAGTAATGGCGGTTTAATACCATTTACGAGAAATAGGGGAGAAAAAAGATATATCTCGGGTGTTCTTGTCATCAAAAAATAACAATAAACCGTCATCTCATCATAATCGTATTGAAATATACAGTATAATAAAACAGGATTCACTTCAGCGACATCTATAGGAAATTTGAGTAATCTATGATTATCTGATGGTAGTACATTTAAATCACCATAGCCAGACTGTTTCTAATTTTTGCCTTTGTCAATAAAAAGGTTGGGATTAAAAGCTAAAGTATTAAGTAGTTTTTTTTTTCTATTTAAATACATGTTACTATTTAAATGATATGTTATTTATATGGTTTGTGCAATTGTAAAATGGTTTTAACTACATATCTGTATATACAATTCTGAATCTTTTTTTTTTTTTTTTTGTATGCAAGTGTTGGGGAATATAGTATGAAATTGTTTCGATATATTACTCTGACATTTTCTTCTCGTAGTAGAATAGTCATACTCAGTTACAATTGACATCTGATGTCTATGAATTCTCCTCCAATTAAAAAAATGAAAATGAACAACTCATTTCATACAGTAGTACCACATAGTGCAAGCCATAGTAATCAATGGATGCCAGAAGGTTTGTGTAGCAAAATTTCTATCTAGTACCTACTCATTCAATATCCCAAAACTAGTTTTCTGTCAAAAGAATGACACTGTTGTGCTCAGTTTGAACATAGACCCTCAAACATCATATGAGCTCTCAAGCAATTAATTACAATTATTGCTATTATTATACTTAGAAAGATTATACGTTCTATTTTTATATTGTTTGAAATAATCTTTATTGGAAAATGTATCAAGAGGTTTGTGGAAGTGATTTTATTGTAGTCCTTATTAATCAAAGTTTCTTGTGAAAATTTGATTCTAATCTATGTTTGGAATGCCAACTTGAACTGTATTATGAATATGTAATTAGCCATATTTTAGAGATTATTTGATCAATCAATATTCTTATCAACTTGATGGATCTAATACTATGGAGTCTACTATTGTAAAATTACACCTCTATTAAATTGGACATATGAAATGAATCAGTAATGTAAGACTTTCTAAAAGGATATTTTATAATAAACATGAGCATAATTTTCATGGAGAGACATGCTCCATTTACATTTTAAATAATATTTTAATAACATTCTGAAGAAATGCAATATTGATGGGTTTTATTGAATGTTGGAATCTTTCAAAACAGAAGTTCACTGCAGAATATTAAAAGCCAGCATTGCAAAAATATTAAATAAGTAGAAAAATAGACAACTCATTTTATATGTGGATGTATTTTGTGTTTTGCAGATTGATTTGTATTGTCTTTACTGAACTCATTTCTAATATAATTTTTTGTTTTCTATTTCTTTCTCTTAAAATTGGAATTACCATACTTATTTGCAATTGAGTATTAATGACAAATAATAAAATTTTAAAAAAAGAAAGATATAATTGCATAATATTAGACTCATTTTCAAACCTCTCAACAAAATTTATGTCACTAAACATCACATGATCAACATTTCTTATGCTTGCTCATAACTGTTATTAAAACAGGCAAAACTGTCCATACAGTAGTGCCACTTAGTGCAAGCCAGAAACTAGTCTGGGGATATTGGATGAATAGACACTAGATAGGGATTTTATGCACAAGCCTTCTGGCATCCATTGATTACTCTGGCTTGCACTGAGTGGCTCTACTGTATGGAGAGTTTTGTCTGTTTTAATAAAAAAAAAATTATGTCATTTATTGATTAATTGAAACAACTGCATTGATTAAAACAGCAGATGATTACAATGTAAACTATCATGTGTCAATTGAACTAGATATTCCATCTGAATAACTTAAAAAAACTTGAGCCAACAAAACAAATCATCTGTTATTTAGCACTTATTCAATTTAATTACAACATACTAAATATTAAGAATTAATGAAAGATTTTTGTATGAAGAGCATTTCTATATGTAATAAGACTAATAGTTCTCATGCTTTTCCCCCCCAATATTTATTTTTTAATTTTAAAACTTCTTTTTTATCATAACACAACAAATAGTTGTGAATCCAAATCATAGATGACTATATTTCATGATTAAAATGTAGCTTCATTAAAAAAAAACAGATTTTATCACAAACATACTAATCAAAAATTTGATGTTTATTCTTTAAAAGTGTTCCTATAGTTATTAAACACTAAAAATTTTTAATTTAGACTTTCATGCCTTTTATATAAATTGGCATGAAATTTTCTTAAATATTGCCTTAATGGCTGATTATTAATATTACAGTTTATAAAACATAGCACTATATAAAAATAAACATCTTATTTACATATGTTTAATTTCAAATAAGAATGACATATCATAAATTCTAGAAAATTTCCAGGCGTCATTCATTCAGACATAGTAAAAGTAATTTAAAGTGATCGCTTAACATTTTTACGCTCTCATTTCCAAATGCTTAAGATTTGGCCATACATAAATGTTTGGGTCAAAAAGATAGATGGATTCATTCTATCTTTTCACAAAGACTTTATCTTGTGTTTGGAAAGTGAGAGTATTCATTTATAGTTTAAAAAATCTACAATTCATGTGCATTAGCTTCATGGCTGATTATTAATATTACAGTTTATAAAACATAGCACTATATAAAAATAAATATCTAATTTCCTTATAGATATAAGTAAATCTTTTCTTGAATTTACTAAAAAATAAAAATCTTTACTGACTCTCTGTCAAACTTGATTAAAACAGGCATAACTCTTCATAAAGTAGTGCCACTCAGTGCAAGCCAGAGTAATCAATGAATGCCAGAAGGCATGTGCATAAAATCCCTTTCTAGTGCCTACTCATCCAATATCCCCTGTCTAATTTCTAGCTTGTGGCTTTCTTCAGTGAGGAGCCTTGGATCTGAGAGCACTGCACCTAGATCTTAGTGGCACTACTGTATGGAGAGTTTTGCCTATTTTAACAGCAGTTATGAGCAAGCATAAGATATGGTGATCATATGTGATGTTTATTGGTCAAATTTAATTACAAAGCTAAAAACAAAAAAACAATTTGGATTCATTGTTTAATCTAACTTCCAATATGAAACAACTTTAGAAACAATTTATTAGTAATATCCAATTAAAGTGTCACCAAATCATGATTATTAGCAAACATATATTCATAGTCTCTTTTTTAATAGTTTCTAAGCTCCAAACAGAATATTAGATCATTTAAATCCTTTCCCACGTTAAGAAGATTTATATAAAAAATAAAACTTTACTTCAATGAAAAATATAATAACATAAAAAATAATTAAATGGTTAGCCATTTGAAGGCCATATGGCATCCAAGTATCAAAGAACTAGACTGAGTTCAGATCCAGGAACTTTATGCTCTCAAGTTCATTGTTCTATCACCACATTAAACTGTATAGGGCATTGGATGTTATTAAAGAATACATTTTTATGACAGAATTTATTTCAAAATCTACCAATAACTGTGTCAATTCCTCTAACTTATTACAAAGTAAATTAAACCTTGTAATACTATAGTAATGTCACGCATTAATGTAAGTGATTTTATGGCAGGGAAGAAACTTTTCCAAATTTTAAAATGAATTATTGGGTCAGAGCACTCCTTTTCCAAGAACAAATATTAAAATAAAAATATATTAGACCATGGAATAAAGCAGCATGCATATCATGTATAATAGAGCCAAAAAATTAATGTTTATAGTACATAAAAGAATTTATGTCATGTTTTTGACCCTAAGAGTATAGGCTAGTTTGTAGTAAACAGGGTGCCAGGAATCAAAAAATAAAAGAGGCACAATTTATTAATGGTATAGACTCATGTATGAAATAAAACTTCATCGGTGTTTTTAATTAAGTGTGTTTTGGAGAATGCACAATTAAATTTAAATTATTATTTTTACAATATAATGAACAGTTTAATTAATATTTTGTTTTTATAATATTTACCTTTTTAAAGAAATGTTTTGCACTGAAAATGCACTTAAAAATTTGATTAATAACTATTTTGAAATTTTTGCTCCATGCAAGAAGTAATTACATTAACACAGAAAATTATTCCAGAGTACGAACCATGTATGTACATATGAGAAAATCTTTTCATCAATGCTATAAATTACCATTATTTGTAGTCACTTTCCAAAGTGTTTGGTCAAAGTAATATTTGCTGGGCATTACTTCTCCATCTATGCTCCACCACAAATATTCACATTTTATTGCCATCCTATTAAAAAAACAAAAAAATAGCTAACTTTCTACTATGCATTTAAAATAAATTATCTTTAACAACAATAATCATAAAAATGTTGTAAACAGTGCTTGATTACAAATTCCATTATTATTTTAACAAGAAAACAGAATACTTTTAGTGATCACAAATAGAAAATAGCATTTAAAAAGTTATAAACATTATTATTACAATTTGATATACAGGTGTTAAATATTCTGTTATTGTCAACAATGATACCAAACACTTGAGTTAAATAAATTATTAATTATTAATAATCATATATTAAGATAGAGATTATCATATTATTTCTAGTGTACATATCACAACTTAAAAAACCACTAAATGATCCCCTCTCTTGTTTTAAGGAATGAAAATTAAATATTGCAAAATTCTACAAAATTAGATGAGTTGAGATGAAAGACAAGTAAAATATTTTAATTCTAAAACATATAGTAAACATAGTATAGTAGTTTATTTTTATACAGTGGAGGCACAAAATATACTGTATCTAACTACACAACTTTAATTATATGCTATCCAAAAATATATACAACAAACAAACAAAAATTTAAGTTAACAAATAAAAAAAATATTTTAAAATTCACAATTTTATGATATTCAGTGGCCATTTTGTCTTCTCTGAAAGCTATATGTGATTATTGTATAATTTATACTTTCTTTATTATCTTTTTCAAATTTGATATGTTTATTTTGTATAATAAAATATTTTCTGAGAGTAATAGTAAAAGTTTTATAAAATTTTAAAACATAATAAAAGTTAAAACTCATTTTAAAATGTCAAAATAATTAGAAAGATTCTAATTACTTGATAACAAGATCACTACTATGTATAAGAGAAAAAAAAATATTATAAATAAAGAATATTGCCTAGAGTATATTTAATGACTGTGGAAATCAGACATTTTATTATTTTAAAAATAAAAATGTGGTTGTTAGTTTTTCTCTCTTATTCATGCTTCAGTGAATGCATGAGTGTACATGTGACTCTTCAAATTTTTATTAGTATTTTTTTAATTTTGTTTATACTGTAATCTTGATTTATATCACTACTAGGCATATAAAAATGTCTATTTTATATATAAAAGTAGGATTAGAAGTCTTGCATTGGTGGTCGAGAGGTCAGCGCAACTGCCTTGCACTTGCAGGCAGTTGCCCGGGTTGCGGGTTCGCGTCCCGGCCGATGCTATGACATTTAAAAAAAAAGTAGGATTAGAAATAAATATCTTAGTTAGGCATATAAAAATGCCTATATTATATATAAAAGTAGGGTTAGAAATAAATATCTTAATTCTGCCTTATATATCCATATAAAAGATACTGGCCACATTATTAATTTGATGAAGCTAAGGTTGTTTTCTTTGAAAAGAATGAAATTAAAAGAAAAATTAAAGAATCTTTATTGTGGCAGTTAACTTATTTAAAAGTTCCTTTAATATTAAAAGTGAGTGGGAGGTAAGTGGAATTTAGTTCAAATATGTTTTTCCTTTGTAGTTAACTTAAGAAGTCTGCTTGTAGCAGTGAAACCATTGGTATTGTTTTAAATAATGTTTATTTTTTTGTCTAATCTGGTCGAGTTGTAAATTTGGGGTAATTTTGATTATTTATTTAGTATTTCAGTTTTATGCTTTTAATGTATATATATATATGTGTGTGTGTGTGTGTGTGTGTGTGTGTGTGGAGTGTTAAAAAGTACTTTATACTTGCAATTCAATAAACAATATGTATTCTATTCTAATCACTGTTTATCAACAAAAGGTGAGCTATTATATACTACACTGAATGTGAGGGGGGGGGGCTTAGAACAAAATATAGTGTATTCATGCATATTTATACAAATGTTGTAATGGGCCATTTAAAAAAATAAAAGAACAATAGTAAAATGGATTAATCACTCAGGATGTTGAGATAGTCCATCAATTGATATAGTTGAGTTTCAATCCAAAAACTTTTAACTCATGAATCCATCACTATATCACTATAGTAAAATATGAAAATTAATAATTTATTAAATTGTTACTGGGGAAGCTAAATAACATGTAAGCTTATAAATATTTTTGAGCCTGCAATTGTACCATTATCTAGGACATTATTCTTTTATGCATTATGCATCACTCTAAAAAAATATAATGCTGAAATTGATCATAATGATATTTAATAAATCTAATATCCTTTTAAAATAAATTCTTTCATAATACTCAGATATATATATAAGAGATCAGAGTCTCACATGATTACCATTCTTTATGCTTACACAAGCTGTTTAAACAGAAGCAAAACTCAGATCCAAAACTCCTCACCGATGAAAGCCACAAGCTAGAAACTGGTCTGGGGATATTATATGAATAATCACTAGATGGGAATTTTATGCACAAACCTTCTTGCTTCCATTGATTATTCTGGTTTGCACAGGGTGGCGCCACCATATGGAAAATTTTGCCTCTGTTTAGATCAGAGTCTCTTAATAACAAAGATTTAAAGAAAATACTGCCATATTTTGCATATTCGTTTATTTTTCACAATAATTACATATTACAATAATAAAATTCATTTTAGAATGCAAACGTTTTGATTAAGGAAAATAAAAATAATTTATAAAAATCATGACATGTTAATATTAATTTATTTACTTAAAATGTCAAAGCAAAATTTATTTAAATAAGAGCAGTGTTCTATTCTAGCAACATTTATAGTAAGCTTCAATGTGCATTTAAAATTCCTATTGCCAGATCAATTTCTAGCTTTTGCCATTATCCGTGAGGACTAAAATTTAAAACTTGTGTTGTGAATCTAGCTAGGCACTTTTAATTCCTTGGTTACTAACAAGCTAAAAATTTGAAACGCACTGTTATTTAATGGTCACTGATTACTCAAATTTAGTAAATGTGGTGCTAGCAGAGAGAGCTGCTCCTGTTTGTATTATATTGGGTAAGATAAAAAATCGAAGGATATGGTGTTGCATTATGAGATATTAAGATTTATCACAAAGCTGATACATTCCAACATATAATTTAAAATTGGCTTATATATGTGTTAGTATCAATTATATTAAAATAGGGTACATAAATATTATTTTTGACTCACTTTATTGTATAATCTTATATCGTTTTAAATTGTATGTAAAGATTAAAAATAAAATTATTTTTTGACTATTTTGTTTTGTCAAAATTATTTTACGTTAGGAATAAGATATTAAAGTAGATTACATTAAGAAAGAGTGGCAAGTTGTGACAAACTATCATCACCAGTAGCCAAGTGTATGACCCTGTTGTCTAGGTACATCAGTAGTATATACTATGTCTGAAGTTATTGTTTTTTTGTTATATAATTTTTAGAAGTATTTATACAAAATACAGATTTTTTATTGTATTTTTTTTCTTTTTTGTATGTGCGTGTGTATGATTTAGATTTTTTTTAAAAATTATTTTATTGCTGGGTTCATCTCCAATATAAAAAAAATTGGGAATATGATGTTACATTAAGTCGATAAAGTAGCCTTTAAATAATCCATTGCAGGGCAAATCTTTCCCTAGTAAATGCAATGCAAACCAACCTTAACAATACCTGAAAGATGAAGATGGAACAGCTCTCCATCTGTGTTTTACCTGCTAGCTAAGAGTAGCTAATATCCATTTACTGACCAATATTGAATAGTTGTTTAGATTGGATATTGACAAAAAAGTTCAAAATTATTGAATTTTTTTTTTAAGTTTACTCAATTCTTACTGAACCCAGCCTATAGATAATGCAAACAGTGATGCTATTAGTTCATCGTGAGGTTTTTCAATTTTGCATAATACCAGATATTTAATTCAAAGTTCAATATTATTTACTCGTGAACCCGACTATAGTTATAATCTTTTGTGTTTATCTAAAGAGAAACATGAATGTATTCTTGGCAATCTTATAAAATGTTTACAAGATTAATCAGATGGTAATAAAGATATCATTGAAGTATAAGTAATAATGTATGACCAAAGTATTGAAAACTGAGAAATAAAATACATAATATTGTACCGGTATAAATCCACCACGCTTACTCATACACAGTACCCGAGTTCAAACCCAGTCCACGTTTAAGAATAAATTCCAAAACGCCAACTGAATTCAAACCCAACCCCGGTATGACTAACCGATGATGACTCTATAACAGCACGGGGTTATCCCTTTTCTAGCTCAGCTTAGAACATGGACTAAATTCTTACAGTTAATGATATAAGGTTTATTAGACTCTAGACACTGGGACGGTCATTCATGTAACGTATATATTTAAGTTGCCAATACAGACAGTAAGTGGCTAAATAGACTTAGAGAGTAATAAAGGTGGAGGACACAAAAATTTAGATTAAATAAAATGTTTAATAAGCAAAATATAAAGCATATAAATATAGTGTTAAATAAGACAAATAGAAAGCACATAAATATAATGTTATATAATAGAAATATACAGCATATGAATATAATGTTAACAGTACGGTAAGACTTCCATGAATCCTCTTGTATTTGGCTACTAGTCTTTAGTGAACGTTTTATTTAATAAACAAACTTAAGCCAATAGCTGGGTAGTTAAATGATTGACGGGTGGTTAAGAGAATCAGAGTATTTGAGCACTGGAAAAATATTTCTCTAAAGATTTTTATTAACTTATTTTATTAGAATAGGCTCGAGCCGGAACGTAGACGAACAGTGGAGATGGCTTTATATAAATACGACATAAGAGATAAATGAACTGGTGGTTTTATATAAATACGACATGGAAGATAGATGAACTGGTGGTTTTATATAAATGCGACATGGAAGATAAATGAACTGGTGGTTTTATATAACTACGACATGGAAGATAGATGAACTGGTGGTTGCCTGGATTCAAAAACCCTACAGTAATCAATTGCGGTGCATTAACGGAATACCGGGCGGCTTGTTCTTTGACAAGGCTTAATGCCCCCAAGTAGTTCCGGGACACGACAACCAGCCGGGGTTATTTCGAACCCCGGTGATCCAAGAGATTACCGGGAAAGAAAACTGCTTTCCTTCCCCAATGGTAGAATGGCGAGACGCTAACTTCAGCGAAGGGAAGGCATTGCCACAGACGTGAAGGACGAATACTTGAAGCGGATTTTTTAAAAGAAATTATATAAAACCTAGAAACTATTTGTCTGTTTCTACGCCACAGGCTGAGATCCTTACCCCAATAAAACGTAGCGGACTTAAACTGACGGTGACAACAATAATTAGTTAAATTTACTCTGAAACTCTAACCCTTCGGGTTGACAAGCGGTAGCGATAGTATCACATTATTCAGTGAATTATTCCTCATATTATACATAACATTAATGAACACTTTGAAACTGTTATACATATATATTTTACGATCGAACCTTAGATTGGTTTTTATAGGACAAATTAACATAGACTAATAAAGTGACTTAACATTTATCAACTCGGAATGTGAAAGAATATTTAATTCAGAAAATGAAATTACTTTTAGAATAACTTGATCGTTATAGGACACTAGTTTACTCAGAGTTGGAAATATTACTATTGGCAATGTTTGTTCATGAAATAAGCAACATAAGAAAATATAAATGCATTCAGTTGAAATATTATTACTATTAATTACAATTTTATACCTGATTTCTAAAGACTAGAGCAGAGGATTAAAAAAGAAAAGAAAATTTACTGACAGATTAAACAATAGCATTATAAATGATATAAAAACTTACATATGATTCACTTGATTGATAACATTAAGCACGGAAGAAAATTAAAGTTCGTGTAACAAAGTTACTGTTCTTTCTTCATCCAGCTTGGTTTGTGACGAACGTTGGCGCGCATTTTTGAAGGTTATTTGTAAGGCATATCTAATTTAGAGGTTGGAAGTTGGAAATTGTGAGTTACGTGAAACATGATCAAACAGCGGCACGAGGATCCATATTGGCGGGCAGAGATCAGCTCCTGGCACTTAGCCCATCAACATTGCGATTCACTGATAAACTTCTTAATAATAAGGTTTGAATTATACTCAACTGCTGTGTTGTCTCGAGACTACTTCTCTCACACACGACCAAAGTTAGAATGTAAGTTTTTTTCTAAAATAGCCACTGCTGACCTTTCCGACTTGTTTTTGTTTTAGGCTCCGCCTACTTTCTCTAGCCTCTAGCGATGCAGCTTGACCAACAATCAATTATCTGTTTTTAGCAATCTTTTAATTTAATATCCTATTTTTAAATTGACATAATAATTACATATAAAAATTCCTTACTAATTTTGAATACAACTTAATTGCTCTGAACATTTGTGCAATTAGATTTTAATTAAAAACACTGATCAAAGGAATGTGATTTTTGATCAGTATTTTTAAACGACTTTATACAATTTTAAAACTAAAATTTAAAACAAATACGCCCGCACTGAAACTTTAAATTAAATGATATAAATTCGCAAACCACGCACACACAAATCTTATTTCATGGTTTGCGACATTTATAGACGGAATCTTTACATATTGACTGATAAACTATAAAATATATAACTAATTTTTATTATAAATTAAAATAGAGAAAATCTCACTGCGGGCGAACAGTGGTTTGAATTACCGTACATAAAAACACCTGAAACGAAGATCGGTTCTCCGATCTGTCTGTTTCAATATTAATGGAAGATTGAAATGAAGTAAGGGGATAATAGTGAGAACAATGTAAAAAAATCTTAGAAAAAAACAAATGGAAAATGAATGAGTTTTTTTAGAAAAAAAAATTGTTTTAATGATTGCAGTAATTAAAAGTTATAGATAGTAAATCAATTAAAATAATTAAATGAGTTGTTGCTTGAGAATTCATATGAAGGTTCAGATACTGAAAGTGACAGAGTTGAATTACTGACCATGAATTTTGAGCTTTAGTCTGTCACTTTTATTAGACATTATACCATGAAGGGCAATTGAATATTTTGTTGCTTGGAAGTACATATGAAATTTAGGTATTAGGGTAAATGATAGAGTTGAGTTATAATTTATGGATCCTTATCTTTTATGTCTTTTCTTCTACCACTACATAAACCATGTAGGGCAAAAAATAATAGAATGATTTGCTGCTCTGAAGTTCATATGATTGAGCACAAAAATTGACATAATTGAGATATTGTGTCTGGACTTTGAGTTCTAGAGTTTGCCTCTCTGCCGCTACACAATCAGAATGAATTTAATAAGTATTATACATTTCCTCCTTAGCTCCATTATAATTTTACAGTAGTGACATCTATCTTCCAACTCCAAGAACCATACTGTAAGCATTGACTAAAATCAATTAATTTCACTTTGTGCAGTTTAGTATGATGATAGATTGCCAGACTTCACAGTCAAAGTTCATGGATTGGAGTTCAATTTTGAAACTCCTAATGCACAAATGTCACATGACCCTCTAAAATCAGCCATTTTATCAGTTTGAATAAAAATTAATGCATTGCAGTGAGGTATGTGCAATGATTTTTATCGATTTGGCATTTTTCTAGTGGGAAGAATTAAATTTACTTTTGCAATCACCAAAAGATATTATTTCTATCAAAATAAAAATTTACAAATGGAGGAATTTTAAATTAGAGAAGTACTTTGTTTGTTACTTTTTGCATGATTCAAACTAGGTTTAAGAAAAATATTAAAATAATCATGTTTGTCCTGAGGCTAGCAATTTATATATTCTAAATTATATTTTAAGATAATAGTAAGAAATAAGATGAGAAAGAAGTAAGATCTTATTAAATTGAAAGTGTTTGAAGAAATATTGAAATATGCTAATCATTTTTAAACAATTTAATAGAAGCTATTATAAAACAGAAAAAAAGACCTCAATCTAGTAGTGAGATGATTAATACATTTCTGAGAAGAAAAAGTAAAAATAGTAAAACTAAAAATTATAGTGGTATATATTGTAATTCTAGTGAGATATGAGTTATAAAACTCACATATATCTGTATTACATATTTCATAATTTAAAAATATATGATCAAATTTATTAAGAAGAAAAAGAATAGTTAAAAAAATCATTAGTTAAGAAGTATATTTTAAAATGTAAGTTTGTAAGAAATAAAAGTTTGCATTATATTATTATTTTAAAATAGAATAAAGCTTATTATTAACAGTGGAATGGGGAAAAGAATTAGAAAAAAAAAGATTTAAAAACTCACTCTCCTTTTTATAAGTTAAAACAAGTTAAAAAAATAAAATGTCTAAAAATAAATCTTAGTGAAAAATCTAAAATAAAAAATATTAATTAATTAGTGAAAGTGATCTTTTGGAATGCCATTAAGATTTCTAGCTGATAATGAAATTGTAATTGATAATTGAATTAATTACAAACTATGTAAAATCTATCATTGGTGTAAATGTGATGAGATTGTAGATTAATCTAGGAAAAAGAGTAGATTAAAGAAAAATGTAAAATTAATTAAAAAATACATTTAAGTTCAGATAAAAATAAAAACTACTAGAAATGGGAGAGAAAAGGTATAAAAGTTGTAGCTAGCTATTGTTTATTTATTTTGGTCTTCATCCTGTTATTGATTTATAGAATGAATTCATTCAGTTATCCAAAGATTCAGAAATCTAAGTATAGTATAGATCCAGTCATTACTGCTGGAGACAATATTATTGAAGAAGTCACAGAACTAACAACATGCATTGCTAGACCCCCTTAGAAGTGTTTGACTGGGCTTTATGCCCTAAGTCCTCCATAAAAATCAACTACCCTCACCTGGAACCAATGTTTGTGTCATAAAATAGATGCTGCCATTGCTGTTTCTCTCCCATTGTCAAGTTGAAGAATGGAAGATAAGCACTGAAACCATCAATGGAGACCTAAAAGCCAACTGGTTGAAAAGTAACACTAATGAAAAACAAAAACAAATGAACTGTGTCATCTAATATCATGAAAAACCTAGGTAAATTTATTTTTAATAATAATTGTCTAGACACTTTATTTTTTTAAAATGAAAGAAACTTTAATGGACTATCATAAAATTGAGCCTGAAACTAATCATTTATATTTTTTCTATGTAAAATTTTATACTGTTTTGTTATATTACATATAGGTATCTATGAATAAATAATCATTTGGACTATTCTCTTTCTCTCTCTTGTCACTACATTGCCATTGTTTTAAAGAAGTAAATATTAAATATGTTAAATTAAATGCACTGGTCCCCTGATTAAGATTAAGAGCTAGTTTGGAATATTTCAAGCACTGGATTAGTATGCCTGTCATCTGAGCATACCAGCTATATAACATACAGTTGGCTGGCACCTGAGTTTGATTCTCAAAACAAATAAAATGCTTGGGATGGCAAGGTTTTTGTTCCAGTGGTCATAGTTATATTTTGTATAGCCCAATCTGGCCATGAGTATCATTGACAGTTATGCTATTAATCATAGTCTCCCCCTGCTTGAAGTGCTAGTCTGTTCCCATAAATATTAAAGATATAATTGAAGAATTGTAAATGTAAATGATAATGAAGGAAAATTCTTAAAATAAATAATGAAATCATAAACATAAAAGATTACTAAATAAATAATATTTTGATAATAATAAAATACTGCTCTATCAAGAATAAACAGATAACTGTTAAAATAAATAAATGCAAGTGCTGCCAAAGTGTGGTCAAAGTTGGCCAAAAAGTTATTTTTAAAAAAATACATAAACCTATTAAATGATGTTATGAATAGAAGAAAAAGAAGTATAATAAAGAATAAATATGCTTTGAACTTTATAATAATAAATTAAGCTTGTCAAAGCAAAAAGATATAAAATAATAATTACCAAGAAAGATATGTATTAAGCATGATAATAAGCATATTAAAGTAAATGTTAAAGCTTAGTTGAAGTCAAGAGATATAAAGTTAAAATATTTAAGATATTTAAAATGAAATGAATGGAAATAATAAATAAATTAAAATCAGAGGGACCCAGTACAATATAGAAAAATTAACAATAAATTGAAAAGAAAAACAGTTTAAGTAAGAAATGAATAAAAGTATATAAAGTAAGAATGCAAGTAGATATAGGAATTGCACAGAAAATACAAGTATTATGCAATATATGGTAAAATAAAATAATTGAACATGAAAACTATACTTATAAAAATTTAACTTATAGAAGATTATGGGCTAGCCCATATACATATTGACAAGCAATGGTAAAATAAAAAGGGTGAAATAATATATGCATAATCTAGCATTGCTAGTTTCTTATTTTTCATTAATTAATGAGTTCTTCAGATTAAATGAGATCATTTAATTGCAATTCAACAATACACTTCTAGATTCCTTATTATGCATCTCTCATATTTTTATTTTATTTTGAAATATTATTATAAAAATAAAGAACTTCATGGTAAAAATGCTCCATTATCTTATGCAAAAAGTGGGGTACTTACAGTTTCCCCAATTAACATGTATAAGTCTACATGTTTATGTAAATATATTCATGTAATTTTTTTAAGCTTTATACTTTTAGTCAATAGATGGAGATGCTTGTATTCTTAAAAACATCTTGTTAATACAATAGAAAATATAGTTAGATATGGAAAAAATCTAAAATGGAAGCAATTACTGAATGTTGATTACAAAATGAGTTAAATCTATATATTTTAAATGTATTTAAAATGTTATAGATATTAATAGCTAAACTAGCACTAGATTTACATTGGTGTTTATATGTTATTTGAAATCATATGCAGGCAAGAAATAGATTTTAATATTGCAGTAAAATTGACAAACATTAGTTTTAATATTTTAAGTAATTTATTGGTTGTAAATTATTATATATTCTCAATGTATATTAATTCTTATTGTATTTATTTATAAAAATTATGATTAAATATTTTTATATGTTTGTATTTTTTCACAAATCCATATATTTTATTGAACCACTGTATGCAATGGTCTCCTTTTTTTTTGCATAATTTATTTACAGAATTGGGGAAGGGGGTGCATAGCTATCCAATGAATTTTAATATGCAGTGAAGATGCATTTACAATATACACTATCTGAAAAATTATACTTATACCTGTACATTTAATGATTAAAGTTTTTATTTTTTTATTTCAGTATTATTTATGCCTGCTTTTTAATAATATTTAGAATTAAATTTTATCTTTTAAGTGCCAAACGAAAGTTGGAAACAAACTCCACATATCAAAAATATTAATTTATTTATTTCACTGTGTTTATTTATTATACTTTTTTTTTAAAAAAAAAAAAATGTATTAACTTATTCAAAATGAAATTTTTAAATAATATTCAAGGCAGTCTTATCTAATAAAGGAAAAAAAACTCTGGCTATTATTAAGCCCTCTTTTGTAATTTGGTTCAGATTAACAGAAATACAGAATTATCAGTTCTTAGGTTATTGACGATCAGTATGCAAATGAGTTATTTGTAGGATAGAGATTAGACAAAAGAATAGTGATGTAAATAAAGATAAAATTATTGTGCAATAATAGTGGAAAGTGTTTTGATGTGGTTTGGTGCAATGGTAAAAGACAGAGCTCAAGGTACATGGATCAGTCAAGCATTGGTGGTCGAGAGGTCAGCGGCAGCTGCTTTAAAAAGCAGTTGTCCCGGGTTAGCGGGTTCACTTCCCAGCTGATGCTGTGACACATGAGAAGAAAAAAAAGGTACATGGATCATAGCCCAATTGTTATCCACTACTTGAATTGGTTATGAATTCTTAATCAGGATTATTTTCTAGAGAAATGTAAAATAAATTTGTGAAACACAGAATTGGTGAAGCCCTAATCAAATTCCTTTGAAAGTTTGATAATAAATAACACAATTTAGAATCCAATTAAATGATTAGTAGATTTATTTTCCGTAGTTATTTTTCTGTTGAAGAAGAGAATTATTAATGAAGTGAAAAAATGAGAAACTTAATATTACATGAAGAGACCATTGTATAGCCATTTTTAGAACATTAGATAAATTATACCAAACGAATGACTTAGTTTGGAAAGAATAGAAGAGATTAGGCAACAATTGAAAGTGTAAAAGAAATATTGGATAAAGGAACTTGTTTTGACAACGTATTTGATAGAATAAATTCAGTTATGCATTGGATATTTTTAAAAAGTATAAATTTGATGGAAATAAGACTACTAAAGAATTTGTATGCAACTAAGAATATTTTTAATAAATGTAATGGCTTTCATAGAAGGAATAAGTGGAAATGGGGATGTGAAAGGGGTCTGTTATTTAAAATTATTTTTGACATATATTTATTAGTATGATATATTCTAACTAGTTACCTGAAAATGTTTAATTATAAAAGCAGCTCTCTATTAAGTTATATTTTAATAAGTGAAAGTTGGTATTTTATGAAGTATTGGAAAAAGAATGGTTAAATGTTTGATTGTAATTTCACTTGATGCAGAAATTGAGTGTACTAGTCAATGATGACTCATGGTGATCATGTGATTACTGTTCATTAATTTTTTTTAAGCATCATATATTTTTAATTGATTATAAATATAAAATCTATTCATCATCAGCCTTTTAAAGCATAATATACTTTAGTAATAAATTATTTTAATAATCTATGAAATTATCACTAAAATGAAATAAATTTATCATCATATCTCAATGCAAGATGAAAGTTTGTGTGTGTAATCCAGTTTTTTCCTGTTTTTCTCCATTTACATTAGCAAACTTCCTTATCCATCTCTTTCACATGTGATTTCCCTTTAGGTTTTTACAATCTATTTGGATTCAGTTTACTTTAACTGTCCATATATTATCATCTTTTCTTGCAATATATCCAGCCCAGATCCATTTTAGTTTCTTAATTCTTTCAATGACCTCTTCATGTTATTTCTAACATAAATCTCTCCATATTTAATTGAGTGGTCCAATTTTTCTGTATTGCTCTTTTGTTAAATGCACAAGTTTCAGATCCATAAGTAAGAATTTGTAAAAATATGGATTTAGTTTCGTAGTCCTTTCAATGACCTCTACTTGTTATTCCCAACATAAATCTTTTTATAATTCATTCAGTGGTCTGACATTTCTGTATTGCTCTTCTATTAAGTGTCCATGTCTCAGATCCATAAATAAGAATAGGTAAAAATATGCACTTATAACAATGTTTTTTACACAAAGAAAATGTTAAGAATATTAATGTAATTTTAAATATAATGCATCAAATATGCATTAAGGTTATATTTGATATTCTTACTATTTGGAGATATATATTTAAAGGAGATAAAATAAAAAAATATAAAATAGTGGGTAATGGGTACAAATAAAGATGTTTGGGAAAAATAATAAAAAATATTTATTGAAGAAATTCACAAAGGGAGGGAAATATTGTTTCTAAAGATACAATATATATATTATACATAACAGTAATAAGCAAGAAGAAAAGAAAAAAAAGTTGATCTTATATGTAGGGTATTTGAAGAATATAGTAAATAAGTAAAAAAAAGATAAAGTTTTTTGGTTAGTTTATAAAACCAGCTTAATATACATATGCACACATTAACAGTGCCAAATTTCATTCTTAGCAATGACATAATTGTTTATATTATCTTCTTTAAGTCTTCTTATCTTTTGTTTTATTTTCCACCCAATCATAACTAATCTATTTCTAATGATTCTCTCTTTTGTATTATTTATTACAGCTGTTTCATATCTGTCTCATGTCTTTCTATAACATTAATAATTTTTTCTCATTGTATGAACTCAGATTAAAATCTGGATGGGTGTTAAGAATTTTTTTTGAAGATATCAGAAACTCTCTCCAGTAAGCCAGCTCTTAACCACATCCCTAGCATTCCAATATTGATCAATAGGTGAGTATCTAGATATTCTGGCCAAGACATAAATAAGGTTCAGGATACAAATAAAATCTGGGATACAAATAAAGACCCAAACAATTTGGGATGATCTGATCATATAACTGTCATAATAGCTTGATGTGACTATAACATCCAATGATGAAATAATATTATTAGAAATAATATATTCACATTAAAAACAATAATTATCTTTTTTTGTCTACTTCAATACTATTGGTTGTAAGTTTGAGTAAGCATTGACCACTTAGTGGCAGTGTTATACCTATTTTTCGGATTAGTTTCTAATTGTTGACTTTTTTCATAGAGAACTGTTGGATTTACGCACATCCATCAACACCTTTTCTTTTTTTATAGTATCAAAATAATAAGGTAGCATAAAGAACAAGAACAAAATAATAAGGTGAGTTTCAAAACCCTTTCAATTTTCTTATATAATTACATGATAATAACATTCAACCCTTAAGCTATTAACAATTTCAACCTATGGTCAAGGTAACCTTTTTTAACTGTAAAGATGGTACCACCTTTATCTATTGTCAGTGGCAGCTGCTTTACAAGCAGTTGTCCCGGGTTAGCGGGTTTGCTTCCTGGCTGATGCTATGACACATGAAAAATATTAAAGATTACAACTTGACCAAGAGTATGTGATATTAATAACATAAATAAGTTTAAACAAACCTCATTAATCAGGCAAATATAACCTATTCTGAAAGCAGACTAATAAATAATCAATTATAACTTCTAGATTCAAAATTTGATTATAACATCAGGCACACAATAGACTCAAGCCCTGGTTTAGCATGGTCAGCAAAAGTTGGTGTATTTATAGAAATGCGCTCTAAACTTAAGTGATTCACTTAAGTTTTGTAAATTACTAACGTGTGAGGGTGTGGAGATTTATACTATTTAAAGTAAAAGCGCATTGTCGGAGTTCGACTTCCGTTCTAACAATTCCAAGATTTTCAGCGCTTTATAATGATATACATTAGTAAATTACATAGATGTAACATAAGATCAATAGTTATATGATTTAACGGTCTCAGCCATCTATAGCAATTTTGAAACATTGAAAAAAAAATATATACTCAATAATGTAATACATGATTTCAATTTCCATAGCTTATTTTTAACATTTATCTTTTCAATATTTCTTATTCATATTTAATTATGTAATGGCATCAGATATTTTAAATTTTTATAGTTATTGATAAGCATCTCTCAATGAGAGAATTTTCTTATATATTTTGTTCTATCATCAACAATTATTAAATATCACTATTTGGTCTAAATATCCTGCCTTAGGTAGAACACAAATGAATATTAATACGCATTATAAAATATTAATACGAAATTATATGCGTATTTATTATTATTATTCTCCTTTAATTCAAAAAAATATTTTCTCACTTCACCAAATAAAAAGTGTAGTTTTCTGTATTTTTTTTATTTTAGTCTAAATATTACATTTATCTAAAAATTCATAATTTATTTATGTCTTTAAGTGAATTAAAATCACTATAAATAGCACATAGGCGTTTCATAATAATACGCATAATATATATTGTTTATATTATTTAAATGTATGGGTAAAATTATATTCTTGAGTTTTGAAATTTTAGATATATTTATTGTAGATGTTTAAGGTCATATGCCACACAGCTTGTTTGATTTACCTGCTTTTGTAGACATCTTGAGAATGTGTAGGGTCAAAATGTCCACCCACTATTTTCAACTTATTTTATATATTGATAGGTTTTGCCCGCCTTCTAGACTTCTAACTTTACTACTGTCTAACTAGTTTAACACTTTAATTAATAGGTCATTAATCAAGATTCTTGAAATGTGAAGATGATAATTTTTCTTATGAAATATTCATATTTAGCTTTAAGCAAATGCAATCACTTTTATACACATTTACGTGTAGGTTTGTATATTTGTGTGTGTGTATATATATATAATGAAAAAAACATAATTTTATCATTAAAATAAATTAAAATTTAATACCTAATAAATAAAAATTTTAACTAGAGTGGAAATAAATAGCAATATATTAAAAAACTAAATTATTCCTTTAATAATAGGGTGAGGTGTTTCCAGTTAAATTTAGTAACTATATGCCTTTATGTACACTCATATGTCCATACATATTTGAGGGATGAAAAATCATTTTGATAAAAATTAATAGGGGATTCATTAAATTGTTGTAATAAAAAGAAATATTAGAGTTACATCCAGCATTTTAACTGTGAATTCTCTAAAACTGGCTTAAAACCATAATTGTTCAACTCACTTGAGTCTAATTACAATATAATGATCATTTTTCTTCAATAAATGTAAACAAAAATAAAAGGATATTTTTTTATGTTGTTTATTTTAGGCAAAAAATGTGAACTTTATTTAGATTTTAAATGCATCTAATATATGTTTTTGTTTATAGTTATTTTTCATATTATATTTCCTGGAGATATTGTGTACCAAAATTTTCAACATTACATTTACTCTTACATATTTTTTTCTGTTTCAACTATCTGATAGTCTTCTTCAGAATTGTAAAATATAATTGTAACACACCTTTTTATTTTTTTATTTTCATGTATGTCTATAAAAAAAAATCTTAATAAAAGCATTGTTAAAAAGATTCTAACAGTAGGTGTGATCATTTATTGTTTTATTTTAATAAGAATAATTCCTATTTCTGAAAAATATGATAAGCTTTTGTGAATTTATTTTTAAAGAAGACTATAATAAAATTTGAATATTAAACTGCATTGTTATTCAGTAAATAATTTCTAATCAATGTGAGGGTAGATGGGAATTTAAGAATAAAAGAAAGCAATAAGTCATATGAACTAATATGTGAAATTAGAAAAAGAAAATGATTGCTGGCAAGAAAAAAACTATCATACAAGATAGCTCAAAATTTAAGTTTTGTAATTTTAAAAAAGTATGAAACTAACTCAGCATTGTTAGCATTGAATACCCATCAGAACAACATTATATTATTGTTAATATGTCCAAAAATAATAGCCGCAGTACATAATTTAAGATCATTTCCCACACTGAATCATGGAAATAAGAGTGAGTCAATAAAAAAGATAAACACTAGAAAAAACAAATAAAGCATTGGATTAATTTACAGTTCTTTAATTTACTAAAAGTCTTAAAAAAAAACAGAAATGAAGCTTTTTCACTTTTAGGCTTTTGTGTGTAAACTCCATTGAGTTTATTTCCATGGCATTTTCCTAGATGAAATTCTTCTGACTTTTTTTCTACCAATAGGATTTTTTAAAAAACATCATATGATCCCAATTTGCACTTTGCTTTTCAGGGGCAAATGTTTTGCCACCTATATTGTAAGCGTGAATAATTAATCAATGCTAATTAAATTTTTATCTAGTGATGTCTTATCCATGTCTCCAGACTAGTTTCTTCTGCTTTGTGGCCTTTATTAATAAGGAGTTTTAGACTTATATTAAAGTCACATTAGAGGGGAAGAATCCAGGTGCACTACATTTAGATCCAAAACTTCTCATTAATGTGGATGCAGATATTGATTATATTTACAAGAAAGAAAAGAACTGGAGCATATATATATATATATATATCATTCCTAGCCAAAAAATAATGTTTCCTATAGTTATTATCATAATGAACTGTTTAATTTTGCATGAAAATTGGCTCAAATATAAAACATTAAGTAAATGAGCATTTATTTTTATAGTGCTATGTTTATAATTGTGACACATTTAAAGATCAGCCTTTCAAACTGTTATGCATATGCTTTTTACGAGTGTTAATAATAAATGAATACTTTCACTCCCAACACAAGATATAGTATTTTTGAAAGAATAAAATGAATTCACTTATTCTTTCAGACCCAAATGCTTATATATGGGCAAATCTTAAGTACTGGAAGTGAAAGCGTGAGGATAGACTACTCACTTTATATTACTGTTTACAATGTCTGAATGAATGACATCAATGAAATTATCACAATTATAAACATAGAGCTATAAAAATAAATGCTTATTTACATATGTTTAAGTTTTATTTGAGAGTGACGTTTAGTAAATTCTAGATAATTTCGTTGACGTCATTCATTCAGACATTGTAAACAGTAATTTAAAGTGAGTACGCTATCCTCATGCTTTCACTTCCAGTACTTAAGATTATCCCATATATAAGCATTTCGGTCTGAAAGAATAAGTGGATTCATTTTATTCTTTCAAAAATACTATATCTTGTGTTGGGAGTGAAAGTATTCATTTATTATTAACACTTGTAAAAAGTGCATGCATAACAGTTTGAAAGGCTGATCTTTAAATGTGTCACAATTATAAACATAGCGCTATTAAAATAAATGCTTATTTACATATGTTTAACTTTTATTTAAGAGTGACGTTTAATAAATTCTAGATAATTTCGTTGACGTCATTCATTCAGACATTGTAAACAGTAATTTAAAGTGAGTAGTCTATCCTTCACTTCCAATACTTAAGATTTGCTCATATATAAGCATTTGGGTCTGAAAGAATAAGTGGATTAATTTTATTCTTTCAAAAATACTATATCTTGTGTTGGGAGTGAAAGTATTCATTTATTATTAACACTCGTAAAAAGCGCATGCATAACAGTTTGAAAGGCTGATCTTTAAATGTTTCATAAAACATTAAGATGTTTTTGAATTTTATGCTGGTAGATTGATAATAAAAAAAGCTAAAAGTAACTTTCTGGATGAAAGGTGCATTAGATCCAAAAGTTTCAGGCACATTACATCCAGGTTCAAATTCCTCACTGGAAAAGGTTACAATCCAAAAATTAGTCTGGGGATATGAGTAAGATTGCAATGGATCGTGATTTGTTCTAATAGAAATATACTTTTCTTATGTAAATATGAAATGAAAAACTCTATGATTAGAGGTTTAGCAGCTCATACCTGATGATATAGAACTTGTTATATCTTTGCCTTCTAAATTATTTATCATCAACAAAGAATCCAGCAATCAAAACTTATTAAACTTATTAACACTGGGATTAATTGCTGATGAAAGACCAGAAAAATGTTTTAGATGTAATGACATTGATTTATTAACACTGGAAAAGTTAAGATGTGAAACCAAAGAAAATGTTTTAGATATAAAGCCTTATTTTTAAAATCAAAAAACAGAAATTTCCAAGCTATTGTATATCATGTAAATGTCTATGAATGTGAATGTTGGATACTGAAAAAGAATGATGGAAGAGATGGTGACATTGTTAAATTATGAAGCATAGGAAGACATAAAATTTTTATGATCTGCAAAGAAAATCAACAAGCAAATTATTTAATCAGATCAGACCTGAATTCTTACATGAAATAAAATAAGTTTTAAATTGGCCAATGTTATATGCAATTTATTTATTTATTTAACAGATGATGTCAGAAGATTAAAATTCAACACCAACAGTTTTTAACCAATCAAGAGCTGACTCCTACAAGCTATGTACAGCAAAAAGGCCAACAGAGGCTTAGTAAATTGGACACTTGTAGTCTTCCACACTCACAGTTTAGAGAGCCTATAAATCCCCCCTTATGCAACCTATAATGCCATTTACCCTTGCTTATTCTCATTCTGCTAATCTTCAACCAGAGTTTCCCCTTGGGAGAAATCAATACTTGAATAGTAGGGGCTATTAAAGTACAATTATTTATATTGGAGTTGTTCCAGTCATATGTCCACATTCTGCTGATATACAATATGAGTGACATCTGATAATGACCAGTAAGCCAAAAACTCTGCTCGATTTTAGGCTGATGTTTAGGGGCCTGTTTAGAATGAGATTGATTGTTTGCTTTGATAGCTCAACAAGTTCGTTGAGTTCATTGATAGTTGCCAATATGCATCTGTGATTAAATAGTAGATATTTGAGAGTATAGGTAAACCATTCTACTGGGGTTGATTTAACAGTTTCAGAAATAATGTGAAAGGTATCATTAATCTGAGTATCCACAAGATTAGTATGTGAACATGTACTACTGCACTATAGAGCAATATTCAGCCACAGAGTAAGTAAATGCTAATCCAGAAGTTCTAAAGATGTCAGCATTAGAACTCTATTTTTGGATATGATAAAAATCAATGGGATGGATGGACTCTATCATACATTAATGATTATGGCATTAAGAGCTTGACAAATTAAAAAAAAAAATTATTTGGAACAAATGCACATAATAATAATTTTATCAGAATGTTTTAAAATCAGTCTCTGTCTGGAGAAATATGACTTAGACATGTTAAGCACACTGTCAAGATACCGTTATTTAATCTGTAAATCTAGATAGGATTTGTTTTTAAAAAGTATATTTCACAAAGTCAATGACACTAAAACAAATATAATTATAAAAAAGGACAGAAAGCAATGACTAAAAAAGTGAATTACAATATGTTATTTTGATATATAGTAAAGCTGTGACTATGCTATATTTTGTTCCAAGCCCTCCCCCCCACCTACATCATATATTGTATATAACAGCTAACATTTTGTTGTCAAGCTTTGATAACAGTATAATAAGTATAGTTTATTAAACTATAACTATAGTAGTTTTCAAAGTGCATATATATATATTGTAACCTATAGTAGTTTTCAAAGTGCATATATATATATTGTAACCTCTACTCTTTTCACCTATCTCACTTTATGTACAAATAAATGCCCTGGCGCCAATTCTATACAAGATAGAATAAATTTATCATTTAAATTACATCTCTACCTATTGATAAGACTCTGATGATACTACTACTTTATAGCTTAGCTTAGTTGGTGGTTATAGGGTATCGTGGTCATCTAGTATGCAAATGGGAATGAGAGAAGCATTTATAACCAATAATTATATAATATTGATTTAATTATATTATAAGCATCTACTAAATTATCAAAATAAAGCAATTTATTAATTAACTCAAATCATGACATATTCAGTTCTCTCACCATCCAAGTACATGCTAGACTAATCATGCCACTCATCTAGTATGCTTGTTATCACTACAATAATACTCTATCTACCAGCATTTAATTTAGATTGAACAGCTATATTATTTTTAAGAAATATGTGAATAAAAATAATCAGACATATATTAATAATAATAAGGAATTGGTTAAAGAGATTAAAAGAAAAGCAAATGAGTATAGTAATTATAAATTAACATTGATAAAAGTATATGTAGTTTCAATGTATATGAATATTAATGTAGAAATGGCAATTAAAATAGCAATAAATAAGTATAATAATGATAAGGAAAAAGAGATAGAGTTACCTATAGATAAGTTAAAGAATTTAATGGAGATGTGCTGTAAAAATGTGACATTTGAATTTAATGGAGGATTTTATAAGCAAAAGGAAGGGTTATTGATAGGAGGTGCATTGAGTGGGGTTTTGAGTGATATGTATATGCAGGAGGTGGAGGAAGTAATGATAGAGGATGAAAATGCACCGGTAATGATTAAGAGATATGTTGATGATTATTTTTTAATATTTAATAAAAGTGAACGGCAAATTAAAAAATACATAGATAAAATTAACAAGGTGGATGAAAAGTTAAAATATATAGTAGAATTGGAAAAGGAGAATAAATTAGCATATTTAGATATATTAATAAGGAAAGAATATGTTAAGGGGAGATGTAAATTGGAGACAGAAGTTTATAGAAAAATAGATAATAATAATAATAATAATATAGTGAATTGGAGGTCTAATATTGATAATAGGTATAAAATTAATTCTATAAATTTAAGGATGCATAGGGCTAATAGTTATTGTAGTAATAAAGAAGATTATGATAAGGAGGTAGGGAGGATAGTTGAAAATTTTAAGGAGAGTGATTTTCCAGAAGTGTTAAGAAAGAATATAGAAAGAATAGAAGAGAAATTTAAAGAGGAAGAAAAAGAAGGTAGAGAAGTTGTAAAGAAGAAAGATAATAGAGAGAAGTATATAGGAATTAAAACTAATGATAATAGAGTAGTTAATGGGATAAATAGAATTATTAGAACAATTAATAAAACTTTTAAGAATACTATAAGGTATAGAATAGTGAATAGAAAGAGAAAGAATGTGATGGACATATTAGATAATAAATATATTAATGAGGAGAGAAAAAATATTAATGGGGTGTATGAAATAGAATGTAAAATATGTAAAGATAAAAGAATTAGAAATAAGTATGTGGGCGAAACAAAAAATTCTATATATACTAGGTTGGTACAGCATAAATACGATAAAAGGTCACCAATATATATGCATATTATGGAAACAGGTCATAATATTGGGAGAGAGCATTAGAATGATTAGTTATACAGATAAAATAAGGGATAGAAAAATAAAGGAAGCAATATTTATAAAGAAAATTAAACCAAATCTTAATAAAAATGGGGGAGGGGTAAAAACAATAATAGCATAAAAGGAAATAATAGTATAAGAATGAAAGAAAGTTGTTTTTTTTTTGTTTGTTTGTTTTTGGGTGTGATAAAAATAGAAAAAATATTAATAGTTATAAAAATATTTAATAGAGAGAGCTGTAGGATAGAATATGAAAGAGAGGTTAAAAAGGAAGTTGAATTACTAGAGTAAAATGGAGGAGAGAGACAGTTGTAAGAATAGATTAAGCTAAGAAAATTTTATATGGAATAATTAAGAAGGTAAAATGAATCGAAATATGTATTTAGTTAGAATAAAAGATAAAGTAAGATTATATTGATAATGATTAAAAAAAATTTTGGAGTAGTGTAATTAAAATTATTTTATAATGTAAATATTATATGTATTAAAGTTATATGTATAGGTATGTGTTATAAAGAAAGAGGATAAAAAATATTTTAAAACAATATAAAATAGGATACTTAATATGTTAATGATATTATATGAATTGAAAAGGTTAGGAAATATTTTTAAAAAATAATAATAAAATTTAAAAGTTTGATAGGAATTTATTAATTTTATATTAAATAATGTATTTTAATGGTTGTATTTTTATGTGTATTCAAATTTTGTAGATCTGTAATCAATATTAAAAGTTTTTTTGCTGAAAAGTGAAATATGGAAGTTTTTTGAAATTCAATATTAGCTATATTAATGTTTCTTAAATGTTGCACTAATCTCAGGGCTCTGCTCTGTAAACAACAAATTAATCCTAATACAATATAACCATTAAGTAATAAGGGCTAATATGGAATTGATAATCATTACAATAAATAAAGTGTAGACAATGATAAGGATCGGGTACATTTTTACCTCACATCATTATCTATTCTAAGCAGAGTAAAATCATAATTTGGCATTACAATGTTAGGATTTATTAAATCGGTGTTGTTTAAATAAATGGCATATAATGTTATACTGACAAGTGATACAATTTGAATAAGGTATGATTTATTCTTAGCATTTACAGTGTTTGGATCAATTAACCCATTGTTATCGGGATAATTGCATAAGCTAGCAGATCAATAAATATTCTAGTTATTTTATGTTGAAGATGTGTGTGTGGAAATGGTCAATCGAACGTACATGATAAAATAATTCAGATGGAATTTTATTTCAACAAAAACATTTATTATAAGACATATCTTTTCACAAACATCTATGATAATCTTATAATTACCTTTACATTAAACACAGATTCGATTAAATAACATTAAATTATATAATTTTATACACTTAATATTTGAAGACGCTTCCTTCTATTTATTATCTTATTTACATTTATCACTCTATTTGCTTATTTACCAACAATAAACAATAAAAGAAAATTATACATCTACAATCCAATGTTAATACATCTATTCTCATGTGTGCTCTTAATAAGCCAAGATAAACAGTACCAAAGAATCAACTGATGCTATAAAATTATTTCTGAATATCTGTAGGTTAATATTTGCTATATAAATCCAAGTGACAGTTTTATCACTTTTTGCATTAGATAAAGTAAAATTTCCTAATTTAATACTATATTCATACCGTAGGATGAATTAATAATAATAATAATAATGAATGAAATAGTGATAATATGGGTGATGTGATTTGACAAAATATTTATACCTAATAATTCTAACGATGGTCTTTCTCAATATCTCTATGTTTACCATATTTCCGAATGTGTGCGCCTTTATAAAATTACAAACACAACGCATTTATAAATTATAATTTCTATCAGTTTACTTACGGAACAAATAAACTTCATAATACTGGTGGTGCAATAAGTCTATCATAAAGTATTAGTTCTATTTCAAGCATCTTACAAAAATCCATAAAAATATTTATCTGATATAACTAGCATATATTGTCTAACGGTAACTATGCGAGAATGGAGAGGGAGAAGAAAACAATAATAAATATTCATATATATGTGTGTGGTGGTTAATAATAATAAAAAAACTCCAAAACATCAAACTTAATTCATCAATATAATATCTACTAACTTTTAGGACACAAAGGTTGCGGAATTAAGTCAACTTATCATCAATAAATGGGTCTTTGCCACTTCATTTAGGAAATACAAATATCTCAGCATATATTATTAAACCAGAAAATCTACCACCACCCACGGCTCAACAAATAATTAACCAGGGAGAGCATTGCTTAACCCACATAATATATTCATCCCTTCAATTGCCTCTGCACCCAAATGTATTCAACGTATTTTATATAAACAATTCTATAAGCAGACAAACTCTCGAAGCTTCTTCCTCCTTTGACATATGCACCAACCAAAACTGATAGAAAAGCAAAATGCAACTTTGGTAGAATAGTTTACGACAGTGCACACACACGCGAACATACGATCATATATAAAATGATTCCTAAATCATATGAAACAATAAAACATCATATTAACAATAATTAACTTTAAACAAATCTATTACTTGTGAGAATTATGAATATTGAATTTCAACGTAAAGTCAATACTGTCAAGTAAGTTGAACTATTCTGCATACTGGCATAAATATTTTTACGCATCTATCTAGTATTATTAACCAATGTACAATATTAAAGTATTTAATTTGAACTAATAATATGAGCATGAAAATATCCATTTTTCTTTTAACATAATACCAAAAGAAAAATATTACCGATTTGGTATAATTTATAACAAAATCTCTGAGAAGTTCTAGAGGAGATTGGGCATACAAATAAATAACAATAATGATAAATTAAATTAAGCATAAAAAAAAAATCTACCTATCTATTATAGGCAATAGGAAGGAATACATGTCAGCATTTAATAATTAAAATAAAAGTTTTTTTTTTTTTTTTAGTTTAGACTTGAAAGTTTAACCAGAAATATAAGCATAGCTCACAATGATAATGACAAATTAACAACATTAAAAAAAAAACATACAAACATTGCTTCTGCAGGCTGAAGTAATTTGACAAAAACAGCAATAATCTCCAATGTTCTTAGAATTTTCTAAAGGATATTATAAACAGCTTTTGCGTGTATTGGAAACACTTTATTGGTCATAAGAGACAAAATCTCTGACTCGGTAAGATTATCCAAATAAAAGTTTATGACTATTTCTTTTTAGGTTTCTAGCATTCAATAGAATTTTCATAACAATTAAATCCATTGTCAGTGATTTATCCATGCTTTTATATGTTATTTGTAACTAATTATTAAATATTATTAAGTCACGCATTCTATCACTCATTTTTATAGGTGTGAATGGTAAGGTTATTTGGTATATGAGACTCTCCTAATAATGTTGGGGGTTAAAATAGACAAATTTTTTCGTTTTAATTTTATTTTGCATAGCAAGAATAGAAAATGTATTAACTGAGAGTCCCTAAAATGTTTCATTAAAGAGTTCAGCACACTTTTTCTAGTTAATTTTATTGTTAATAATTTATACAATTCCGCCATCATTTATTCATTAGAAATACGTTATAGTAAATCATACGTAACAATTTTATATAATATCCGTGCATTTTTGAACGAAGTAAATCTAAACTATTAGCTGATAAAAGCCAGAGCTGGGTACATATTTAAAATTTAGACTTCCATGTAAACAATTCTATTCTGAGTAGTATGAAAGAACTTTATCCATAAAGGAATAGTAGAGAATTTTCACAATTTAGTTCACTTATTTTCTTATTTTTTTAGAAAATTATTCCACTTTCCATAACTATTC
The DNA here is from genome assembly GCA_028023455.1 of Epiperipatus broadwayi. Taxonomy (NCBI): domain Eukaryota; kingdom Metazoa; phylum Onychophora; class Udeonychophora; order Euonychophora; family Peripatidae; genus Epiperipatus; species Epiperipatus broadwayi. Next base: position 6,871,585 of record JAQFVV010012405.1, read on the forward strand.
TGTCTTTCTTCTCTGTTTTTCTCCTTAGCCATGCCTCTTTTTTTTTTTATAATAATGAGCTTAGCAATACAGAATATTGGAAAAATAAAAATAAATAAATTTACAAATGCTAACCAATAACAAATAAATAAATAACTTTTACAATTTTAAATGTAAGATTTTATGTAATAAATAATTAATAAATAATAAATAAAAAAATCATATCAATTAATGGTATATGTGTGTGTATCTGCCTTTCCATTAATACAGAGGTCTATTAATAACTGAGTTATTAACAGTTTCTATGGCAAGTATATACTGCTATTACAAATTGGATATCATAAGTAATAATTAAAAATATGAATGAAGTGTGAGATGATGTAAAATGGGCATGCACCCACATATATAAATTAGATCTTGGAATGGGAATAGACAGTGAGTTAGAAAATCAATGAACAAACACCTGCCATGGCCTTACAGACAAACATTCCTACTAATTTAGCTTTATACCAACAGTTCCTGATATTGTCCATCTTCCTCTCCCACTACCAGACACACATAAAATAAAATTTCAATGGTTGGTACACCTCAACTTAGGTCCTGATAATTTTTTAACTAAATTAAAATATTAAGTTATATCACTATTCATTTTTTTCCCTAATAGTTCTCCCTGATCACTATTGGCACAATGTGAACCTCCCACATTTCTTCATGGTGCCAACCAGGAAGGTCACAATATATATATATATATCCTTTTATTTGTATAGTGTGCATTTATAAATTGAGATTGTAACATAAACAAAAATTTAAAAAATAATGTAATTAATAATAAATCAAGAAAGCACATTTCTCTATATATTTGCAGTACTACATGTATATAGATTCAATCATTCATATTCATTAAAAAATAAAATAAAACTTACTTTCTGATGCAATACAAGATTATCAACTGGAACAATTCATAACATTAACTATAGATTTAAGTTTTTTCTTCTTCTGATTTTAAACAAAAAATTGGTCTTATCATAGTTACCACTTTGGCTATTTCAGCGGTATATGCAACAATAGTACAAATCTGTTTCTTTTTTTAATAATTGAAAATTCATTTTTTTGAAACATATGGCCAATTTTAAAATATAATTTATCTTTCACTATTAAATCAATGATTTTTATTTTCTCATTTAATGAAAGTACTTGACCACTTTTTTTTATTATTATTATTTATCACTCATTGTTCTACAAAATGTTTTATTGAAGATATATATATAGTATACAGTACAAAACAGTAAAAAAAATGCAAAAAAAAAATTCTATGCATATGCCTACAACTATGATACTAAAATTAATTTAAATCGAAAAGAAAACACAATTAAATATATTCATATTTGAGATTTTAAAATGTTATATTTACAAAAAATGGCTACTAAAACATGATTAAATAAATGTATATTTAAGATGTGGGATCGTAATATGTAGCAGATAAAAATTGATCGGCATTGTGCCAAGATTCATAAAATTTAATAAGTTTGTAAATTTCAATTTTGTTATTATTTGTTTATTTACTTCTACTTTTACTTCCACACCAGTGACATTTTAAACAGGATGAAAAACTGTAAAGATACTTTTGCCCCAGTCACATGATAAAGTCTTTAAGGAAATAAGAAGGACTGTCTTATATGCAAACTCACATGGTAATTCATGAACAAATCCAGTCTATAAATGAAATTATGTAGTTTGTAACTTCACTGTACTACTTTTTAAAATTTTGCAGATAATGTTGGAAAATATAATTGCAGTGCCTTTCCCGTATTATTATTTGCAATTTCTGCTGGTAGAGGGCTCGCAATAGTAAAATATTAAATGTGATGTAATGTGATGCACTGTGACTTCTTCTTATATGGAATCAGGAATCTCTCAGCAACTGTGTCCAGAGAAACCTGTTAGCCACTTTATCTTCCCTTTCCAATGCCCACCCTAAGTTTTCCCATAATCTACTCCATCCCATTTCCACAGCATAATCTTTGTCAACTCCATGGCTTTTATATCTAAATCCCCCTTATCTTTTCCCAACCCAGCATAAAAACCAATAACCCACTTTCTGTATAATCACTTTGTTCATATTTATTCTTCCATAACTTCATTATTTGTACCCTTTCTGCTTCCAAGCATTTACATTGAATTAACAGATACCTAATATTTTCTGTGCCTTCCTTACACAACTTGCAAACTAAATCACCAATATTTTTCCATTTACATGTATATTCCCTTGTTGCTAAAGATCCCATTCTAGCCTTAAACAATAAACTAGTTTCTTATTATTATCATAAATTAACTCACACACAATGTTCTGTTTATATTTAAACTGTTTTTACTCTCCATACTAATTCTCCATCTGTCTAACTCCCTATTCTTTATTAATGCATCTATTCTTCTATCCCATTCCTTACCACTATAACACTCAACAATCCTCCTAACACAATCATCCCACCTTTTGTACAAATATACTGATATAAATTCTTTATCCAAATGTTCTGCATTATCTTTCTCACCCATCTTGTTGTCTGCTCTTTACTCATAACCCAATTAAATACTATTTTGACTATTCTTTTGTTATCTATAAACTGCAATCTACCAAATATTTTCATTTTGCTTTTTGCATCTCTCATATAAAAATTTGACCATCCGATTTCTCCTTGAATTGTCTCCTTTGCTGTCCACACATCTGCATCTAATGCATGTCTTCCTACTTCCCTTTGTACTTTTTCTAAGTAATCTAATACCCCTTTACTAACACACAATGCATCATTGCCATGTGTTAACCCTACTACTGCAACTAGCTTCCATACAATTTTAGCTACATCATATTTATTATATGAAAGTATTGTTAATTTCTTTATCAGTCCCTTTTTTTCTTTGCTTCATTTACCAATTTTTTTCTTATTCATCCAAGCAATTTTTCTGATTACTTAAGATGATTCCCAAATAACTATATCCATCACACTTAACTTTATATCTCCCAATAAAAATTGTTTGTCTTCTCTTTCCCCAGTATTAACCATTATGTCCTCAGCATAACTTCCATATCTTCTTTCTGCACACAAAAAGACTTCATCTGCAAAAGAAAGTCTTGACAAAGTATATACTCCCTTGCCACCTATTAACAGTATCTCTATTCTTCTTTCTAGTCTTTCTATTGCTCTCTCCATTTCACTCAAATATAATAAAAGCAAAATAGTTGACATAGGGCATCATTGCCTTTGTCCCACCCCATTTTAAACTTAACTGATTCTATATCCCCTAATTGATATATATAATAATTATTTTCATATACTCTCTTAATAATATCCACTAAGGCTTCATTCATTCTCAAATTTGCTAAACTTACCCATAATCTATTTCTATTTACTCTATTATATGCCTTCTCTATATCTATACAACTCATATATAACTGTCTACCTGAATTCCTACTCATATCCATAAGTTGTGTAACTACAAATAAATTATCTCCTATATGCCTATCTGATCATAAATCTCTTTGCATTTTCCCATTACATTATTCTCTTCCATCCATTTTGCAACTCTTCCAGCCCCCATATATGAGAAAAAATTATATAAAACTGATGTTACCACTATTGATCTACAATTGTTTCACTTTCTATGATCCTTACCCTTTCCTTTAAATACTAATCTTACTCTTGTATTACTCCAATTACCTGGAAAATCTCTCTTCTGTGCCATCTTATTAAAACATGATAATAGCTTTACTTTTGTTGTATGCCCTAAATTTATTACCATCTCTGCTGCCCATCCATTTAAACCTCTTGCCTTTTCACTTTTCAATTTTTTCCCTGCCTCATTCCATTCATTTTTTGTAAACCTAATATTCCCATTACTATATGCTTTCACATTTTTTATCCCCCTATTCTTCACATCTAACATCTTTTCTATATCCATTATGTACCTATTCAAGATTCTCTCTAATTCTTCTCTAGAGCTACATTCTATTCCCTCATCATCTAGTAATACTATCTCACTCCCCCCACCATTTCTCCTTTTAATGTAATTCCAAAATTATTTTACTCCCATCTCTTCCACTTTTATTAATATCCTCCAACAAGTTACTATTCAATTTCTCTCTCTATAATTATCTATTTTAGTCAACTTCTTCTTTTCTAAGTACTTTTCTCATTTAGCATTAATATCTTTTTTCCTTGCTTTGTTCTTAATAGCACATTTATGTTCTCTGCTTGCCTTTCCTCTCTCTTTTACATTTTTACTAACTCATTTTTTATTACTTTTATTCTTCTAAATATTCTCACCTAAAACCCCATTTGCCACTTTTTTTATTTCATCACACCAGTCCTTATACTCATCCCCAACCAACTCTTCCATGGTTTCTTCAACTTGTATTTTTATACTCTTCCAACTCATTCTTATCATTCACTCTCCATCCACATCTTTCACTATTGTTTTTACTTTTATTTCTATTCTCCTTCACGTTACTAACCATTTCGGTTACAAAGAAATTATGATCACTATTACATACTCTCTCTTCATTATCAAACACCTTAATTTTCCATATATTATTTATTTCCTCTTTCTCTTCCAATACATAATCTATTGTGTGGAATATATTATTTCTAGACCATGTGTATTGTCCCTCATAAATATTTGATAAATTTCCAAATGCTCAAATTCACTCTCTGACAAAATTTCTTCAAAAGCTGTCCATTCTTATTATCTACATCATCAATTTCTTCAATATGCCCATTCATATCTCCTATAATCATTATTCTCTTCCCCTTCTTTAAAACTCTGTATATCCTTAAAGCTAGAGAATCAAATAAACTGCTCCATGTGTAAAAAGTATTATGAAATTTAATATTTTATTTATATAGTACTTGTTATTATTAAATTTTATCTGCTTTTATTTTATATCATTTATTAAAAAAATATGTTAGTCACCAAAGACAGGGTCTTGTAAGGCCAATTGAGCATTTCTGATAATGTAAATACAGTTCTGACAATTGGTTAGTGGTTAGCTAAATATGATTGGTCTTCCTACATCAAATGCTACACTTCATTACTTTTACTCTTAAAAACATCAGGTTTGCTATAAAGAAGTCGAATCTGCTTTAGTAAATGATAGCGTTAAATGCAAAACCTTAAGTAGTGAATTAATGTTATATTCATTTGACTTGCCATTGTTCTGGAGTTTGAACCTAGACTAAGTAGAAATTAAAATTCTTTTTCATGTATCCAGTCAATAGTCTACTCAATATATTATCAGTACATGGATATCCAACTATTTTTAGTTAGACTAGATAAAATAAAAATTAAAAATCTCTCACCGCCTGACAAAGAGGTGAACCTAATAAATAAATATATTGTCATTCAGAAGATCATGTGACATTTAAGCATTGGATGTGATGCGCTTGATCTGTGAACCATGTATCTTTGAATCCAACACTTTACCACTGCACTAAACTATATACGCAGTTGTAAAGTGAAATAACCTCAAACGGGATGTGACCTACGAAATAGAAAACCATTTAAATATTATTAAAAGGCTAATTAAAACCATTATTTATGTATATTTTTAAATCTATATTTATACTGTAGAAATATTACTGTTTTTTAAAGTAACTTTTTTCTTCAAACGACTATTGAATCTATTATTATTATTCATGATATATATAAAGAAAAGATAAGGAGAATTTTATACAAGATTTATGAAGTGTAATAATTAAATAGCACTAAAAAAAAGACTTCAATGATTTTGTTTTAAATGTATTAATAACTTTAATTCTTTTGCTATTAATAAAGAAAAATTGATAATCATATATGACCACATTTAATTCTGGAAATATTTCAATATATTTTAGTCAGGCAAAATTACTTCTACAGAAAAAATATCGTGAATTAAGTTTATAATTAGATAAAAAGATTAGAAACTTAACAAGTGCTTCACATATGAAGTACAGAAAATACACAGCATTTTATAAGAAATGTTATTTGCGTTTATTAAATTATAATAAGTGATTTATTAACAGCTAGAATTGGTTATCTACATGTATGTGTTTGTGTGTAAATATGCATGTACTACAGGAGTTTGCAGCAATGCACATTTTCTTGCTGTATCTATGACCTATGTTTAATCCAGGGTAAGACAATTTGGATTTTTTTTTTTTAGCAAACTTGGTATCTTTTTAAATTAGTTTGACCTTAGACAACTCAGTTAACCCCTCACTATTGGTTACAAAATGAGTAACTATTTCTAGCAGAAGAACACACAAAAATGGAAAAATACCTATCAGCAATTTAAATATGAGCATCTGGAAGCATGAATTAAGAAAAGCTTGAAAATGAATTAATAATAAGTGAGATATACAAACTCCCCTCGAGTGGGGTTTTTATATACTTAATATAACCTGCTAAGCATGCTTTCAGTATCTTCTAGTCATATCATAATCATAGCAATTTCATTCCAATATCAGCCTTTCAAGCTAATTGAGCATGCGCCTTTGAGAGTGTTAAATAAATGAATACTCTCTTCTTCAATCCAAGATATAGCATTTATGCAGGAATAAAAAGAATTCCTCTTATTCCTACCACTCAAATTCTTTTATATGAGCAAATCTGAAGAACTTCTGAAGAGAGCGTGAGTAGATTCTCACTTTAAATTACTATTTATGATGTTATTTGGCTGAATGATGTCGGATTTGCTCATATAAAAGAATTTGAGTCGTAGGAATAAGAGGGATTCTTTTTATTCCTGCATAAATGCTATATCTCGGATTGAAGAAGAGAGTATTCATTTATTTAACACTCTCAAAGGTGCATGCTCAATTAGCTTGAAAGGCTGATATTGGAATGAAATATAATTGCAAGCACGGCGCTAGATAAAATATTTGCTTATTTAATCATAGCAATTGGAAAACATGGAAAGAACTATCTTCTGGAGAAGCACTTTTCCTGAAGTAGATTATTTAAAGACTTATTTATCTAAACACACACACACACATATATATATATATTAGTAAGAAAATTAAATAATACATTGCATGACTTAATTTAATAAACTTGTATTACAGATATAATATAATGAGCATGCTAATATTTCTTAACAAGTTTTTCTGAATATCCTTATCCTCAAACTGGTTTCAAACTGCAGGATGTCATCAGTGAGATGCTAGAATATTCAGACATTATATCTAAAAATACCAGATCAAGCCCAGCATTTATCTAATAGTTAACTATTAAGTAGAAAATCTGAAATTTTCAGACATCTATATGTCTTCAAATCCAGCTATCTACTTGTTGTATTCATTGTGAGAAATAAACAGCGAGTTTACTAGAGACAATTTACTCCAGAAGTTTTCGATTTATTTTAGTTGAAAGTAAAAATAATTATAATGGAAAATAATTATAATTAAAAGCAAGTTGTGGGATTATTTTTATCAGAGATAAAAATAACTAATTAAAGTAAGAACAATAAAACGGATTTGGAAAACACACGATTAAGTTTTTGGAATGTAGCAGATAAGACTAAACAAAAGAACTCAGGGGGATATATAAACTGCTAGAGGAAAACATCGCGCACTTATTACAGTCTTGTTAACAGAAGTAGATACGTAAAGCTAGTAAGAGCTATTTGTGGCACAAAGGTTTTAAGAGTTGTTCAGCCGAGTTTCGATCGGATTGTACGTGTTTTTCTACCCCTCTGGAAAAGCTTAGGGGTGAATACATTACAAGATTGGTGCAGTCTAAGATTCGAACCTAGTAAAACTTGAAGGAATAAGCCAGACGAGAAAATCAATCGATACATTCGGAAACAAGTAAAATGTCGTTAGGACAAAGCAGTATTCCTGAATTTAGCATTGAAAATGCCGAGGAATGGCCTCTCTATATAATTCAATTGGAAAAATTTTTCAAGTTAAATGGGATAAAAAATAATGAAAAAAAAAGTGGCCGCACTTTTATGTTTAGGAAGATGCAAAGTCATAGAAATTATTAATAAATTATGGGACGGACCGATAACTGATGGAGTACAGTTTGAAGATATGGTTAAAAAATTAACAGACTATTTTAGCCTGAAGCCATCTAGATGTGTAGCTAGATTAATTTGGGAAATAGAAAGCAAGCCAGCATGGAAAAAATTAAAGACTATGATATAGTATTAAAACTGTTGGCAAAAAACTGCGATTATGGCAAATTTTTAGAACAAGCTTTGCTGGATCAATTATTGTGGGGAAAGATTGTGACAGACGTTGTTAATGGAAAGCGACTTATCATACAAAGTGGCTATTAAAAAAGGAATAGCATATGAAGCAGTAATTGGGCAAGCCATAGCTTTTAGAAACAACTCAGAAGAGACCAGAAAGATGGCAGTTTACAAAACAGATCAAAGCCAGCAGCTGAAGAATGAAAATATTTATAGAGAGAAAATGTTAACAGTGAAATGTTTCTGCTGTGGTAAAACTGGTCATGTATCTAAAAATTGTAAATGGAGAAAAGAAAACTGTTTTAACTGCAGATTTGAAGGACATTTAGCAGCTGCATGCAAAAAACCACGACAAACAAAATATAATCCAGGCACAGATGATACAACGTATACTATTGGCTATGTATCAACTAAGGGACAAAGCATGGCCATGAGAGATAGGACTTTTTCACAAAGACAAAAACAGATCACTAAACTACAAGAATTGGAGTCATGTAACCAAAAATTAGCTGCCTTGCTTGAGAGAAAGACACAATCGGAGCTACAACTCAACTTGCAATTTAAAGAACTATCAAAAGAAGTGCACAAATTAAAACTGGATGTTTATGAATTAAATAAATTAAAAGAAGAACAAAATTCACAATTTAGTAAAAAATTACAAAGCAAATTTTCAGAATGTCAGATTTTGGAAAGATCGAATGAAGATTTAAAAAGCAAACTCGCAATGTCATAATTATCCGAACAGGTAGAGAGTTGGCAGCAGTATGAAATGGAACTACAGGAAAAGATGGCCGAAAGTGAAAATGAAATTGATATGTTCGAAGATTTTTTAGAACAGAAATCTTTAGACAGTGAGCGGCCAGAGACAAAAACCGCAGAACAGGAAAAAACCCAGAGTCTCTCCAAGTGAGAGAAAAAAGCACTCAAGGTGGCGAGAAAAAAGAAGAGTTCACACAATTTTCAAGGTTATATCGATTAATAGGAAAAATCAAGTTTTCTCCAAACTGAAAAAGGAAACTGTGCATATTGGATGATTATGTGTAACGTAAATAAACTATAACTTCTGGAGTGAGGGGAGGAAGTGTTGTATTCGTTGTGAGAAATAAACAGCGAGTTTACTAGAGACAATTTACTCCAGAAGTTTTCGATTTATTTTAGTTGAAAGTAAAAATAATTATAATGGAAAATAATTATAATTAAAAGCAAGTTGTGGGATTATTTTTATCAGAGATAAAAATAACTAATTAAAGTAAGAACAATAAAACGGATTTGGAAAACACGCGATTAAATTTTTGGAATGTAGCAGATAAGACTAAACAAAATAACTCAGGGGGATATATAAACTGCTAGAGGAAAACATCACGCACTTTTTACAGTCTTGTTAACAGAAGTAGATATGTAAAGCTAGTAAGAGCTATTTGCGGCACAAGTTTCGATTGGATTGTACATGTTTTTCTACCCCTCTGGAAAAGCTTAGGGGCGAATACATATTGAACTGTCATAGTCATATTGAACTGAATTAAATTCAGATACATCATATACAGTACTGTGATCTGTCTAGATATCTATCCCTAGCAAAGTCCCAAGAAAAAAAATATTTGGAGAGAATGTATTGTCTTAAAAAAGGATTTTGTACTGATATCATGCCCATGACATAGTATTTTGACACAAAAGGGAATGAACAATCATATGATGTGCATACTTTTTCCAGAAAAAGTCTTATGTTAAAAAGTTATAAAAAGTTGTGGGATTATGAAAAAATAAGATGAAGTACATTTAAAATCTAATTATAACATTTTTAAAATATTTTTATGGTAATAACATCTATAATGAATTCATCAATAATAAACAGGATAGATTGTGATTTTAGTGGCCCTACTGAATATACAAATTAACAGGACAGATCATAATTCTGGTGTATTTTACTGAATGTGAAAATAATAACACCTATATTTAACACTTTTTGAGGGTATGTACAGTCATGAAATATTATATATAAAATTATGAAAAGTTAATTGAATATGTAATTGTATATAAAATGTAAATAGCTCTAAAAACCTACTCACTGCAAGATATTCATCTATAAACAAACCACGAAAAAGCAGACATTCATTCATTTCGTACTCACAAGACTAATTAAATCAGTTTTCTGAAGATTTATGAGGAGCTTATTTTTTAACTTAATTTCTAGATAATAATGTCTAGATATCCTTTTACCATTAGGCAAAATAATCCAACAGTTAGTTGGAAAATGGATGTCTATCGATAGTTAAAGAAGAGAGAAAAAGTTTCAATGCAATGTGAAAATCAGTGAGATAAGTTTAGATGTCTGACAGTGATCATCATATTGATGAAGAGAAAAGGATTTTCATAGAGATCACTCAATGAAATATAGAAATAGGTATGTTGAGAATATCAAGAAGATATAAAAAGTGAAATACTTGGCTAAAAGAACAAATCAGTGGACACATTGCTAAATGAGATGATAATAGATAGACCATTAAAATGCTAACAAGATTTTAAGTGATAGTGAAAGGCTTATAAAGAAACCACATATAATATGTATGGATGAAATAAGGAAGTTTGTTGATATAATATGCAGAAGTGTTATAAAATAGAGGAACAGATTTAAACTTGGAAAGACCTTTATCATGCAGTAAATTATTAATGATTGTAAATGATTATATATATATTATAAAAATTTCTTGTGCAAATGACTATTTTTATCAAGAACCTTTTCATAGTAACCACTTTTTAACAAAAAAATTACTAATGGTTGATCATTTTTATTAAATTAGAAATTACTATAAAATAAAGTTTGCATCTACCATCTCAAAATCAATTGATTCATTAATTCACAGCTTTAAAAAAAGATACTTTTGTGTATATTTATATATACAATAATGAAGTAGCTATTTCTTTCTCTAATCCTCTTAGATTTTTTCTTTGTGACATAATTTTCTTTATATGTCAAAGTGTCGGCCGGGAAACAAACCCTGGGACAACTGCTTGTAAGGCAGATGTGCTAACCACTCGGCCACCAATGCTTGACTCTTTGTGACATAGTTGTAAACAATGAAGCATTATTTGCAATTGTGCAGTTGCTGTTATGGATTTAGTAAAAAGCAAAATTCTAATCTTTTAATCCTCAGAGCAATTTCTGGCATTATGACTGTGACGTGAGAAAATGTTTTGATACCTGCAAATGTAAATATATTTAAAATTTATGAATTCAGCATCACTTAGGTATGTACTTTGTGTATTTCATCATCATTAATTGTCATAATAAAATAAATAAGAAAAAAAAGATAATGTTTATTTTTTAAACTATATTTTTTTTGTTAATTACATTAATTGATATTTTAAAATATTTTAATTTTTAGAATGAAATGTATCATATGTATGTTAACAGCATATGCATGTTAAAAACATCTGTACTATATATGTGTGTCTTAAGCTCCTTATTTTGTAATGTCCACTATTATCTGTTGATTTAGATAACAACATGAGAGCGTATAGCTAAATACATAAATATGAAGGTATTATTATTTCCTATTTAGATGTACATTTTACATTCAAAGTCTATATTTTTATATCAGTGATGATCTTATTTTTATGTTTTTGACTGTTCATTTCTAATCATGAAGCTAAACTCTCCATACAGTAGCATCACTCAGTGAAAATCCGATTAATCATTGACTGAAAAAGGTTTGTGCATAAAATACTTATCTAGGGCCTACCCATCCAATATTCCCAGACTAGTTTCTAGCTTGTGGCTTGCATTGTGTTTTCATTTTGGACTAAAGGCTTTATATTTAGTTAATAAGGTAAAAGGTGGCTGCTGGAGGGTTGTATTAGATCCTAAGATCTAGATGCAGTGCTTTCAGTTCCAAGACTCCTTACTGATGAAATCTACAAGTTAGAAACTAATCTGGGGATATTGGATGAATAGGCACTAGATAGGGATTTTATGCACAAATCTTCTTGCATCCATTGATTACTCTGCCTTGCACTGAATGGTACTACTGTATGGAGAGTTTAGCCTCTGTGTAAATTGTGTAAGCATAAAGAATAGTAATTATGTGATGTTTAGTGGTTTAATTCTAATCATGAAGCTTACATTTTATTTTTAGAAATTATGATCAATCTTACTATTGCATTTTTAAAGATATCATTGTAGAAATTGGGAGTAATGTTCCAGTGACTCTGAAGATATATTTTAACCAATTGGGTCTTCTCAAGTTATTCTTCACATTGTTATAATCCCAAATGTCATACATTATTTTGTATTTATAAGGGTATATTACACAATTCTTTTAATTTTTTAATGTATATAATCTTCTTAATACGAACATGATTGTATTCATTAGGAAAAGTGGTTGTTACTCTGTGCGATTAAATGCAGTGGTTGAGTGGTAGAGAGGAGAGCCAGATATCTGTGTATCACAGTATAATCTGTCATTTTTGGTATTAAAACATCATGTGACTGAATTATCATCATGTTCAGTAATATTAAAATGATGTTCAATGTAAATTCTAATATATGTATATCTTTGTATGCCTTATCATTTGTTATAAAATGTAATCTCTATGATACTTGTGTAATGTACAGATTATGTAAGTATTCAGACACAATTGTGCATCCAAACTGCTTTCCAAGGTTCTGCGTGTATGTTAATGGTTATGTTATACCAACTAGTAACATCTAGTGTATCCAGCTGAATTTTCAACAAACTGGTAATAATAATTTTGTATAAGTAGAAAAAGATTTTACTTTCTTTCTTAGTTCTTTATATACACTGTAATAAAGAAAATAAAAAAGAATGAAGTGATTATACTGCCAAGAATTTAATGTTTCTTACTAGTTGGGGTAGATTAAATGTTTTTTAAGATATTAATAAGTATCTCTATTTTTTGTAATTGTCTTTCTTGCAGTATGTTTAAATAAATATAGCAAGGATAGAAAGTATAGTTTCTATTGTCTATATATAATGTTGCCTTGACAACAATGGTAAAAATTGGTCTGGATGGAGGGGATGTTGTTGGCTAGGTATGGTATAATTATATTTGATAGTTAGTTTATCTATTTTAATTTACTATATATGGAAGTAATATATATGCTCATACACAGTTATTTTATATCATAAAAATATATACTCTACAGACAGAGCAAGTATCAAATATTCAATTATCTTTGCTTTGATATTATATTTTAAAAAGTTATATATATAGTCCACCCAGGCAGATAACATTTCAACATCTTTGAAATGAGATGCAGGCTTTTTTTAAACTTATTTTTCATGTTCATAAAACCATATCAGATTAGCTAAATATCAAAAGAAAACAATTTTATATTTTATTTATACAAAATCTTATACATGCATCTTTCTATTTCAAAACTAAATACTGAATCTGTGATTAATTGAATTATATGCAGTTTATGCAGAAAGATAAATAGAACTATTTTCTTTTTCATTTTGATCTGGTAAGAAACATTTTATCTTCTCTTTTTCCCTTTTTCTGTTTCCCTTCAGTATTAGTAGTAATCTAACCCTTTATTTACCCTATTAGTTTCTTGTATAAATAGTTGTCATGGTAACTCAGCAGTAATATTTAGCTGTTCAAATAACCCTGAGCATGGTTATCACCTTAAGATCTAGAAGGCTAAAAAAATATTTTCAATTTGTCTCAGTAATCTTGATAAATTATTTTTTTATATTTAATTTTATACTTAAATATTTATTTTTTTTTGGTTTTATTTATTATTTATTTAAGTACTGAAGTATTTAAGTTATGGTCTATAAAAGTAGAAGAAACATTTTACAAATTTTACGATGTCATTAAAATTGTTATAAAATATACTTCTGTTTAATTCACATAGGATGTACTTAAAACTTTTTAAAATAAATTAAAACTTTTTAAAATGAATTATACTCGGTGATAAATTTTTAATGTAATAGGAACAGACATATTTTTATTATAAACGAATGTAGATCTGATATTAATTTTAAAATAAATAAGTACATTAGTTGATACATGTATAATATAGAAGAGATTTGTAATTTAATAAGTGTTTTATAAAATTTAAATATATTTTCAGGGACTCAATCAAGCACAGATTTTTTTAAGATAGTCTTTATTGAGAGAACACAGCTAATTATTTATTGTTGATTGATGAATTGGTGTTTAGTTACTCTTAAATAGAGGGTAAAATTGGGTAAACCTTCACTATTTAGCACTTGAAAAGCGTGGTATCATCTTTTTGTGTGCCTCCATATGAGGGTCTATTGGAATTATATTTGCCTTACAATGTGACCTTTAAGTGGTTGTTTTTTACTTTATATGTTCAACATATTTAAATTAAAATTATATAATAACTGATTATCATACTTATAAATATATTAAACAGGTAAAACTCTCCATACAGTATTGCCACTCAATGCAAGCCAGAGTAATCAATGGATGACAGAAGACTTGTGCATAAAATCCCCATCTAATGCCTACTCATCCAATATCCCCAGACTAGTTTCTGGCTTGTGGCCTTCGTCAGTGAGGAGCTTTGGATCTGAGAGCACTGCACCTAGATCTTAGTATCTAATGCAACCCTCCAGCAGCCACCTTTTATTTCTATTTAACTACAAAACTATGAGTCTTAAATTGAAAACACAATAATATTTTCAATCCAAGCTCATTAGCTTATATAGTCATATAGGTCTGAACTCTGTTCCGTACCTATATATTTTGGTGTCTTGGTTCTTTAATAACCATAGCCACCACTATCCTATTAGGCAGGATTGGTTTTTAAGCCAAATGGTGATCATGTGACTTATAAATATACATATATGTGTGTAAATATATATATATTCCTAAGACCCCATTATTTGGGTTTTATCAATGCATTTCTCATTCCAGTTCCATTAAATCATGACCATCCACCAGTATAATAAAACAGACCACCCTCTTTCACTATTTATGCATTTCATGAATAGCCTCCATTTTTCAGGTGTGTAATAGAGTGGTTTGTAATTCTGTCCTGGCATATGGCTATAATGTAGCTGAATTGAGAAATGGGTTACCAAAAAGCCAAAAATTACAATTCTTTAGCATTATCATATATTAGTTTATTAATTGTATTATTATAAAATTATACTATATATGTTTGCATCTCTCATGCATTCAATGATGATAAAAACCTCACATGACTTTCTTAGATTGTGCATCTTGGTCCATTTTTCTCCCCTCCTCCTTTAGAGCAATACACTGAAAATCTGAATAATTAATGAACATCAAATGGTATAGTATTCTAGTTTTACAAGTATAGCTGAGTTTTGGCTTTTGTATTTATTAGTGAGACTGTAGTATTCAAATCTAAAACTAATGTGGTTAGCTATCTGGAAAAATTCATTTCTAGAGTAGTTTGTTTTTTTTGTTTATTCTCTTTTGTTTTTTTTTGAAGTTGGATGGCCATATCATTGAACAATTTTAGACCTTCTATTCATTTGTTTCTCAGAGTTAACATTGTTTTAAATGATATTTAACAATAATAATATTTAATATCTCAAAAATATAACAGATTTATATATATAAACAATTCTGTATGCAACAAAAGTTTCTATTATTTGAAATTATTTCATTTATTCAGTGTGATTATAAAACACTACATTTATTCAGTAATAAATAAATAGTTTTAAAAATTCTTTGCATCCATTTTTTGTTCATTTTAAATATATTTAAATAGATCTTAATTTTTCAATATGTTTGAAAATTTTTGAATTGCAAAAAAAAATTCCACAGTATTCGGCAACAGTTTTTTTTAATGAAAACAATTCTTCATTTCATATTAAAAGTGTTCAACAGTGATTAAAGAATGGATGGGTTTTTTTTTTGGGAATCATACCTCATGATCTAATTTCTATAGAAATTGATTTTAATTAAAAAAAAAAAAAGTTCAAAAGTCAAATAAAATTAAAATATTTGTTTATAAAATAAAACTACAAAGAATACAAATATTTATATTTCCAACATTAAAAATGTCATTATAATTAACCAACAGATTACAAATGCCAGACACTATTAAAATTTAACAGTTCCAATTGATTAATTGCAAGGGAGCTCATATGACATTTGAGTTCCAAAAGTAACAGATTGGACAGCTTTCCAGTCACTCACATTACCATTGTTTAAATAATACAAAACAAAAATTTTTTAAACAATAGAAAATCAAAACATAATATTTTATCTACCTCAAAACTACTCCTTTATTTAAATACCTGACTAAAGCAGCAGTACACATATGATCTATTTATTCAATATTTTTAGTCTTTTAATTTAAAAAAGTTAGAAATTAAAGTTTTTTGTCCAATGATGCCCAAAATCAAAGTAGAATTCATCTGTAATTTAACAATTGTTATTATTTCCATATATGGCATTATATGATAATTTTGTGTTACCATAAGATGAAATGGATGAAATAAATTAACCAATCACAAATTCTTCAGAGAGAATGTAAAATGAGTGTCAGGAGAAGACTTCTTTGATTGGGGCACAATTTATGTCACAATAGCCTTTTTTGGGTGTATTCTTGAAAGAAAAATGTGATAGACATATAAGAGAAGGTATACAATCTTACATGGTGTAGATGTGTAGATGTGCATCAATGGATACTTTTGTGGATCTCAAGAGAATGATGGAAAACTGTAGACAAGGTTAGCTTCTTCAGTAACGATCATGATAATAAGTTTAATAGTATTATGAGATTAGCAGATTACTACTAATGATTTTAAATTATTATTTGAATGGTCAAAGTACACTTTTGTCTTGATTATTAGACCCGAATTGTATAAATAACATCAATTAAAAATTGATTCTTTTGCATGTTTTAGTCAGTGAATGAGTGTCAGATTCTTGAGTATAGTGTCCTTGGATTGACAACAGTCCTGGAACTTTTGGTAGTCAAACTTCTTAAAAAATGTCCAAGTAATACAACCATCCAATTACTTACTTTCTTTTTAGAATTATATGACTTAATAGAGACAATAGAATTGAAAGTTAGTCATTTATAAAAATCAATAAATTCTTCACTGAATACTAATTCCATTAACTCTATAATACAAACCATATCTTTTACATCCTAGAGCTATTTTTGTAAGTTTGAGTAATTGTTAATTGGTGGGCATCAGTGTAACCAAATCATCAGCCTAGATAGTGGATAATGGAATTCTTCAGCGTGTAGCTCTTAATGTTGCATATACATACAGCATATAGATTCATTGCTATTATACTAATCAAGATAATTGTTTGAAAGTTTCAGTAATCTATTGATAATGACCAATAGCCAGAAACCTATCTGAGGATCTACTTGAGACTGCCATCTAATGCTTAATGATGCTTAGATAAGAGATTTAAAATAATTATGTCCATTAGACTTCAGGCATTAATGCTAGTATTAAAGGTATAAAAGGTGGTCATGTGGTACTTTCATTTTGGTCTATAATAATAATAGTTTAAACAACATATAAATAAAGTGGACACATTTAAGCACGACTAATGAGTTTTTAATTATAAAAAAAAATCAAATCACTTCCTATTCAGGAATTTATAAGAGGTTTAACTATGGGAAATGACAAAGCTAGCCTACAATCTATGAACCAAACCATGTTAGGCAGGAGTTTAATTATGTGCCTTTTTGTAAAACTTTTGCAATTCTTAGAATGCTATACAGTTTCAAAAGAAGAAAAATATAGAATTCTATATAATATTGGTTGAATGGGAAAATCAGAAAGAAATTGTGAAAATAATAAAAGAATCTTAAATGAGAGGCAAATTCTCATACAAAAAATAAATAAATTAAAAACTGAACATTGTTTTTTTTCTTTTATTGCTATGCATAACTTTTATTTACATGCAACAATAAAATACACTGTTAAAAATCATAAAGAAGAAAAGGAAGATAAAAACATCTTATACTAAAAACATTTTTAATTTAAACTTTAAAAATATTCATTTTTTTTAACATGGTTTATTATAAAAAAAATAGTATATAACTGCAATTTTTACCTTATTTTGTTCCAATCACCCCTTGCGTACATTGTATCACACATAATAGCTCATTTTGTTTGTAAGTTTTGATTACTGTAGAATGTTTTCTTTACTTAATTGCATGTGTATGTATATAGAATACAGATGCTATTGTATGTGTATAGTAAACATATGTGAATTAAAATTATAGTATAATCAAAAATGTAAAAAAAAATAATAAATTGAGAGAGCAAATTTTCCTATATATTCACAGAATATGTTCACTTATTTGTATTCACTCAAAACAGACTATACTATATGTTTATTTTCTTAAATAAAGTGAATAGTTAAACTTTCAGTACAATTACACATGCTCTGGATGATAGCCTTTTTCTTCAATAACTTTTTTTTTAATGAAAATGAAATAAAAGGCCCGCTATCAGCAAGCTAAAGCTCTTTAGTTGTTTTGATGTTTTCAATATAAGCTGATGAAATGTTATTAATAACCCAGTGACATACAGCATTCAAAGATGCTTTGTTTATTCACATTTGTTTTAGATAGCATGTAGTTGAAGTGATAATATATTGATACTATATATATCACAACTTCACTGTAGAATTGAATGAATAAAATAGTAGATACTTATCTGGCACAGAAAATACTATGATCAATAAGGTGGTTCTCCCAGGGTGAGGTTTTTCCATTGCATTAAGGTTTGACTGACCCTTGCGATTATTCCAAATGTGGATACCTCGGGTGCACAATTTATGCAATTGGGGACTGTGTTCATGCTATCCCCTAAATGTAATTTTAAAATAAATAATAACTTTGGCTGAAATTGTGTAAGAATAGTAATAATATTAATATTAAATACAAGTAAATAAAATAAGAAGTTTAAAAGTAATTATAATATTGTTTATTTTTAGAAGATATTATTATTAAATAAAATAAAGATAAACAATTTTAATAAATATTCATTTTTCTTCTTCTAAAAGATGATTGGGCATAGCAATATGACAAAGTGATAATTTTTGTTTATTGACAAGGGTTTGATAATTGACAGGGGTAACCCATTATTACTTGCATCATTTTAACAATTACTTATGAGGATCACATTATTATTTATACTACTCCAGTTATGCCCACTATTATAATCTTGAATAAACAGTAGATGGTGATGCTTATTAATTTTCTGTCTTGTATTGTGCTATCCATATACTCAGACTAGATTCTTGTGATCATCTTTATCAATGTGTTTTTAAGTCTGGATTTAATGAACTTGAATCTTTTGGATCATATGCACCTTTCTTCCAGCAGCAGTTACCAGCCTGAAGTGGAAAAATATTTTAATGTTTTGCATCTAAGCCAAATTGTTTGCATAATTATATAAATCTGACACCAGTTTAGTCAAAGGTTGAAAAAGTGCACCAAAAAAATCCAGATGCAGTATAATTTCTCACTAATAAAGATCTTAAACCAGAAATCAAATCTGGAAAAATAGGCTAGAAATTTAATAAGCATCTATTGTTTACGCATGCTTATAATTGGAAGCAAAATTGGAGTATTGCAAATAAGATCTGAAAAGCATTATGTAAACTAGGATCATGATTTTATAACAATTTGTTTCAGCATACTCAAATGCATGAATAATAAAAAATGTAGCCTTTAAAATGTAATTCTTGGAATAGTTTCTATTAACTTTATATGCATTCCATACTACATTCACCTTTTGTATGATTAATAAGTAATGACATATTTTGTAACAATTTGTGTGTTCTCCTGCTTGGAAATAAATCAAGAACTAATTTTTATTATTAATTAAAGTATGAAATAAAGTTTTTAAAATATACACCTATATATGAAACACCACTTGGAATATTGGTTAATGCATTTGTCATCTGTGTCTGATGATCTAGTCTTCAAGCTCAGGTTGCGTAAAACTTAGAATATTTTCAGGTTACAAACAGACAAAAAATTTCACATAGTTAGATCATCATCAGTCTTACAAGTCATTCTATTATTGATTGATAAATGTAAATATATGGAATTTGAACACAGATTTTCAAGCATCCTTCAACTATTCACACTAGGTATATAAAGAATGCCTGATTTCAAATATTTATCAATAATTGGTATTTTATTTTTGTTAGAACATAAATAAAATGAAAATTTCTAAAATTCTCACTATCTGGTAGTTAGAAAATCTAGTATGTAGTGTTTTATTTTTTACTATTTTTCCTTAGCAAGCTTTTAAATAGCACTCTAAATGTTGAACAAAGGATCAAGAACAGAATGTATCTACCAATTCTTGATGTTCTGATGTTTATAGGCACACATTTGTTAATATTATTCAACATTTAGAGTGCTTTTAATTTATAGTCTAAGGGAGGGTGATTTAATCCCTTTGTTTATATATATATGTATGTATAATAAAACAATGCATTGGTGGCCTAGTGGTTAGCATAGCTGCCTTCTAAGCAGCTGTCCTGGGTTCGCTTCCCAGTCAACGCATTTGACATATGAAAAAAAAATGTTCTTGGGAATAACCATGTTTAATAAAAGAAATTGAAATAAATGTACCTACATTTTGATAAGTTAACACTTATCCTCAATTGGGTGAAAAAATATAGTAATAATCACATGTATCATGTGGTTGTTGTATCATATTGTTGTTAAATAGCTTGACTTATATTTGACAATTTTTTATTATATTCCTTTGCATTAAGAAATTCTTCCAAATAGTTGATATTTTATTGTTTCATCATATTTATTAATGCAATTTGTTTGTTTTACTACTTCTATAACCTCTCTAAATGCTCTTTGGTCATGGTTATTGCTTACAGACATGATTTTGGTATTTTGGAAGTCTATGTGATGGCCAGTATCTAAAACATGGAGGGCAAGTGCTGAAGATGTTAAGAATATTTTACTACATTAATATGTTCATCTTTTTTTAGCATTTATACATCAAGTGCTTCTTCCTATGTATGTAGTTGGGCACATCTTTTACTCAGTAGGGAATGTTGTTTTTATGTCACAGCATCATAATACCTTTCCAATTTTATCTATAGCTCTTTTTATATAAGGAATGTATATTCTAGTAGAAGTATTCCCTTTTTTTTATTTTCAGGGAAATTTTGCTTTGTACGTTGCTCTATTTATAGTGATGGTATTACAAACATTTGTTAATAAAACTTCATGTACATGTTTGATTTCTTTTTTTAAGATAGATGTGTTTGGAAATAAAAATTTCCTTGTAAAAAGTGAATTAACTACAGAGAAGATTTGGATGGATGGTGATGAGATGTTGCTTTTAGGTATCTATCAGTATATATATATATAAATATATATATATATATCGCCATCTGTGGACATATATATATATATATATATATAAAGATGATATGGTGTTATTGTTTGCATTAGAAACAAAAATATCAAGAAAAGGGAGTTTTCCATTCTTTTTTATTTCCATAGTGAATTTAATTTGTGGATGTAGGTTATTAATCATCAATAGTAGTCTGTCCAATAGACAGGTCCAGAGAATAGTCACTACCTCAGTTCATCTATTCTTCCATTCCATTCTCTTCCTTGCCCACTTCCTCAATTCCATATAACCCCTTCCATCTCGTATATCATCCAATAATGTCAATCTCTTCCGTCCTTTCTTTTTATTTCCACTCACCATTCCTTCCAAAACATCTTTCATTAAACTATAATCTTTTCTTAGTATATGTCCAATCCAGTTTCTCTTTCTCTCTTTGATACTTTCAATCAATCTTCTTTCCTCATTAACTCTTTTCAAAACTTCTTCATTTGTTATTTTATTCACCCAACTGATTTTTTCCATTTTTCTCCATGTCCACATCTCAAAAGCTTCCAGTCGTTTCTTAATTCTATTACTCAATGTCCATGTCTCACAACCATACATTAATACACTCCACACATAACATTTAATTAATCTTTTCCTTAATTCTCTTTCCATAGGTCCACAGAATATCTTCTTTCTTTTTACAAATGACACCTTTGCCAATGCTATTCTTCTTTTAACTTCATCTTCACTTCTTCCATCCTCACTCAACCAACAACCCAAATATCTAAATCCCTTCACCTGCTGCACCATGTCATCATGGATTCCAATTTGCAGTCTTTTTGCATCTCTCCCTATCCATAAACACTTAGTCTTTTAAATATTAATCTTCATTCCATATGCCATACATCCTTCTTCCAATTTATTCAACATATTCTGAAGATCCTTTTCTTCCTCAGCAATAAGAGCCATATCATCTGAAAATCTTATACACTTTATTACTCTCCCTCCAACATTTGCTCCTCCACAGTCCAAATAATTATTTATCATATCTTCTAAATAAATATTAAACAAAACAGGTGACATACTACATCCTTGCCTAACTCCACTTTCTATATTCACTTCATCCGTCTCATTACATCCAAATCTAACTCTTATTCTTTGCCCATTATACATATTCCATATCAATCGTCTTTCTTTCCAGAATACTCCTTTATCTCTTAAGATAGACATCAGTTTATTCCAGCTTACTCTATCAAATGCCTTTTCTAAATCTACAAAGCATATACCAATTCCTTTATCTCTTTCAATATATCTTTCTGCAATTGTCCTAACAATACCAATAGCATCTCTTGTGCTTTTCCCTTTCCGAAAACCAAACTGTTCTTCAGCAATATAATAGGCAACCTTCCCATAAATCCTTTGAGTTAAAATCCTCAATAACACCTTAGAAACATGAGACAATACACTTATTGTCCTATACTCTTCACATTTAACAGCTTTCTTCTTTTTAGCAATTGGAATCACTATAGTTCTTAAAAAATCTTCAGGCCAAACTCCACTATTATATATCAAATTGCAAAGTCCAACTATTTCCTTCATAGTAAATTCTCCCATTTCTCTCAAAAATTCTATAGGTACTGCATCAAATCCAATAGCCTTACCATTCTTCATTTGTGCGATTGCCTTTCTTACTTCATCTGGCAGTATGTCCATACCTCTATCATCCATTGCAACATCTTCTTTATTTTCAAGTTCATAACTAATTAAATTATTTCCTCTACTAAACAGATACTGAATATATTCTTCCCATCTTTTTAATATATCATTACTATCGGTTAACCTTCTTCCATTCTTATCCGCAATCTCACTTGCTACCCATGTCTTTTTCTCCCAAGAAATACTTTGTATTTTATCAAATGTTAGATCATATCTTTTCATCTGTTGAAACCTTTCTATCTCTTTACATTCTTGCTCCAACCACTTTTCTTTTGCTAAATCTGTTTCTCTTCTTAATTCATTATTAAATTTCCTATATTCCTTTTGCCCTTCCTCAGTATTTACATTCTTCCACCATCTCCGCACTTCCATCTTTTCCAACATACCTTCAGTTATCCAAGGTCTTTTAGCTTTTCTTGCCCGAATAATACCTATTTCATTTTTTGCTATTTTCAAGAATCCCTCTTTAATTCTATTCCAACACTCATCAGAGCTATTAATATAGTTCCCATCCTGAACAATTCTTTTAAATTCATTTTCACATATTAAACCAAATTTTCCTTTTTCCATTTGTCTCAATTTATCCAAGTCCCATCTTGTGTATCTTTTCCCTCTTTTAATTCTTTTTAAACTTAACTTTAATTTAGCCATCACCAAATTATGATCCGAATCTATATCAGCACCTGGCAAAGCATGTGAACCCTTAACAGCATTCTTATATCTATTCTGAATCAGTATATAATCAATTTGATAACGTTCTTTGTTACCTGGAGCTTTCCATGTATACAATCTTCTAATATGATTTTTAAAGCAAGTATTTGCAATGACTAACCCATTCTCTTTACAAAATTGTACAAGTCGACTACCCCTTTAATTTCTTTTTCCAATACCATAATTTCCAACAATTTTCTCTTTCCTACCTTTCCCCACAACAGCATTCCAATCCCCCAATAGCAATATACATGCATTTTTTCCTTCACATTGAATACTTTCTTCTATCTTCTCATACATTTCATCAATTTTACTATCATCATGAGTACTAGTTGGCATATAAACTTGTATAATTACCAAATCCCTAGGACGTGCATTTATTCTCATCACCATTAGTCTATCATTAATACCATCAACCTTTGCCACACTATTCCATATTTTCTTCCTCACAGCAATGCCAACTCCATTAATTGACCTATCACCACCTGAATAAAACAACTTTACATCTCCACTACTTACTTGTCCACATCCCTCCCACCTCACTTCACTTAATCCCATTACATCAATATTATTCAAATTCAACTCTCTTTTCAAATTCTCCAATTTCCCACCTTTCCTCAAAGATCTAACATTCCACGTTCCAATTCTCAGTGTATCCCCTCTCAATGAATTATATTTATGAGGATTTCACAGGTTGATGACCTGAGTAGCCTCATGTCCACTCCTGCTGGGCAAGACACCAAAGTTATTCTTAACTAAGATCTCAACACCAAATGTAATGATTCTTGTAGACATACTCATAATAAAACAAGGGAATTATAAGACAAAGTGGTTTCTCGTTGCCTTCTTTGCCCAGCAATAACCTCTATAATAGGCTTAGTGCGCTAGCCAAATCCCATAAAATGAAAATCCAACTACCACTTCCTCCTCATCGTTGTCACCTCTAGTGATCTTCCGCTGACTTGGAAGAAATGCCGTTGCTGACCTAGCACCCAGTGGGGTGTTGACTTATTTAATGGCGGTCAACACTCACCATTATACATCCACCGTCATAGGAATTGTGGCACTTTATAGAAGTAAACACGCCACTGTCTCCTTCACCACTTCCTGATAGTGAATGTTGTCCCATTGTCAGCGACTGCTTATTTACAGTACTCTGCTTATTCGCAGATAACCTTCATATCTGAAGGCCATGCCCCTATCCGCAACCTGGGGACGCTCTGGGTGGCATGGGACCCATGCCTTATTCCCAGAGGTTATTAATATGAATAAAAAAATCATTCAGTTTTTCTTCTCTGTGTGATCAAATAACTCCCTTTTCTTGATATTCTTGTTTCTAAAACAAACAATATTATTGTCGATATATAGGAAATTTACATATACTGATAGATACTTAAAAACACCATTTTATTACCATCCAGCTCAAATTATATCTAAGTTACTTTTGACAAGAGCATCTTGGCTTCCAAATACATCTACATTAAGAAAAGAGATCTAACATATATGTGAAATTTTATTAATGATCAGTTACAATACAATCACTAAATAGAGCAACTTGCAAATCAAACCCCCCCCCTCAAGAAAAAGAAGTGAATACTTCTACTAGAATATGGATTCATTATATAAAAATAATTGCAGATAAAATTAGATATTAAGATACTATGCCATAAAAACAACATTCCCTTTTGAATAAAAAATCAATAACATTCTTATCAAATCTAAGGATGTAATCTCTCTAAAAGGCCAAGAGTTTATGAAATCCCATATGGCATGAGTTTAACTATGTATATAGAAAGGAGCAATCGATGTATAAGTGCTAGAAGAGATGAACACGTTAATGTAGTAAAAAAAATTTGAACATCTTCAGCACTTGTTCTCAATGTTTTGAATACTGACCATCACATAGATTTCTCAAGTACTAAAATCATATCTTCATGCAATAACCATAACTCAAGAGTATTTAGAGAAGTTTTAGAAATATTAAAAAAACAAACAAATTACAATAATAAATATGATGAAGCAATAAAATTATCAATTATTTGGAAGGGTTTTTTAACAAAAATAAATATAAAAAAATACTACCTGATATAAATCAAACTATTTAACAACCATGTGATATAATAACCAGATGATACAATTCTGTCTACTACAATCACATTATTATGTTTTTTTTTCATCCAACTGAGGATGTTTATTTTAATTTTATTCTGGAAAACATGTTTCCTAAAACATCATTTTAATTGTGAAAACATTCATTTCAACATATATATAAAAGACATATTTTGCGGGTTCATCCGTGTTAAAAAATTTTAATATTGATATTCCGACATTTTGACTTGGTCACACATGTCATCCACTGGGTGATATATATATATATGCATGTGTATGTTCTTTAACATTAAGTTATGTAAAGAAAATTCTCTATGCTGAATGATAGGATTTAAATAATCTTACTATGATAAAGCCACTCAAATCATCACAGAATGTGTACTGATGTGTACAAAATACGTTCAAATTTGGAAAATATATGATCAGAATTTTTTTGGTTCATTAATAGAGTTGAAATGATCAAAATAAAGAATAGCTACAAAATGACATCATTTAATGTAATTAATTTTATGACACAATCTTCCATATTGACTCTATTAAAGTAATCATAGAATTATTTGTCAAACATAATTTTTGATAATAAGATGTGCAATTCATTCTCATTGTTTTAAGATGAATAAGCAAGGACATCACTATAATGTTTAATAATAAAAATTACAGAATTAAAGACTCCTGGTCTGTGGGATTACCAACCAATGATATTATATGCAATTTAATGCTTGGTAATAATTGAAAATCAAATAATTGCACTAAAGAAGGACCAAATATTATATATAAAAGTTACATTGACAATTTCTTGTAGACCTTATAGGGTTATATCTAAAATGTGTAGAAAGTATGTGTGGCTTTAACATTGGAATGACCATTAAACACAAGGACAATGCACAAAGTTTGAAATAGTTAGATTTTTTTATTAATAGAAACAAAAATAATTTGGATTGAAAAATGGTTTTTAAGCTAATTGGAGATGCTGTACACCCACAAATTCAAATTCCAAAAGTTGTAAATTAGAACCAACATATGTATAAATTGGAAGCAGATAAAAAACAGAATAGTTTTAGTTAAAATTAAATATAATGAAAACTCTCTACAAATTAGTTAAAAACTTTACTCATAATATAACATGGAAATTTGAGAGAAAGAGAAATACCAAGTTATGGATCTAGATGCTATATATTCCTTACAAAGGAACAGATTTTTTTTAAAAAATTTGCAATCTGCATTTTAGCATGAATTTTAAAACATCTGCTAGCTTAAATAGACTGATCAATAATACCTAGGATGTATTAACAGAATTTCAATGCAATTGTCCCAAGATGTTCAGTTATGTATAAATATTAGAATAAAGTTCACGGCATAAATACTTATATAATAAAGCAATGGAAAATGCCAGTATATGAATGTTTTTTCAGTCATGAAAGGGAGTGCAGACATGTTTTCAATCCAGAAAATGTTAAACTAGTATGCGTAGAGCATGATCGAAAAATATAAAAAAATAATGTGCCATATTGCTATCAATAAAAATGTCACTAATAAAAGATTAAACAGCATCCAATTAAATAATTGCTGGAATGAATAAAAATTGAATACTAGTGAAACAGTCCTGATAAATATATAAGGCAGTCTGATTAACTTTTAACAATTGAAAGTTGTGAGTTTGGTGCACACTATCAAAAATGGATTAGGATATATTTTAAGTTCTATAATTAAATGATTGAATTTTATTTTGTTAATGCAAATGCCTGTATGTATGCATAATGTTATTACATTTAATATAAACAAATGATCATTTTTAATTATATATATATATTGTAGCTTTATTGTTTTACTGAAGGTTTGTGATGATGGTGTTTTAGTTGTCTTTACATATTGGACTATTTCATCATCTAATTAGATGATGGAAATAGTCCAATATGTAAATATAATTGTGTCATTATATTTCTGTACAAATGCTATCATGTTCTGTAAAGTATAAACTGTTAAAAATTGTACATTTTATAAAAGATAGATAGATGAAGTGATATGTTTATAATCAAATGTCAAGCGTTGTTAGTCGAGAGGTCAGCGCAACAGCCTTGCAAGCAAGCAGTTGGTTGCAGACGGTTGTTGCGGGTTCGCCTCCCGGCCGATGCTATGACATATGAAAAAAAGGTAAGTTACCATAAAGTCAAGATGCAATAGGATATTTTTTTTTTGTTTATTAAGACTTCTAATATTGCATTTACGTATTAATGTGGGTGCGCGTATATAAATAATATTCACAGAATTAAAAAAGTGTGTTAGAAAGACGAACGAAACATTTCGCTGAAACATCAGACAAATAAATGTTTAGATTCAGTAGCTTTTTTTTTTTTAAAGTAACAGATTGAAAACCTAATGAAATTATTAACGTTAAAGCATTTGTGAAACCTTATTGAATTAATAATCTTTATTGACAAAAATTTATTGCTCTAATAAATTTAAAAAGTAGACAATTGAGATTTTTTTTTTAGTAATAAGCTGATGTAAAATATTTTATTTTATTATATTTTTAAAAATGATTACATATACCAATTGAGAGAAAAACATAAAATTTTGCCGAATTATTGACGTTACTATGGAAACGCCCGGGTATGTGGAAAAGTGTTGATGTCATCTCAAAAAGTCTGGCGAATAAAAAAAAATAGAGATTTTCTTTAAAAATTTTCAATGCAGTTGAGGTGCATGGGCATTTTTCTTAAAAATCACCAGACTTTACCTACAAGAGGGTATCTGAGTAGAGTACATTGTCAGGGATTCTGTCCAAGGCAGGGCAAGATTTTCACTCCATTCCAATGACATCAATAGATATATGACCTATTAAAAGAAAAAAACAACACATTTTTTAAAAAAAATTTCAGTCAAGAAATATGCAGTTTATAATACTGAAGTTCTAGAATATCTGAATACATTCATCTAAGGAACTATATTGTTAAATTATGTCTTTTTAAACTTCAAAAGAATATGCTTTTAACATCTATTTTACTATATAAAAAAATTGTAGTTATTGCACCAGAATTTTATCCACTGAATGAAGTACTTGGCAAATGATTATGAAAATGCTTACATCTGAAAATAAATAACATTTGTAAAACATTGTCAAAAGAAAAAGCAATAAAACATCAATGTGTAGTGTTAAAGTGTACAATCAATATGTTGTGTTAAATATATGTACAATCAACAAAAGAATTATAGAGATTACAGAGATTATAAAATATACATTTTAAACTGGAGACTACAATTCTCCATAATAGATTAATTTTATTAGGATGACCTTGGTTTTCATTAAACTTGGATAATAATTCCACAGAGAGTTGAATTTGCTGTTATACAAGATTACTCTTATTTTACATATTTGGGAATGTTTGATATTTGACTGTTGTATAAACTTTATATGAAATGTGTGTTATTTATTTTATATTTTATTCAATGTGTTAAATATATTATTAGAGTAGTAAATGTGTCAGATGTGATCATATAACTTCTAAACATCACATGATCACCATTTCTATACTAGCACATAATTGTTGTAAACAAAGGCAAAACTCTCCATATAGTAGTGCCACCCTGTAAATTAGAGTTAAAAGGTGGCTGCTGGAGGGTTGCATTAGATCCTAAGATCTAGGTGCAGTGCTCTCAGATCCAAGGCTCCTCACTGATGATGGCCACAAGCCAGAAACTAGTCTGGGGATATTGGATGAGTAGGCACTAGATAGGAATTTTATGCACAAGCCTTCTGGCATCCATTGATTACTCTGTTTGGCACAGGGTGGCACTACTATATGGAGAGTTTTGCCTTTGTTTATCATATAACTTCAGTGGAAACCCAGGTAGTATAGTTTACATTCGATATTTAAATGTAAGGTATGACAGAGAAGTGGGAGTGAGTACATCTTAAATCTTTTGTGTTAAAGGGAGAGATTGTTTTTTAACCATTATTTTAAATTTTGTGATATAAATATTAAGTTATATTTCATTATGTGCTTTTAAAGTCACCAACTTCTAAGAATTAAATTGATAATTTTAGGACATTTCATCTGATTATATGTTTAAAATAAGAGTGTGATAAAAACCCAGCAATCAATCTTCTCCAATGTCTATGATATATTGCCACACATATTGTGATTCTATATTCCAAATGTAGTTATATTCAATTTACCACATGTACATCCAAAGGTGCTGAAAACATTCAGCTTTAGTATTTGCTATCCTACGGTGATTATTATTATTATATTATAGTTATATATTTTTTATTGATATTTGTATGAAATTAATATTGTTATTATTTTAAAATTATATGGTATTATTCTTTACTCATCATCTTAATACAATTTAAGTTCAGATCATGTTATCACACTGCTGATTTATCTAATGTTATAATTAAATATTTTATTATATTTGCAATTTGAACCTACAAAATTAAAGGTGGAAGCATACATAAAAAACCCTATTTATATATTACCTACATTAATGAATAAAATTCAAATCCCTGAGAAGTTATATGTTTACATGTATTGTTTATCTTATTTGAAAAATCTTGAATGAGTGCATTTGCATGGGTTACGATCTTATAAAAGCTTAACCATATGCAAATTTGTTTTAAATATATGCTGGTGTAATTGAAATCACACTTTTTAGCTTCTCTCACTCTGATTTCTTATTTCTGTTTTAACATAGTTTACCTCTTACTTACAGCATCTCTTCCAAGCCAAAATCAAATATTAAGGTTACAATATATACATATAGCATTTTTAAGAATCACATTCGTACATCATTATCAATCACTGATAAATTAATATGTCATTCTAACATTAAAAATTAATTTAGAAAGATGATCAATGATTTGAAAATTCATGATGGCTAGGCCACATATTCTAAATAAATCAAAGCAATGAGGTAAAAGAAACTGAAAAAATAGCAGGCAACAAAGAAAGAGTGAAAAGATTGTTTGCATTGAAAACAGAACATAATTTTTGATAGCCCAACAATTTATCCTACATGACAGAAGAAGGAAGGGGGTCTTTGTCCAAAAGTATAAACTGTCTCAATTTCTGTTTGAATTGACACTTTAATTGATATCACATATAATAAATACATCAGTTACATTGACAATCAATAAATTGTTTACATGAAAATAAAGTAAACAACAACACTATTGGCATGGATTGTTGAGAGCAGCCAAAAGCATCACTAGATACAGTTGACCTGACAATATTTCTCATGAGGTCTCTCAAAATATGGCTTATACACAGTAATAAAATCATATATATATAAATATTTATTTTAAATTCTAAAAAATATAAATTGAATAGTACCATAACTTAAATTTAAAAAAATATAAATTGAATAGTACGATAATTTAAACAAAGTATATAATCTATGTAAAAACAATATAACCAATATTTAACTTTTTTCTCAAAGTGTTCTAAAATTGAAGCAAATCAAACTACAGTGTGAAAGCAGTATTACGGTTAATTTCTTGCCATGTGTAATATAGATATTTTATTATATAAAATTGTATCCAAAACATTGTAATAGGATTCAATGTTTAAAAAAATAATGAATTACACAAATGATTCTGGTTATTATAATCATAACTTTTTTTATTATATTGGATCATATATATATATACATTCTATGAATACTGAAAATTATAGGTATTTTTTAAAATATTTTTTTAATGTAGTAATTTCATAAACTTTGATGAACATGGGACTTCTTATGATAGGGTCCAATTGAGAGCAATTGGCTTGTTTTGGTAAAGCTTCAAAACAATGGAGCAAGCTTTTTCCTGAAATGCATATTTGCTGCAAAGCATTTGTCAATATATTTATATAGTCTGGTATCCACTGTAAAAATGTAGTGCACATGATGATTGAGCTGACATCTCTTTGAAGTTATTATTACATTTTTGAAAAATGTTAATACATTATAGCAATATATTTAAAAGTTAAATATTTTTTACAATAATATATGTATAAAGAAATAATGATAATTGGCAGTTCATGGGGCAAGATCTATAAATTGCAGTAGTGCCACTAATAAGAGTAGGCTTAAAATAGCCTTGTCTATGTTATGTTCTGTTGGTCTACGACTTTTATTTCATTAAATAAAAACCTGTGATTGAAGCTTTACAGTAGTACCACTAATAAGATTACACTTAAAATGCCCATGCATATGTTTTTTTCATGTGTCATAGCATCAGCCAGGAAGCGAACCCGCTAACCCGGGACACCTGCTTCTAAGACAGCTGTGCTGACCTCTCGACCACCAATGCTTGACTATCCATGCATATGTTTTGTTCTGTTAAAATCTGGTCTATAATTTTTATTTCATTAAATAAAAACCTGTGATTAAAGTTTCTGAGATGCAATTTTAGTATTATGCATTCTAATGGTACAGAAATATTGATATAATTTTAATTTCTAAACATTGTACTTAGATATAATTCTAAATTCTAGTTTTAAATAAACTGCATGAGGTGATGAGCATACAAAATGATAATTTACTACCAGTTGTTGCTTGTTGTAGAACCTTGATATCGAGACATCTCATTCTTTAGCCGGAAAAAATATATATGATTGCACAGACTCAAACACAAGCGCGCAAAAGTTTCAAATAAAAGTTTCATAAATTTAAATTAACTTATATATTAATAAACTAATTGATTCGGTGTATTTATACTCAAAGGACAATTTTGTAGTCAGGTTTTTTTCTATTTATTAGTGATTGTGCTAAAAGGTAAACATTTAATAATTACTTGAAGATATTTTAATAGCCACATTTTCAACAATATTTTTTGACAGATTGTTAAAACTTATTATAATCCTAAAATGTTTCTGCTTTTTACAGTTTAGGTTTAATGCACGTTTTGTAGTAAAAATGTTTATTGATATGGAATTAAAACTTCTGATTAATAAATGGTGTTAGCTTTAGTAAAATAGTAGCTATTACATTTAGTGAAAATACTTTTTTTTTTTGAGAATATATGTATGTAAATATATATAGAGTGATTTTTTTGTCATATTGAATATTAAATTTTTCAATCTGTTTATAATACATTAAAAAAGTTTTTTTTTTTCACATTTTTTAAAAATTTGCCTTTTAAGTTATATAAATGAAAAGATTTAATTGTAATATTGTTTTGTTGTTTAAATTTTAATATATATATATGTATATGTGTGTGTGTCTCATGAATAATGGTAGTACCTACGTCTATAATAAAACCTCAATTTGAATTCAAGCTGAGTAAAATTTGAATAGTTTTATTAGATTTTTTTCTATAAGTTAGCTATCCCAATAGACAATCCTGCAAACCATCCAATATTGATCAGTAAATGTGTATCCAGATAATTAAATTAGGAAAAAGAATAAAAGGGGAAACTTGTCTCAAACTCTCATTGTAAGTAATGCTTGCTTTTTTGCTACTTCTCAACTACAGGCTAATAGAGAGATCTGTGGTGGGCTAGTTAAATGACGTGATCCATCTACCTTAGCTGTATATACAAGATGGTATCCAAAAGTAATCGAAATCTTTCTCTAGTTTGCATGCCTGTTTTAGTATATACTTCTGCTGTTACATACTTCCTGCAGGAACCCTTCTGCATCAATCTGCCAAATAGCATCTCCATGGAAAGCCATGATACCAGATAGCACATTTTTTTGTAAAATATGTTTCACATATTTGGCAATTTTTATATTGACTGAAAAGGTTAAACAAGGTGAAATTCTGTTTTCATTTACAGAAAATGGCATGGAAAACAGTTGTAATGTTTGAAATATATTCCAAGCAAGCTGATCTTGGAGAAGTACAAATTTATGAGTAGTTTAATTGAAACATTAAATCACTACAACTCTAAAATGTGGTAAGTGAAGTCAAAACCATGCTGATTTTTTTTGTATGCAAACTGCATTTTTTTTTTTCAGATTTAGTTGTAATGCTCAGGCATTTAATCTGTAAGTTCTGAAACATTTACATGATGTGATAAAATGTAAACATCCCATTTTGTGGCAAAGAGAGAAGTGCAAACTTCACTCTGACAATGTGTTATTGAGTGTGAAACACTTTAAAATTAAATTCAGCATGATCATATTTGCTCAATCTCCATTCATATGATTATTTTTTTAATATCTCAAATGGAAAAAGTCTCAATTTTTTTTTGCTACTTAGAAGTGGTGAAATAAATGCCATAGGCATCAAAAGACATCACTTTGCAAGTGTTTTCACATTACTTTGAAAAATGAAAAACACATTTAGACCAATGTCAATGGACAATAATTTGAAAGAGATTAAATTTATAATATTTAAAAATAAATAAAAAATTTTGTTAGTATAATTTTGTGTCACCATCAACCATTATCAATCCACTGCAGGTATTCTTGTGCTGCTTGTTTGTGAGAATCTCCCAATTATATAAAAATAAATAGCAAGTGCTGGGCATTTGTAAATTTCTTGGAAATAGTTTTGCTTTGTTCTGCAGCCAAGAGTTATTGGCCGGGAAATATAACGCCAAGATAATATCTACGTATTGCCTCAGGGTTCGGTCAATGGTACAGATATGAAGTAAATTTGTATCTGTATTTGCTCTCTGCTTGCATTGTAATGGCATTGGCTATTAATTAAATTGATAATAAACAAATAAATGAAAGGAAGAATAAAATGCTATAAAAGAAATGTAAGTGAAAATAAAATGTTGTAAGATAAAAATAAATAAAATAGTAAATAGAATAAAATAGAAACCAAATGATCAAACAGGCCAAAAGTCATTTTTCCATTACAATTGGGGGCCAGTCCAGGATATTTTCATGTGTACAAGTTCAGCCCATTTGAATTTGAATATAACAAAATTAATAGTTTATGCAATAATTAATAAACAAATCAAAAATAGCTTGGTGGAAGACAAAAGCAAGAAATAAAATAAAATAATAGAGGGTAAAAGGAGAAAAAGAGAATGTGATATAATTTGGGAAGTTAGGTTGTAAATTGGAGACAGTTGCAGAGGGGTCTTGAAGGCAGGCATGGGTGAGTGATGATTAGTGAGTGGGACGGGGAGAGTCGAACAAACGTACCTAGTGTCAGTGAAATATAAAGTTAGTAAAGTAAGATAATCCTATAAGGAGAGAGAATAATAAAGCTGTAGAATAAAATATAAGTGGTTAGTGTGTGTGTGTGTGTTAGACAGATTTGATGCACATGAGATCAAAAACAAAAATGGACGCTCTAGTAGGCAAAATAGAAAAAACCTCCGAAGAACAAATGGAACTGTCTGGAGAAATAGCTAGTGAAGGGAAGATAAAAATTAGCAAGGGAATGGAGATGAAGATTGATAATAAAGATAAAATAGAAAGCTGCATTATAATGGATATGCTTACGAAAATAATGGAAGGCCAGCAACACAAATTTTTGAATAAGGTTTTTGCTGTTATGCAGAGATGGATACTTGAAATCTTAAAATAGATTCCAAGTGAGATGGATGAATAAAATAAGATAGTTTGCTGGGGTCATGTGAAGAAATAAGACTAGAGATCAGAGAAGATGGATTAAGATAGATGAATAAAATAAAGTAGCATCCTGGGCTAATGTGAAGAATTTAAGACTAGAGATCAGAGAAGATAGATTAAACTTGGAGAGACATTCATCCTGCAGTGGATCAATTATAGTTGAAAATAATGATGATGATCATATTAGATACTAAATACTTTATCACATGATCATATTTTGTCACTTTTAATAGTACACATACTGAAATCGATTTATCAGTTATACTATTTCTGAATTTGTCTTTTATAAAATTAGCTTTTAATATCTAACATACAGGATATATATATACATACTTGTACAAACAATGTAATATATAAGGCATTTTGAGCTCAGACTTTCACACAACTCTCAACTCTCCACACTTTCTCATACCATTGATACACTTGACCACATATATGTCTAAAAGATAAATAATTTAGTTTTTGAAAATGCATGCATAAGTAAAGAGAAAAAAAAATTATTGTCACTAAATACTTTTAATAACTGAAGGTATTGGGAATGATATCCCCCCCACCCCACCCGCATTTTAAATACTTCCTCTTCATCTTTGTTTTTTTTTTTTGTTATTACACCAAATAATTGATTATTTTCAATCATTTTCAATTTATTTTTCAAGTCAACAAACTTTTTTGATTGAAAATCAATTGCAACTTTCTATCATCCAAATTCCACTAAAGAAATTTTCAAATTATGCTTATCTGCTGCTGTGGCATCTGGATACAAAATAAACATTGATACTTCTTCAAATTG
This sequence comes from Epiperipatus broadwayi, assembly GCA_028023455.1. Classification (NCBI taxonomy): domain Eukaryota; kingdom Metazoa; phylum Onychophora; class Udeonychophora; order Euonychophora; family Peripatidae; genus Epiperipatus; species Epiperipatus broadwayi. The sequence continues at coordinate 6,907,964 of JAQFVV010012405.1, forward strand.
CCTGAATTATGTAAATCTTGAAAAAAAATTGTTGATCAAAGACTGAATTATAGTAGAAAGCTCTTGTGCCAGTTTATCTTGATTTGGCTTCTCAAGATTCTATATCTGTAAAAACTTTTTTTTATTTGGAAAATATTTATAAGTATTTGAAATAATCATCACATGATCACCATTTCTTATGCTTGCTCATTAGATGGCACTAGATAGGGATTTTATGCACAGGACATGTGCAAGAGTGGGTAAAGATATGGGGATTAAATTTAGTGAAGAAAAATCAAATATAATGATGATGAATATTGGGAAAAGAGAAGACAAAGATTTCTTATTGGGGGATATAAAGTTAAGTGTGGTGAATAGATATAGTTATTTGGGAATTATCTTGAGTAATCAGAAAAATTGCTTGGATGAATGGGAGAAAAAATTGATTAATGAAGCAAAGAAAAGAATGGGATTTATAAAGAAATTGACAGTGTTTTCATATAATAAATATGATGTAGCTACAATTGTATAGAAGGGAGTGGCAGTAGCAGGGTTAACATATGGAAATGATGTGTTATGTGTTAGTAAAGGAGTATTAGATTACCTAGAAAAAGTACAAAGTGAAGTAGGAAGACATGCATTAGATGCAGAGGTGTGGACAGCAAAGGAGGCAATTCAAAGAGAAATGGGATGGTAAAATTTTTATATGAGGGATGCAAAAAGCAAATTGGAAAATGTTCGGTAGACTGCAGTTATGGATAGTAAAAGAATAGCTAAAATAGTATTTAATTGGGTTACAAATAAAGGGCAGGCAACAAGATGGGTGAGAAAGGTAATGCGGTATGCAGAAGATTTAGATAAAGAATTTATGAACAGTTACTTGTACAAAAGGTGGGATGATTGTGTTAGGAGGATTGTTGAGTGTTATAGTGGTAAGGAGTGGAATAGAAAAATAGATGCATTAATAAAGAATAGGAAGTTGGAGAGATGGAGAACTAATATAGAGTGTAAAATGAGTTTAAATATATATAGAAGTAAATGGAACATTGGGTGTGAGTTAATTTATGATAATAGTAAGGAAAGTGGTTTATTGTTTTAGACTTGAATGGGATCTTTAGCAACAAGGGAATATACACATAAATGGAAAATATGGGTGATTTAGACTGCAAGTTGTGTAAGGAAGGCATAGAAAATATTAGGCATCTGTTACTTCAATGTAAATGCTTGGAAGCAGAAAGGATACAAATAATGAAGTTATGGAAGATTAAATATGAACAAAGTGATTATGCAGAAAGTGAGTTATTGGTTTTTATGCTAGGTTTGGGAAAAGCTAAGGATTTAGATATGAAGGTCATGGAGTTGACAAAGATTATGTTGTGGAAATGGAATGGAGCAGATTATGGGAAAACTTAGGGCGGAAAAAGAAAGGTAAGGTAAAGTGGCTAACAGGTTTCTCTGGGCATAATTGCTGAGAGATTCCTGACTCTGTATAAGGAGAAGTCACTCACAGTGCATCACATCACATCACAAGCTTTCTGGCATCCATTGATTACTCTGGCTTGCACTGAGTGGCACTACTGTATGGAGAATTTTACCTGTTTTATTTGAAATAATGTCATGAATAATAACTTTTAAGTTCAGCTTTGAATGATTTAAATAAATGAAAAATTACAATGATAATTTTTCTAACATTTTGCAATTTAATATTTCATTCTTTTAAGTGAAAGTCCAAATCAATTAAAATAAGCCATTAATTTCAAAAGTCGTTTGATGGCCATTAATTATCTGTATTATTTAATGATACTATTGTGTAAAAAAAATTCTAATTTACTTTAAACATTCAACAAATCTTTGAAGACTTTTCTTTGTCTTAACCATTGGACATTGCCGTACAAAAATAAACCATTGTATGATGAGTTTACCTAATTTAGCAGTTACAGAAATTTTCATTTATTTAAAGTATAGGTAGATGTAAAAATCACTAATTTGTTACTAAGATTATATTTTTCAGTACCTTGAATTAGCCTTGGCATATAAAACTTACTAAGGCATAATGCAGTGAAAACCCAAAACTACAAATCCAATATGATTATTAAATGAATTACAAAACCATTTTTATGCTCAATTGTAGAGCAATTGCATTCTGTTGTTATTGATATAAATGGAAAAAGTCATATCTTTTTCAATAAATGCATCTGCAATTACATTGCAAATATCTATTTCTTTTGTTGTGGCTGTTAATGATTATAAATTAATTAATTCTTCATTAATATTGTTTCCAACACAATAATAAAAAAAATTGGCAAATGAGCTAATCTAGTAATGTTAATAGTCTCATTAAGACAGAGTGATGAAATTAGATTTTATACTGGTTTTTACAGATAGATTATATTTTTAGTCATTTCCTTGATTCTATCTTTTATTGTATTTTTTGGCAAAGGTATATCTTTTATGGATTACCTAACTTTTTCTTTGTTTTCAATTTTTTTAAAAACAATTGGTGCAGATTTTAATCATTCTTCTTTTAAATATTTCATCATCATTAATTTCAACCATCATTAATCCATTGCAGGATGAAAGGTCTCTCCAAACTCAGTCCAATTTTTCTGATTTATAGTCTCTTCTCCACATCATCCCAGCACACTTTTTTTCAGCCATCCATTTCTTATGTGATCTCTTTCTAGGTCTTTTATAATCTCTTGGAATCCAGTTTAAGATTTCAATCTCCATCTATTATCAACTCTTCTAGCAATATGTCCAGCCCAGCTCCACTTCAGTCTTTCAATTCTTTCAATGATGGTATTAACACCTGCTTGTTTTCTTACCCATGTATATAGATTTTTGATCATTTTTTGTTACTCTTAATAGACATATCTCCATATTTTGTTGAGTGGTCTGAAGTCTATATTGCTCTTCTATTAAATGACTAAATCTCAGATTCATAAGTAAGAACTGGTAAAACATATTTATCAAAATCCTTCCTTGTTAAACACAGACATATTTTCTTTTAATAATAAATTATTTCTAGAAAAAGCACTCCAACAAAGTTTAACTCTATAATAATTTTATCCAATATGTTTCCATCAGTTGTAATAACCTGACCAAGATATTTGTTGTTGTTAACTTCTTCCTACTCATCAATAACAATCTTGGTTTCCTTCTTTTGAGAAAGTCCATTGAACATTACTTTAGCCTATTTAACATTTATTTTAATCCTACTTTCTTACTTTAATCTGATAACTACTGCAATATTTTATGAAGCTCTAAAGCATTATTTGCAAAAACAACTACACCATCTGCAAAATCTAGATGACTTAAATAACTTTAATTTACACATAAAAATATTGTATGACTTAATCAAAGATGGCCATCAGGAACTGAATAAATTGTTCAATGATTGACAAAAAAAAATGATACCATGTTTGAGGAAACTCAACTAATAATTAGAGAAGTTAGTAAATAAATAATTTTGTTAGCTTCCCATTTTAATCTACAAAAGTTTTGGAGATATGGAATCACTCTGTCATACTTCCTTCTCAATGTTAATCATTTTAGTATCATTATGTAATCTAATTGTTACTGTTGCATTTGTACAAATATTCTTTATAATATGACAATATCCTGGGTCTATATCTTGATGATCCAATGCTTTCATCACCGAATAAATGCTTATAGAATCAAGTGCCTTTACATAGTGTACAAATCTATAATGTAATGGCAACTCATATTTATTGGTTCTTTGTATAACTTTTCTCAATACTTGGATATAATCCATTGTACTAAAACCACTTTTAATTCCAGCATGTTCTTTTTGTTGGTTAAAATTCAGTTTGCTTTAGACACATTGTAATTATTTTGGCAAAAAATTAATGTAGAACTGATAAAAGGCTGATATGTCCACAATTTCTAATATCTTTTTTATTTTTTAAATATTAATATTTTAATCATCTATTACATTTTTATCATTTAGACATTTTGGGTTTGTTAAAAAAATTTCTATTTCTTTTGCTTCTTTTAAGATATTGATTATAATTCTATATCTAGAGCTTTACCTTTCTTCATAAATTTAATTGCATGACTCACTTCTTCATATAACATCTTGAGTAATTTAGAAGATATAATAGTTATAGGGGATGCTTTTTCTTATTCTTTATTGCAATATAATTTTTGGTAGAAGTCTTCTGTACATTTCATAATGTCAACCTTCTTTTCAGAAATAGTTCCATCTTTTCTCTCATTGTATAAATAAGTTTCTTTCTCTCATTGTATAAATAAGTTTCTTACCAATACTAAGATGTTGTTTTACACTCTTGAGACTTTTATTCTCTTTTACAGCTTTTATACTTTCTTATATCATTGTCAACTCTTTTTCATGCCATTTCACAAAATTCAAGATATTTAAACCTTCTTAAAACATCATTTTTATATATTTTCATATTCCTTTTGTTCTTCTTAAATTTTCTTTTTTCAGTAGAAATTTCACTGGTCAATTGCTGCTTTCTGTATCAGCTATTTTTGTTGTAGTTTTTAAAAGTATATCAGTTATCTTCCTATTGATTTCATTCAAATTTGAATCATGTTCAAAATCTATTAATATTTGAAAATGATGTGCAAGTTTTAATTTAAATTCACTGGAATGATTCTGAGTATTAGGAATATCAACTATGAATATTGTTTAGTTTTGCATTATCAGATATCTTACATTTCACTAATCATTGATCACTTCTTGTGTTGAATTTATTAATAACATAACAATCTTGAAGTACATATTTTCTTTTAAAATATAATCCAATTTTGCCGTATCTTTATTCAGATGTTTTTATGTCCATTCCCATTTAACATTTTTTTCAAAAAAAAGTATTCATATAGTATTTCATTTTCTGCAAACTCTACACATCTATGAATTCTCTCATTTCTATCACTGTAATCAAATTTACTTGCAGAACAGTCATCTTTCAGTTATTTACCACTTCTAACATTAAAGTTTCTATGACAATTTTAAAATGTTGTTCTGTCTGATCAAAAGCCTTTTGCATATACATATGAAAGTCCTCTACTTCATCATCACAATGAGAACATGTTTGGTCATAACTCTGAATTATATGCATTTGATATCTCCTATTAAGTTGAATGACTAGCCTTGTCACTCTATCTGATACACCATCAATCTTCACAATGTTGTTTTTCCTTTTTATTTATAATGACTTCTACTCCACTTGTACTTTCAATGTTTGTTCCTTTGTAAGTGCAACACATATCTACTTTTTAAATCAATTGTCTCTTCACTTCATAAAGTTCAATAATGTCCTACTTAATATGAGACAGTCCTTCCCCCACTTCTTGTAATCTTCCTTTACTTGAAAGTGATCTCATGTGGCAGCTTGGACTGCAATAAGGAACTTCTTAGTACTCTTGGCCTTCAGGTGCTAATTGCTGCATTGACTGGTAACTTTACAGCCTTCTGACAACGAGGGTCATGATTTATTTTTATCTGCATGATTGTAGATATCTATTAGAAAACAAATTCATTCACACATGCATTCATTCTGCCTTCAAGAAAACTCAACAGATTATAGTTAAGAGCTATCAGGCAACTGAGAAGAAAGACCACGGTGTTTCTTAATTTTAAACTCAGAGATAAAAATACAATGAACTCACTATGCTGGTTAATGTGTGTTAGTGGGCAGCCCATCCATATTTGTATTCCATATGAAGAATCACAGTAATAGCAACTGCAATAACAAGAATGCATGGAGTAGACCTTAGAAATTTTGCTTGCTTGGTTTCTTTAGGGCCTCCAAAAAGAATCAAAGGGTCTTCTTTCACTTAACAGCAAATTTCTTTCTGCATTCTTTAGATATTTATCATAGCCAAAAGATTTTCACTGTTTGGCAATTACATTTAAGCTCACTATAATTAGCAGCAGTTATGTTTGAATGTTTCAAGTATTTTTAATTAGGGATGTTGAGTGAGCATTTCTGCTTTTAATGGCCTATTCAATAAATTCTTTTAGATTTTTTTTTGCGTGTCACCAAGAAAAGATTTAGAGTCTGATAAGTTTTCTTACCACTATCAATAAACATAAAACACAAACTGAACATCAAAAAAATTTCTAAAAAAAATATTTAGAACAATTCTTTTTATAAAATATATATTTTTAAAAGTCTTTATATGTATAAGTAAACATATACCCTGCTTAATGCTTGACGTTCATGTGAGGATTTACAATAGTGATTAACATCAATTTGTATCCATTATTTTGAGTTACAATCGATTATTCACTATAATGATGTAGCAAAAAAAAAATTTCAATCTTTTTTTTTTTTTTTGGTGGCCATTTCTAAAAATGAGACTGATGATGTCATAGGACAGTTACTAAAGCTATGTCATCCAAAAGCAAAATATAGACTTTCATGCTGAAATTGTATAGTACAGAGTTTATTTATAATACACAATACAGAATATAATACTACAGTGCTGTATATAATATTTTGATTATAAACTTAATATACAGTATTTTACTTAATTTTTATTCAGTGTCTTTGCAAGGCAATCAGTACTTTATTAATGACATATCCAAAGCAAAGATTTTCCCTGTTAATGATTATAAAACTGAAAAAAAAAAAAGTTTTATTCAGTATAATAAATAACCAAAATTATATTCTAATCATATACAACAACCAAATATATATTAATAATACAGTGGTAAATTTTAAAATAAGTACTGTAACGGAGTATTATATTCCGTTACAGTTGGGGCCAAGCCCGGAAAAAAAAATCCACTGTACCAGTCAAAATAGTATGCTCACTTAACAAGATTCAAATCCTAAGCAAAAGTACTTTGAATCCGATCATGCTTGAGATACACAGGTCTGGAGCAATCCTGAATTCTAACCTATTTGCCTATTCTTCGAATCTCTGACCCAATGAACAACAATCCTGAGGATACAGTAAAATTATTTTAATTCCATGCCCAGAAGTAAAGTGGTAGAGCATAAGATCAGACTTATGATGATGATGATCGAGGTCGGAGTAGGCCAGTTATTACATTATTATAGTTATTTATTAATGCTAAGCTATTAGCTAAAGAAAATAGATCTAAATACTAATTCGAAAATAATAATTCAACAACAAACCAGGATTTTCACTTTAACGGTCACTATGGTGATGATCAATGAGTTTTATCGTATCTGTACTACAAGGGTGCCATCTAGGCATTTGAACGTAGAAAAATTTATATAATAGGCAGATACATAAGTTAAGATTCAAAAAAATTTTTTATATATATTATTCTGACCGTTTGCCCAATGTCACTATCTCATAGAGTAGCAGAGATTTTAAACATTTTTATAAGTTTTAATAGATTTAGATTCTCAAAATATATTAATATTTAAAACAATAAAATAAAAGAAGCCACTGCCAGTAATTAGCACACAAATAGATTTTATTAACGCACATTTAAAATTGAGGAATAAATTTATATTTAGATTTTAACATTAATTTTTTTAAATTTAAATTACTATTTTAAATAGACCGCACAGATGGATATTTAAATTATATTTTACTTTAGCATGTTGAGTATAGATAGGCTACATAGATTTTTTTCACTTAAAAACTTATCAAAACATTCATTCAATCTCAGACTAAAAGTTCATAGCCAACCCACTGCCTGCTTCCAGATATATAGTCGCAATCAATGCAATATGAAGATGCTAGCATAAAACCATGCTGACAGGAATGTGCATCTTGAAGGAAATGATCCGTGACCAGAACAGGAATGTGCATCTGTCTGACTAAGGAATCATGTATATAATTTTTTTAAAGAGTGCTACACATGGAGGAGAGTGGTCTTCTGCCGACTTATAATCCCTCCAGAGCTAGAAGTGGTCAATGGTGCAGGAAATACATCTGCAACCATTGCAATGATATGACTGCCTCTTTGGGGTCATGCATTCAGTTGGGCATGTTGCCCTATGTGCTAAACACACTTTACACTACATTGATATAAACACCCATATATCCCTCCACAAGCATCGTTCTAACTACGAAACAAATAGCCTGAAATTAAAATCCCTTAAACTAAACATGAACGAATTTAAACATAGTTATTAATTTTTATCCATGCAGCTATTGATACCCAACTTTAAATTTAATACATTTTAGTTAAAACATAATACACACACAAAAAAAATGAAATGGAAATGATTGCTTAAACATCTGCATAAAAAAATATTAACAATTGAATTTGCATTCTTTAAGTCAGATAAAAGTTCTTATTTTCAGCTATTAATTAATTGCAATTTTAGGAAAGTTCTTATTAGATAGACACAAGAGTTCATACTTTACGGATTTAGCAGATTTAGAAGTCCATCTTCATGATCACTTTCGTAGATTTTGTCCTTCTTTGAAATGAAACTGCTACTTGCCATGCATTTGGTCAGGAACTGTCATCAATAGGCCTCAGCTGATTGTCTGGAAAATTAAATTTATTGCAGACTTCCACATCGTGAAAATCTGCAATATAGCTAGTTATAACGATATATTTATAGTCAGCTCTCAGATAACAATTATAATAATCATTTGGCTTTTATATTTTTCTTAGCCTCTTATTATCAAATCTTGGGATTCAATGAGCAAGATATCACTAATCCTTTTGTGTTTCAGTTATGGTCCATGCTGTCATTTTCGTGCTTGCATTGGTCATTTAATTTCTTTGTATTCTCTTACTATTTAAGTTATTTTAAGTGCCTCAAGAACTAGTTTGCTTTTGAACAATCATTTAATTAATAAAACAATCATTTCCATTTTCTAAGATTGTAGAAATCAACATTATTTCTATTTTTAACATATCAATCTTTATATTTTTACTTTTTTACAAAAAAAATACTTTAAAATACTTTTTCTTAAAATAGTTTAAGTTTTCCATCTGCACGACAATATATATATATTAAACAACTTTTAATTTTCAGTTTTTAAGTTTTTTTCTTTTTAATAAATCAATTTTTATTTACGATCTTTTTATTTTCATTTTAAAATAATGTAAGGAATATAATATTATATTCCGTTACAGTACATTAGTTTAAAAACTGCATGTTGTATTTATTCACTTTTATGATTTAAATTACTTGATTTATAAAAATGTTTGGAATTTTCATATTATCATTTAAGAGATAAAGTCTTTAAATATGTTAATATTTGTTATCATATATATATATTATTATTTTCCTTTTTCCAATTCTAACTTTATTTATTTCAATAAGCTTATATCTGACATGACCAGAGTTGGCATCTCTACCATATTATAATATATATATATATATTAAAAGGAGGTTGCCTTGGCAACAATTTGAAATTGTTGATTGTTATTTGCCTAAGTGTTGATTGGTTTTTAATGATGGGGGGGGGGAGAACTAAATCATTTAATAAGGAATTAATTCAAGTGTTGTTATATTAATGGTTATTTAATAATTAGGTGGAGATTAAAGATTATTAATCATTTAAATAAACAAATATGCTCAATATTTTAGTCAAAAATAAGATGTGTTTTAAATTATTACTGTTTTAATTTTAATCATTTGTAATGAATATTATATATATATAAATTTACCAAACCATATTATTGCTTTGATTAAACATTGTCTCTTGAACACATATTTTGTATACAATGGACAGCATTACAGACAAGTTTTTGGTACTTCTATGGGTTCACCTATCTCAGGAGTAATAGCTGATTTATTCATGGAAAATATAGAAACTTGTGCTTTAGAATCATCATCTTTAAAACCTCTCATTTGGCTCAGATACATAGATGACAACTTTTGTCATATGGCAACATGGAAAAATAAATTAGATGATTCTTTCTTATATTTAAATAATATGTATCCTCATATTAAATTTACAATGGAGACAGAGTCTGATGGAAAACTTCCTTTTCTTGATATTCTAGTCACCAGAACACCAAATAATTTATTTTTTTCGATTTACAAAAAGAATACACATATGGGCAGATATTTACATTTACATTCTCATCATCACCCAACTCAGATAGTTTTAGTAGCCAAAACTCTTTTAAATAGAGCAATTAACCTTTCAGATAAGTCACATCTGAAAGAAGAAATAAATCATATTAATAGTGTTTTATTAGCAAATAGTTATAATTATAAATTTATTTAAAAAGCCTTATTTCAAGCCCAAAATGAACAAAATACGAAACAAAAAGATGATAAATCAGCTATTATGATTTGTGTTTCATATGTAAAAGGAACTACAGACAAAAATGCTATAATATAAATACAGTGTTTTCTACTCATCAAAAGATCAGCAATATAACAACCAAGCCTAAAAATTCTATCCCTCTTGAATCTTATGGTGTTTATCAAATCTCATGTGAAAATTGTAAAACTTTTTACATAGGTATGAGTAATCATTGCATCAGTGTTAGGAGAGATGAGCATGCTAATGCAATTAAACAACATTCATCATCAGGAGCACTCTCATTCCATACTATAGATTCAAGTCATAAAATTGATTTTTCTAGTACCAGGATCATATCCAGGTGTCATAATCTCTACCAGTGCAAAATTAGAGAAGCCATTGAGATATTTAAAAGGCCAGATTGTATCAATAAGTGAGATGATACATGCGAACTTCCTCCTATTTAAAAGACTTTTTTAAAAAAACATTCTTAGTTTAACATTTTTGCTATTGGTGGAACTTTTAACTTTTTTTCCAACTCAGTGATTGTAGCGCCTCTACAACTGTCTTTTTATCTTTTATCACCCAGTAGATGATTTGTGTGATCAAGTTGAAACGTCGGTATATCAATATTTAAAATTTTTTTAACACGGATGAACCTGTAAAATATTTCTTATATATATATATGGTAAATTACTTTCACAGATTGCTTAAAAAGTTATTTTTTAAAAAGTATTAATATAATTTTATTTATTGAAAAGCAGTTTTATAATAATAATAGTTCACCAGAGATTTTATACAATTTAAGTAAAAAAGTAATGGAAGTATTGCCAGTTGTTTGGTTGATTATTCTAATATTTGAGCCCTAACACTGACAGGTTGAGCCTCATTCCAGATATCTTGAGTTCTCAACTCTATCACTCCACCAATATATGAAACCTCATAGGGCATAAATTTTCATATCTAATTACAAAAAGAAAATCTTTGAAAGAGTTGTTACTCACTAAAGAACTATATTTGATTAAAGATAAAACTCTGGTCTCTAGCTTATTAAATGTTATAGTGTAAATATAAGACTTCTAAACAATTATTTTTTATAAAGACAAACTGAAATTGTTATAATATAATATACCCCTATTTAATCATTTGAACATAGTTCTACAGTATGTTTATAAAACAAATACAAATCACCAAGTACAATATTCTTATCAGTTTTATATAGATATCATTTGTTTATATCTTAGTAGTTGAATAGCATTGGTAAACACTAACAGGATACATTGCTTGTTATATTTTTTTAATTTTTGGTAATAATTATATTTTGACTTTTATAAAATTGGCATTTGTGTAGTTTTGTTGCTTTTTTTTTTTTTTTTGGTATTTGTGAGTTTTCAAGTAAACCAAAATAGCGTCCTGTATTTTTGATTAATGTACAGTTTTGAGGGCTTATAATCTACCAAATGTCTAAATGATAAAGATGTGCCAGAAGATTGGAAGAATGCAGTAATAATATTAATATTTAAAAAAGGTGATAAAGAAGATATTAGAAATTACAGACCTATCAGCCTTTTATCAGTTTTATATAAATTTTTTACCAAGATAATTACAACTCGTCTACAGAGAACTTTGGATTTCCACCAACCAAGAGAACAAGCTGGATTTAAAAGTGGTTTTAGTACAATAGATCATATCCAGGTATTGAGAGAAGTCATAGAAAGGACAAATGAATATGAGTTGTCATTATGTTTTGGATTTGTAGATTATGAAAAGGCATTCGATTCTATACACATTTCTTCAGTGATTAAAGCATTGGATCATCAAGGTATAGATCCAGGATATTGTCATATTTTAAAGAATATTTATAAAAATGCAACAGCAACAATTAGATTACATAATGATAGTGGAAAAATCAACATTGAGAAAGGTGTAAGGCAAGGTGACTCCATATCTCCAAAACATTTTACAGCAGTGCTGCAAGAAGCATTTTGTGGATTAAAATGGGAAACTAAAGGAATGAAAGTAAATGGAGAGTATTTAAGTCATTTAGATTTTGCAGATGATGTAGTTATTTTTGCAAATAATGCTTCAGAGCTGCAGGAAATGTTGCAGGAGTTAGCAGATGAAAGTAGAAAAGTAGGACTAAAGATAAATGTTAAAAAGACTAAAGTAATGTTTAATCTATTTGCTCAAAATATGAAAATAAAGATTGATTATGAAGAATTAGAAGAAGTTAACAGTTACAAATACCTAGGTCAGATTATTAATACAGATGGAAACATAATGGAGGAAATTAATCATAGAATTAAACTTGGTTGGAGTGCTTTTGGTAGAAATAATTTGATACTAAAAGGAAATATGCCTATGTGTTTGAAAAGAATGATTTTTAACAAATGTGTTTTACCAGTTCTTACTTATGGATCTGAGACTTGGACACTTAATAAAAAAGCAATACAGAGACTTCAGACCACTCAAAGGAGTATGGAGAGATGTATGTTGGGAGTAACAAGATGAGATCGAAAACGCAATGTATGGGTAAGACAACAAACAGGTGTTACTGACCTTATTGAAAAAATTAAAAGATTGAAATGGAGTTGGGCTGGACATATTGCTAGAAGAAATGATAATAGATGGACAATTGAAATTTTAAACTGGATTCCAAGAGATTGTAAAAGACCCAGAAAGAGACCACATGTGAGATGGATGGTTGAAATAAGAAAATGTGCAGGGGTGTTGTGGAAAAGAGAAGCTAAAGATCAGAGAAGATGGATTAAACTTGGAGAGACCTTCATCCTGCAGTGGATTGATAATGGTTGATGATGAATCTACTGAAGATGTGTTAGTTGTTAAATTGATTCTTAATTTTAAAAAAAAGAAATTCTGACAAATTTCATTTAGAAGCTTTATTTCATTTTTTTAACTTATGTTATAATGTGGGAAGATGAGAAACTCTTAACATTATCATACTTTGGTTCAATTCAGCATGTTTCTTTTTGTCAGCGATTTTTTTTTGGTAAATTGTCATAATGACAAAAATTTGGAACCTTCCTGTGACAGAATGTGATACAGTAGTATTTCTAAAGACACGGGATCCTCTCCTGAAAAGTATGCATTAATCATCATGATATGATTGCACCCTAGCAACATGAATAATGTGTAAATATTGTATTTATATATTTTTCCCATTTTTCTGTTAATAAATTAATCCAAAAAAAAAAAAAAGAAAATAAAATATACTGTAAGTATTATAAGAAATTTTTTCATAATCAGTTATTTTTATTAAAATAACAGTAATAAAAAATAAAATGTAAATATGAAGTATGGACATTTCCTAGCATGCATTTTTTGTGAACATTTTTTGGGGTCCCTGAAACTATAGATTTATCAAGAATATGGGTTTCCATATTGGTTTACTTGGAAACTGACAAGGTACTGTCTTTTTAATATTATAAATAAGTCATTTCATATAATATTTACAATTTTAAAAGAAGACTAAATTAAAATATTAATATATAGTGGATACAGTTATGGCAATACCTTCTATAATTGAGGCCATGAAGCACAAAAATAAAAATGCATGTCAATATAGCATTTATATATTTTACATCAAGAAACTTATATTTATGAAAAAAAATATTAATTTCAGAAGTCGTAAATAAATAATTCAAGGTTTTGCCATACAGTAAATCATGAGACATGGGAGGCCTAACGTTAGAAGACATGTGGGTATAGTTTTGATCAGGTTTGGGAAAAAGTAAAAAAGTTTTTATTTTTCTGTATAAGGGTGTTTGAAGAATAGCAGAGGTATTATAAAGAGGTATTTATAAAAAATTGTATGTAAGTTTAAGTTGTTTTAGTTAACTTTGTTACTGAAGGTTTTTTAAATTTTAAATTAGGTATTTATTTTGAAATAAAAGGCCTAACGTTAGTACACACGTGGTTGTAGTTTGATCAAGCTTGGGAAAAAGTAAAAACGTTTTTTTTATTTTTCAGTATAAGGGTGTTTGAAGAATAGGAGAGGTATTATAAAGTCAAATATAGAATAGGTGACTTGAAAAATAAGAATATGGATTGCATTTGTATGGCACAATGTTTATATGATCGGCAGAAAGGAGTTAGACGAGCACTAGTAGAGGGTACAGTGTGTACTGAGGTGTATCATTTGAAATGTTTGAATAAGAATAGGAAGGATGTGACAGGTTTCTGGATATGTAGTCAGTGTGTAAATGTGATTAAAGAGGTGAGGGGTGGTTTTTAAGTGTAGGTAGTCTGGAGAGAAAGTCAGAGGAGAGGGAGCAAAATGTAGTTAAGAAAGATAGGACAGAGTATGGTTTTAGTGGAGTGTCAGGAAATATGGATGGAGGAAGTAGTACTGCAATGGAGATAGTTAGCCAGAGAATAAGTAAGATAGAGGAAGAAGGATGTAGAAGTAAAATTAAAATTGTTAGAGATGAAGTGTGAGGAGATAAAGGAATTATTGAGTAGAAATGATAAGGAAGAAATGGATAAGGAGGTTCAGAAGGTGGTAGAAAAGGTTACAGATGGAGTAGAGAAAGTAGACTATGAGACAGTATTGATAGGAGACTCACTAATAAGAGAATGTGGGGATATAATTGCAAGGGAAAATAGAAGCAGGTATGTTAGAGTATGTTTTCCTGGAGCAAAAATTAGGGATGTGACAGATAAAGTAAGAAAGCAAGGTAGTAGAGATGTATATGTAATGGTAGGGACTAATAATTTGTTAGAGCTATCAGAGAAAATAATGGATGAGTACGTAGAATTGATTAGGAATTTGAGAGAGATTAAAGGAAGAGTAGGAGTAGTGGGACTATTACCAAGATTTGATAAGAGGTATTTGTTAGACAGGGCATGTTCTATAAATGAGAGAGTGAAAAAATTGTGTGAGAGAAATAATGTGTTTGTGTATGTATGGGATTGGTTTATTGGAAAGAGGGAGTTGTATAGTAAAGAGGGTTTGCACTTAGGAAAACAAGGAAGTGAAGTTTTAGGGAGTCTGATATTTAAAGAATATAATTCGGGAAACTTCTAAAGGGGGGTGGGCTTTTAAATTGTAATATTATCAAAAAGAAGAAGAATGAAGGGGATATAAGAAATAAGCAAAAGATGGTTGATTTAAATATAAGTGTAGATGTGGAGAGGGAATGGTTTTGTAAGATTAGTGGTAAGAAAGTTTGTTATAAACGTAATGGAGAAGAAGGAATCAAAAGAATTTATAAAAGAGTAGTTAGGAAAGAAGAAATTGTTAAAATTGGGTTTTTGAATATGCAAGATGGTAGGAGACCAGAAAAATGGCTGGAATTAAATAAAGCAATTGAAAATGAAGGGCTTGAGGTATTAGCAGTAGTGGAAGCTCATCTAAGAGAAGAAGAACTTATTTTGGAAGAGGTAGTATGGCAGAGTATAAACAGAAAAGAAAAAGAAAAAGGGGGTGGTGGTATAGGTGTTATATCGAGAAAATATTTAAATACTGTTAAATGTCAAGAGCATTTGTGGGTTGAAATAAGGTTGGGTAGACAAGAATGGATGGTGGCTGTAGTGTATATCACCACTGGAGATAGTCAAACTGTAATGGAGTGGAACAATAGTATATATGAATTCCTAGTTAAGGATATACAGAGTTTTAAAGAAAAGGGGAAGAGAATAATGGTTATAGGGGATATGAATGGACATATTGAAGAAATTGATGATGTAGATAATAAGAATGGTCAGTTTTTGAAGGAATTGTGTCAAAGAGTAAATTTGAGCATTGGAAATTTATCAAATGGGTATGTATGATGGACAATACACATGGTCTAGGAATAATGTATTTCACACAATAGATTATGTATTGGTAGAGAAAGAGGGAATGAATAAAATATGGAGAATTAAGGTGTTTGATAATGAAGAGAGAGTATGTAATAGTGATCATAACTTTATTGTAATAGAAATGGTTAGTAATGTGATGGAGGATAGAAATAAAGGTAGAAATAATAGTGAAAGATGTGGATGGAGAGTGAATGATAGGAATAAGTTGGAAGAGTATAAAATAAAAGTTGAAGAAACCATGGAGCAGTTGGTTGGGGATGAATATAAGGACTGGTGTGGTAAAATAGAAAAAATGGTGAATAGGGTTTTAGTCGAGAATATGCAGAAGAATAAAAGTAATAAAAAATGAGAGTTAGTAAAAGTGTAAAAGAGAGGAAAAAAGCATGCAGAGAGTATAAGTGTGCTATTAAGAATAAAGAAAGTGAAAATGATATTAATGCTAAATGGGGAAAGTACTTAGAAAAGAAGAAGCTAGCTAAAATGGATAATTATAGAGAGAGGATGAAGTTAAATAGTAAATTGTTGGAGGATATTAATAAAAGTGGAAGAGATGGAAGTAAAATTTTTGGAATTACATTAAAAGGAGAAATGTAGGGGAAAGAAAGATAGTATTAATAGATGATGAGGGAATAGAATGTAGCTCTAGAGGTAAGCTAGAGAAAATCTTAAATAGATATGTAATGGATGTAGAAAAGATGTTAGATGTGAAGGAATTAGTGATAGAAAACATGAAAGCAGTTAGTAATGAGAGTATTAGGTTCACAAAAAATGAATTGAATGAGGCAGGAAAGAGATTGAAAAGTGGAAAGGCAAGAGGTTTAGATGGATGGGCAGCAGAGATGGTAATGAATTTAGGGCATAGAGCAAAAGCAAAGTTTTTATCATGTTTTAATAAGATGGCACAGAAGACAGTTTTTCCGGGTAGTTGGAGTAATACAAGAATAAGATTATTATTTAAAGGAAATGGTAAGGATCATAGAAAGTTAAATAATTATAGACCGATAGCGGTAACATCAGTTGTATATAAAGTTTTTGCATATATGGTAGCTGGAAGAGTTGTAAAATGGATGGAAGAGAATAATGTAGTGAAGGAAATGCAAGGAGGTTTTAGGTCAGATAGGCGTATAGGAGATAGTTTGTTTGTAGTTACACAATTTATGGAGATGAGTAGGAATTCAGGTAGATCGTTATATATGTGTTTTATAGATATAGAGAAAGCATATGATAGAGTAAATAGAAATAGAGTATGGGTAAGATTAGCCAATATGGGAATGGATGAAGCTTTAGTAAATATTATTAAGAAATTATATGAAAATAATAATTATACTTACCAATTAGTGGATATAGAATCAGTTAAAGTTAAAAATGGGGATGGGATTAAGGCAAGGATGCCCTATGTCACCGATTTTGTTTTTACTGTTTTTGAGTGAAATGGAGAAAGCAATAGAAAGACTAGGAAGAGGGGTAGAGATACAGTTAATAGGTGGCAAAGGAGTATATACTTTTGTCGGGTCAGATGATATCTTTTTATGTGCAGAAAGAAGAGAAGATATGGATATTATGTTGAGGACATGTGCAAGGGTGGGTAAAGAGATGGGGATTAAATTTAGTGAAGAAAATCAAATATAATGATGGTGAATACTGGGGAAAGAGAGGATGTAGTTTTTTTATTGGGGGATATAAAGTTATGTGTGGTGGATAGATATAGGTATTTGGGAATCATCTTATGTAATCAGGAAAATTGCTTGGATGAATGGGAGAAAAAATTGGTAAATGAAGCAAAGAAAAGAAAGGGTTTGGTAAAGAAACTAACAGTATTTTCATATAATAAATATGATGTAGCTAGAATTGTATGGAAGGGAGTTGCAGTAGCAGGGTTAACATATGGTAATGATGCATTATGTGTTAGTAAAAGGATTTTAGATTATTTAGAGAATGTATAAAGGGAAGTTGGAAGACATGCATTAGATGCAGAGATGTGGACAGCAAAGGAGGCAATTCAAGGAGAAATGGGATGGTCAAGTTTCTATATGAGAGATGCAAAAAGTAAAATGAAAATGTTTGGTAGGTTGCAGTTTATGGATAGTAAAAGAATAGCCAAAATAGTGTTTAATTGGGTTATGAGTAAAGGGCAGGTAACAAGATGGGTGAGAAAGGTAATGCGGTATGCAAAAGATTTGGATAAAGAATTTATATCGGTATACTTGTATAAAAGGTGGGATGATTGTGTTAGGAGGATTGTTGAGTGTTATAGTGGTAAGGAATGAGATAAAAGAATAGAAGGATTAATAAAAAATAGGGAGTTGGAGAGATGGAGAAGTAGTATGGAGGGTAAGAAGAGTTTAAATATATATAGAAGTAAATGGAATATTGGAAGTGAGTTAATTTATGATAATAGTAAGGAAAGTAGTTTATTGTTTAAGGCTCGAATGGGATCTTTAGCAACAAGAGAATATACATGTAAATGGAAAACTATGGGTGATTTAGTGTGCAAATTGTGTAAGGAAGGTATAGGAAATATTAGGCATCTGTTGATTGAATGTAAATGCTTGAAAGCAGAAAGGGTACAGATAATGAAGTTATGGGAGAATAGGTATGAACAAAGTGACTATACAGAAAGTGAGTTATTAGTTTTTATGCTGGGTTTGCGAAAATATAAGGGGGGGGTTTAGATTTAAAGGCCATAGAGTTGACAAAGATTATGTTGTGGAAATGGGATGGGGCAGAATATGGGAAGACTTAGAGTGGGGGATGGAAAATAAAGTGGCTAACAGGTTTATCTGGGCATAGTTGCTGAGATATTCTTGACTTCATTTAAGGAGAAGCCAAATACATCACATCACAATCTACTAGCTTTTAACTCATAATTCTGACACTATATTTCTGCTCTCTTCCTCCTTCACTGAACACACAGTAAGTTAATTTTGCATTGTCTCTGAGAGATTATCCTGTATGGTTAGGTACAATGGAAGTGTGGCAAATTCTGGAGTTTAAAGCAACTCGGTAACTTCCAGATTCAAACTTCTTATGTTCCCAGCAATAAACGATTTGATTATTTTTTCATTGGTGGATTAAAATTTAAATAAATTCAGAATAATTGAAATAAATTGGTGTCAGCATAGTCTGATAGTTTTGCCCCTATCCTAAATAATAGGTGCCCTAGGCATTACCATCTTATCTACTCCATCATCTGCATCTCTACATACATATATATATATATAATATTCACACATAAATACATTGTCTATACTAAACTTAATGTAATTAAACTTTGAAGATTTTCTATCTTAATATAAACTGGGCACTGATCATATGTGTGGGAGATGATGATCAAGACCAACTGATGAGTGCTGATTCAGCACGAAATACATATATTGGATATCATTTATCTTTTTCGCGTTTATGTAGTAATGTATATCAGTTGTATAAGATGGAGTGCATAGCTGTAGGATGCTTGAAAATCTGAGTTCAAATCCCTTCTAATTACATATATATATATGCGTGTAATATGAAATAGAGTAGTGAAAAAAGATTGATTGCACAATATTGATTTTTTTAAAAACTATTATTATTTTTTTTATATGTTATATTAATCAGTTTTATTAAAAGTTGCCGACTATTTTCTATAGCGTATAAACTACCTAAGCTATTATAGTTATTAGCGTGTGCATATTTAAGCATTTATTTAAGACGTTATTGTTGTTATTTATTTTTATAAAGATTTTTTTTTTCCATTACACTTTACTAAAGATCAGAGAGAAATAAATATTGCCATTTTCGATTAAAGAAAAACAAAAATATGGATTTTGAACAGTTTTCTATAATCCTCATTTTAGTACTATTACTAATAATATCAACCCAAAACTAGTGTGGGGAATAACATCTTGAGGCAATAGCAAATAGAGAAATCTTTTCCCAGAGCGATGATTACCCAGCAGTGCATGTGAAAAGAAAATAAAACTTTATTCTCTGTTGCTTTGGCTGTGTTGCCCCACACAAATAAAGCGCAAACATAGTAAGAGAAATGGAACAATTCAGAACAAATAAACAGCCAAGCATAGATTTCAGTTTCTTTTTTTAACAAGAATCTACCCAGAAGACAAACATTTTTACGTTTATTTGTGAAAAGAAATTAAATGGGAGGGAAAAAAAATCGATTATTCATAAAAATATAATAATCTTAATATTGTAAGATGAATGTATTAGGATTTACTAATTTACAAAATTGAATTCTGTTTTAACGGATTCACGTCAAATGGAAAGCAAACAATGAAAATATAATTATCTAATGAGTGAATCAAACCTCAGAAAACAGTCATACACACGTCTTAAGACAAGGAATATACAAATAGAATAAAAAGAAACAAATAAGAATGTAAAGTTTTCAGAAAATAACTGAAAACTAATGTCAACAAACATTATTTAGCAATATTTTATATCACAAAGGGTCTTTAAAAAATCGAATACAGTACTTTATTGCACTGGAGTTTATAAGAAGTTGGAGTATGGAAAGTGACAGACAGCGCTACTATCCGTGAATCTTAAGCTTTAGAATTTGCCACTCTGCACAAAACCAGATAGGTCACAAGGGGTCTTACACTGTTCTAACATTGTTCCTATGGCTCTATAATCTGAAATTTAAATCTGAAATGAAATTTGAATTTATGAAATTTCCAAGTAAGCTCAGAACTTTCCTTCATAATGGAATAATGGCTAAGAACAAAACATTCTTTTAATATCCTACTGTAGGCTAATGGCCTTGACCCTATCCTTTTACACAGAAACATTTGGGGAAAGAGCCAATATTCAGCAGACTTGTTGTTATTATCTAATTAAGAGGAATTAAATATTCATCTAACTATCAATTGGTTAGCATTTTGGATTAACTGCCAATACAAGAAAGAAAAATTCATAAGTTTGCTGAAAATCTAGAATAAAAATACATTTAACCAGGTTTAAATTCCACATCATCGCAAGCAGATCCTTAGTAAAAAAAGTTGAAAGTAAAATAATAAAGTCATACATTATGTGACTTCATTTAATGAGCTTGTATCACAAATGTAATATAATGAGTATGCTTATAGCTCTAAACAAGCATTTCCGATAAATGCCACAAGAGAAAACATTTAAAAATCTATCTAAAATCACCCCTATCCCCAAACTGGTTTCAAGCTACTGGCTATCCTCAGTGAGCACTAGGATATTCAGACACTAGATCTAAAATACCAGCTCAAACTCAGAATTTTTCTAATATTTAACTATTAAGTAAAAAATCTGAAATTTCTCTGCATATCTTCAAGTCCAGCTATCTAACTTAATTAGCTATATGGGCCTGAATAAACTCAAGCTTAGCAATATAACATTATCAAAGCCTTGAAAGCCAAACTATAATAGTAAAAAAAATTGTCATACATCAAGTGACTTGATTTAATTTTCAGTTGAAAGGTAAGTAAGAAAAAAACTTTAATGTATAAATCTCTAATATTTTGCATTTATGGGAAATATCAGAGAAGCTGTTATTCTTCAATGAGGTATCTAATGGGGTTTATTGAGATTCTGTGTGTTATAAGTCTTTTTTGGGGGTGAATAACAATATCTAGTAATATAAATCAGAGATAATTTATTATTATGCATTAAGTTTTAAATTGCACTTTACACAAAAAAGTGAAGCTTATTATTATTAGAAAAGAATTATATGGCTGAACACTTTCAGAAAACTTAAGTCTCTATATTCATAGCCTACTTTAAGCAAAGTTTAGCAGTAATTTATGCAAAATTTATGCAAAGTTTTCTTTCATAAAGACCATTTTCTGGAGATTGTAAAGCATAATTCTTTTTGAATTATTGCATAGTTGTCATTTGCATAAATTTTGCATAAATTACCACTAAACTTCGCTTAAAGTAGGCTATGAATATGGAGACTTAAGTTCTCCGAAAGCGCTCAGCCATATAATTCTTTTCCTAATAATAATAAGCTTCACTTTTTTGCAAGAAGTGCAATTTAAAACTTACCACTCCAAGGTGAAGTAAAAAACAAGAATTTTATTATGCATTAAATAAATAACTAAATAATATGTATTTAAAAATCATGTGACCTTTAAAAAGCAAATTAATAGATTTAGGCTAGTAGCTCCCCATTTACCAAACTAAACTGAGATTTTTTTAAAACTTTCCTCAACTGTAAATTGACACAGGATCATAAGTCTGATGTGGTCCATACTGAACTAAACTACTCAGACTTTACATAATCTCAGACTATTCAAATCCAGTCCTTTAATAGTTTATTATTATTACAACTGCCTTAGAATATTCTATAGCTCTGTTTACTAAATAATGTTAAATAAAAAAGAAAGTAACATTTTGTACTGTATTCTTATAATAAATAAATCTGTTATAAAATTATATTTATAATATGTTATTAGTAATATTTATTTTATAATATTTATTTTATAAAGCACGAGTAGTTTTGAAATTAAATTGAAAGGCTGAATCCTCTCACATGCACTTCTAAAATGCTTATCTGATAGCCAATCAGATGTAATGATAGCTGTCTGAGGAGCTCTCAAATCAAAACACAAGACAGAGATTTTACAAGAAAAGGATGGTTCACCCTTTTCTTTACTTAACTTTCTATATATATAAGTCAGGGAAATTGAAAATTTTTTTTAGTGGAATAATTTAGTTTTTATTTATTTATTTATTTATTTTGCTAATTATATTTTTTAAATAAAAAAATAGCAATTTGCTTATAAGCAGAAGAGCTAATAATGGCCGGTAAATGTGAAAATTATTAGCTCTAAGAGATTTAGGTGCAATAGTTCCTAGTTTTTCATCGATAAAGATTTTATAAATGTAACTAGTCAAGGGATATAATAGCATGGGATGCAGATATAATAGAATACTATTTAGTAGGCATTGATTACTTAAGTTTAGAATAGATGGCTCTGAAGTAGTGTAAAAAATTTACTCCTAACACCATTAACAATATGTATAATAAACTTTTAGAGAAAGCATATATTTATAGATATGCTTTATGAGATATAAAATAAAAAACCCTATCAGTTTTAACTTAATGCATTTTTGGTGGAATACCATACTCAAAGCTAAAATTGTGAGTATTTCTTACTTTATACCTCATAAAGCATATTTATATATGTATGCTCTAAGTTTATTATATTTATATTAATGAAAGTTTTTTTATATTGTGATTCAAAAAAAATGGATAGATGAACAAAATATGACAATTTAATTACTGGAATGCACCTTTGTAAAATTTACATGAGGAAATGTACACAGGCAACTGTCACATTGAAAATAGTCACATACACTGATTAAAATGGTAATCTCATTTCTGGAACTCATTTCCAGGTATACTCCTGGGCACCTGTCTTGCCTTTTTGGGGGATATCAGTTATAGTAGAAAACCTTTGTTCTTTCAGAACAATTTTTAATTTTGGAAATAGCCAAAAATCACAGGGAGCTAAGTCAAGGGAATAGGCAGGATGGCCTAGTTGTGTAATTGATTTTTTGGCTGCAAAGTTTCTGTTCATCCATCAAGATCTGAGGCACAAATTCTTCACCTATCAATCTCACACTTAATCATCTCTCAGACCATATTGCATCATGCTCTTTGTTAATATTAACTTCAGTCATTGTTGTTTTGGACTATCTAGTTCTGGGATCATCTATCACATATTCTCGCCCATCTTTGAACAACTTATGTCATTCAAACACACTCAATTTATAACATCTTCACCATACGTGACTTGCAACAGTTGTAACATTTCAGTAATACATTTGCCAATTTTTCACACAAAATTTGATATTAACATGTTACTCAAAATTTTGATCACCCATTTTTATGCCAATGTTTCCATTCAGATATTTATTATCTTCTCAAAAGCTAACTAACAACTAGTTCTATCATCTTAAAATTTACACACATTACCTTAAACATGTTCAAACGTCAATGCTAATATGATTTTGATACAATTAGTTCACAGATGAAACCACACAGCCATTCCAGGAATTAAATTGTCATACCTTATACGGTTGAGTGGAGTTATTTTTGTATATTTTATTTGAGATTTTTACATATCTGATGGCATTTCTGTAATAAAATAGATTCCCAAATCACAATCTCTTAAACTTTACTTTTTCATTTGGTCAGTATTTATCAATATCAATTGCTAATATTTGATTCACAAATGGCAGATTTCCTGCTCTCACATCTTTGACATCATTTACTTTAGATAAATATATTAATGATTACTACTATTCATTTTTGAAGTTTGAGATTATCATATCATTCTTGGCTTAGGTACAAACTTTAAACTCAGTTAAGTATTAAAGTATCTGATTTTTATTGAGCATAACTACATGGTATTATTAATCCAAACCTTCATCTGATTTTTTCTTTACATATTATCTTTTTTTAGATATATACATTCATCCTAGTTAATAGCAAATCTTTATGTGAGAAATTTCCATAGTGATCATCATCAGTCAATTCCTGCTATTTTGATTTACAATTGATTATTCACTACAGCAATCTTAAAAAAAAATTATAAAGTTTTTTTCATAAAACCAATCATTATTTTCTCAAAATGGCGACCATTTTGTAAGATTGGTGATATTATAGGATAGTACTATCATTATATGGTTACGTCAACATGTTTCTAACTCAGATATATTTATTTATTCATAAAAAATGTAATGTAGATATTGTTTTCCTGTCTTACATTTGCTTACATAGCATTTAATTACTTAGCCGCATTACAGCCTGAAAGTATTTATGGCAGTCTAGTTTTTTAAATAGTTTATAAATTTATTATATCCACAGACTGTAAGTTTATTAAATCTTAAAACTGTAATAATGAATAGTTGTTCAGAAACAATTAAGAATGTATTAGATTGTATTATATTACATTATTTGTTTACAAATGAAATTATATTATCTGTTTACAATTGAAATTGTAAACAGTAGAAAAGGGTGGAAAATAAAACATTGTAAAAGTAGTAAAGTGTTTGGACAATTGAATATTATATGGAACAGTAAATCATCTGTTAAGAGATTTATGCTCTGATCAGAGTGAAATTAAAAATTATTTAAATCAAAAGTCTTATTTCTAAAAAGCAATGATTTTTATTTTAAAACTATTGGCCAGGCACAATTGTGACTGTCTATGAATGTGAAAACTGAGAATTGAAGTTGTAGGATCTTAAAAATAGTAATACCTAAATCATGGTCTCCTATGTTCAGTGTTGTTTAATCCAGTGGTAAAGTGGAAGATACTGGTTTATAAACTCATAGATATTGATATAGTTCTGTCATTTCCTGTACTTGAATTTTTTATGAACTCTAAAGCAGTAAATCATTCATTTGTTTATTTTATTTATTATCCCCTGTAAACTTCTTTATTTTATTAATAATTTTTAAAAAGTAGATACTGTGCTTTTAAATTTGGAAATAAAGTATAATATTTAAGAAAACGTTTTAACAGGTAAACTTATGTATATTATTTATAAATATACCTTTTTTATGTCTAAAATGTTTTTTTTTAAATGTATATTCTTTGTATACTATCATATATATATATATTATACTATCAGTACATGAAATAAGTGCAAAGTTTTATTGTGAAGCAATAACTATAGACCGCCTTGCAAGCAAGTAGTTGGTTGCAGACGGTTGTGGATTCGCATCCCGTCTGATGCTATGACATATGAAAAAAAAAACTATAGACTTTTTAATCATTATTCTTATAGTAGTAGGTGACATTCATTATCTGTTAACTTAGTAGAAAAATATTAATAAGTCTATTGCTTGAAAATTCACAAAATTTTGAGCATTAGAAGAAACAGAATTACGGAGTGACATATTTTACCACTGCATCAAACTATGTGGGATATAATTATCATTTACTTTGATAATAAAAAAAATAATTCATGAACATAGAAGCAAATACTATAATGTCAAAGAAATAACAATATATATATATATATATATATGTGTGTGTGTGTGTAAATAAAATAGTTTTTGGGTTAAACTATGTCATAGTTTTGATTAATTCCCAATGTTTCGATGAAATAGCATTCACCATTGCAAGATTAACTTTTTAAAGAAAAACCATTAGATGTCAAATAGTAATTCTGAATGGTCAACTACTTCCCATTCTCATTCTTTATCTCATACTCAATCTCGTTACTATTTGAGATCTAACAGTTTTTCTTTGAAAAGTTAACCTTGACAATGGTGGAGACTAATTTGTCAAAACATTGGGAATTAATCAAAACTAACATGTGGATTAACCCAAAAACTTTTATGTACATCATATAACCATGAAAACATTGAATATAATATACATACATATATAATCAAATTATTCTAAAATAACACTACAAAATTTGAATATGCCTATACAAAATTAAATATAAAATATGCCTATATAAAATTAAATATAAAATCGTTGCTGTAGCTAGCTTATGGCATATTCAAATTTTGTAGTGTTATTTTAGAATATTTTGATTATTATAGTAATTTTGTTTGATATTATATATATATACATACACCTACAAATACACAGTATGTAATAGGAATATCTTCCTGAAACACTTCTTGTTAACATGATCCACTGTATTTAATAAATACACAATTCCTCTAAACTTGTTTAAAATCTCAAATTTATTGTTAAATCCAATTTTAAATGGTACTTGTGCAGTTTCCTGTCTACCAAGCTTGACAGTTAGTATTTTGATAAATATACAGGTTTGGGGACATACAATAAATCTTTACAATAGCTTTTAGGAAACTTATTTAATATTTTCACTTTTTTTTCATTAGTGTTATTTTAAAAATTTCTGCCAAAATTAATTAGAATATTTACATTTTTTTTTTATTAGATTATTAATAGAAAAATGAAAAATATATAAGGTAAAAAGAGTTTTGTTGATTTCAACAATTTTGTGAAGGATTTCTGATTTTGTATAACATTTGAGATAAAAGGCTAGATGTGCAGAGTTCCACAGGCAGTTGTTCAATTATCTCCTATTCTATGGCCAATAAATCTCTACACCACCTGTAAATAAATACGAGTGCAGTCAGAAACAGAATTTTGGAGCAGTTTGCATGTAAATGTCATATCATTAAACATCACATGATCACCATTTCTTATGCTTGCACATAACTGTTATTAAAACAGGCAAAACTCTCCATAAAGTAGTACCTGCCTAATAGAATAGTGGTGGCTATGATTGTTAAAGAGCCAAAGACAACAAAATACATGGGTACAGAATTGAGTTCAGACCTATATGACTATATAAACTATTGATCTTAGATTGAAAATATTATTGTGTTTTCAATTTTATTTTCATAGTTTTGTAATTAAGTAGAGATAAAATGTGGCTGCTGCAGGGTTGCATTAGATCCTAAAATCTAGGTACAGTGCTCTCAGATCCAAGGCTCCTCACTGACAAAGGCCACAAGCCAGAAACTAGTCTGAGAATATTGGATGAGTAGGCACTAGATGGAGATTTTATGCAAGCCTTCTGGCATAAATTGATTATTCTGGCTGGCACTGAGTAGCATTACTGTATGGAGAGTTTTGCCTTTTTTAAAGGGTCATATCATGACCATTAATGCACACTTTTCAGGAGGACAGAATCTCATATCTTTGGCAATACTCCAGTGCATGATGTTTTATCAAAGGAAAGTACCAAATTTTGGTGATTATGCAAATTTTTCAAAAAATGCTGCTGACACAAAGAAACATACTGAATTAAAACAAAGTACGACAATGTTCAGAGCATTTCATGTTATAATGTAACTTTAAAAAAAAAAATGAAATAAAACTTCTGAATGGAATTTATTATTGATTTATTGATTTTATTAAATTTCTAACACATATTTGGTAATAGAAAATTGAAAAAAAAAAAGAAATTGTATGGCTCCTAAAAAATAGCTGTCATGCTTGGTAGGCAGGAAAATGTACAAGTATTCTTTAAGAATATCACAAGTATGGAGCTGTAACTTTGAAATTATAATAATTCATATACCTATAATATATATAAATAATATGTTATGTTTTAAGATTTATTTATTACAACTGTGTCCTGTACATGAGGTATCAGATTGACCTTAGTTCAATATGGGTGTGACAAGAATCTCGGCCTCGGGGTGGCCTTTGAGCATTCCATCATCATATTTTCAATTGGATGGATGGTTGAAGAGTTGGAGTGTGGAGTAGATTGAAGCCTGTCCATTAAAGTATGAGGTTTGGCTATCTTAATATATATCTGAGCACTTATAGCATATATGTGTGGAGATGATAATCTGGACCAACTGATGATTGCTGGTTTAGCATGAAATACGTCTATTGGTGATTGTTTATCTTTTCAACATATATGTGTTCAAGTGTATCAGTGTTATGAGATAGTTTTGGAGAGTGGTGGGGCGTGTGAAAGTCTGTGCTTATATACCCTTTACATTACAACTGTTTAAATAATCTATCTTCTAACTCCAGCACATGACAATATATTTTAAAAACAAAAAGGCTTTAAAATGTATTGTTAAGTGCTGACTCTAAAATCCACTTTAATTATATTTAGACAATTGCAATGAATTAATCTCAAAATGTTATTCAAAACTGTTCCTACTATAAATTCTTATTTATTCAATAACATGTTATAAACAAATAATATATATATGCTTATATTTTCATTGAAATGTCATCTAAGAGTATTTCCACATATTGTTTATAATATTATAAAAAAATTTATTATTAGCAAAATAAATATTTATTTTGATATTTTAATGCTAATAAAATTTGTTATAATATTAGATGTAATATTAATTTTTTTAAAAAGATATAAATATTTGATGTGTGTGCGTATGCTGTGTAGTATATATATATATTTGTTTATAATATATTTATATATTATTTTCAAATAATAATTTTAACACACGTGTCATTTATACATTTAAATTGATGTAGGAATAAATTCAAGATTTTTCAAAAAGCCAGAAGAATTTTTGTTAAACCAAATACTTTCCTTAAAAAATTATTATTAAATCAATTCTAAAAGATATTAGAACATATTTTTGATTTTTAAAAAAAGTATTTATTTGTGAAATCTATTGTTCAAAAGACACAGTAACCAAAGCACATGTTTAAATATTGAGTGATGTAGTGAAAATTACACTACAAAAATATTAATTAAATGGACAATTCTCTAGTCTAATGAATGATTAATAATAATTATTTACAAACTTCCATCTAGTTATCTTTTCAACATGTGTGTGATCAAATGGGTCAGCAATATGAGATGGCACTGAGAGTGGTGGGACATGTGAAAGTCTGAGTTCAAATTCCACATATATTACATATATAAATGCAGGTTTAAGCCTGTACAATGTATTAAACTTCCATCAAGTGGTTTGTGTCAAAGTTGTGAGAGCAATAAGTTTGACACATCAATTAAAGTGTAGTAATTTTTTATCTGTTTATACTAAACAATGATAAAAGAATGTGATCTAGGCCAACTGATGAGTGCTAGTTAAGCACGAAATGTAAATCTTGGGGATTATATATCATTTTCATATGTCTTTGAACATATGTTTATATGATTATACTCCCCACAATGTATCAAAAGTGGATAGAAACCAATCCCTATCTTTCCTGAGAGAAGTATAATGAAAATTATGCTACAGAAATATTATTCATTGAATGAATAATCTCTAGTCTAATAAATGACTAATAAATATTATTAATTTATGCCTGATTAGTTCCAATAATATGTTCACAGATCAAAAAAAAAAAGGTCAGCCTTCCTATTATTGTAAGTAAAAGAAATCAAATGGTTACTGGTTGTATTTTTATATTGGACTATTTCAATCATCTAATATGTGTGTTGAATGTCTTTAGGAAAGTTTAATTTTATTTAAATATTCCAAATGCATTCATCATAGCAAACAGGTTAGTATATGCACCAACTGTTAGTAATATCACAGCAAACAACTGTTAGTAATATCACAGCAAACAGGTTAAAATATGCACTAACTGTTAGTAATATCACAGAACAGTTAGTGCATATACTAACATGTTTACTGTGATATTACTAACAGTTGGTGCATATATTAACCTGTTTGCTGTGATATTACTAACAGTTCAATGCTTTTGGAATATTTAAATAAAATTAAACTTTTCTAAAGACATTCAACACACATATTAGATTATGGAAATAGTCCAATATAAAAATACAGCTAGAACATTATCATCACAAACCTTCAGAAAAATGGTTACTGGTATGGAAATTTATATGACATTCAATTATCTGAAGAGTTGAATTTGATCTTGGTTCTTGTAGGCTTGAATTATTTACTATACTACTAAAGCAATTCATAATAACCATGGTTTTCAGTGATAAGATATTTCACATGGTTCTTGCTTTTTCAAAAGCACATACAACATATATTGGAAAATTTCAAAAAAAGAAAAGAAAAAGAAAATTAATTTTTCAGAATCATATTCTTTTAATTTAAACATACTTATTGATTTAAGAAAATGACAATTAAACTTTAAAATGCTTTTATTATTTAAGCTAATTTTTTTCTAAAACATTTGCATTAAAATACATTCATATTAAAAAAATAATAATTTTTCGTCATTTACAATAAAAATTGATTTTAAAAAACTGAATTATTTAAAAACATTTTAAAATTTTAAATAAAATCTTTGATTTATGTATATAAAAAAAAAATCTGTAAAACTTTATGAAATCAAAAAAGCTGAACAATAAATGCAACTTCATATAATTCTTGAGATATTATAATTGTCTTTTTTCTTTTATTCTACTGCATACTGTTTTCTAGATGAGCTTGAATCTTAATCTCAAACCAATTGTCATGAAAAAGATTTCAAGTCACCCCTCTCTTACAAACTTTGCTTTATTATATTCTTTTAATGAATGTATATATTTTAAAGACAACCACTTGGATATTGATTTTTTCCTTTGAATCACCATTGTGAAACAAAGCTAACTTTTTGCCTCACTATATTTCCATATCCCAAATATTTCTGCCTTTCCTTTTGAACCAAAAACATAACCTATCCTTATTACAGTGACACAGTATTAAAAATATAAAATTTTGTCAAGCGTTAGTGGCCTAGCGGTTAGCATAGTTGCAGTCCAAGCAGCTGGCCTGGGTTTGCTTCCTGGTCAATGCTTTGCCATATAATATATATATAATTTATTCTCAAATCTGCCAATTGCAGCTTGTCTATTTACTATAAGCTCGAGTAATCAATAGATGTTATATGCACATTCTTATTGTATCCCTATTGAGCTCTGTCTTCCCAGATTAGTTTTAGCTTAAGTTGTTCAATAGTAGTGACAGTGATTTAAACGTGGATCTAATGCTGCTGGAATTTTTGGCTGTAATACATTTTTCATCTAGTATGTATTTAAAAAGTAGGATTTGATCTGAAAAGTCTAAGTGCACTAGATTCTGTCAAGGATATCCATAAAACTGCAAGGTATACGAATTTAATAAGCAGTATATCTAACAACTATTGATTCCTTAAGCTTGCAACAGGAGATAGAGTTAGAGTGGAATGAATAATAAGCTTCTGAAAAAGCACTGTGTAAATTGAAGTTATGTTATATTTGTATAATCATATTCCACATCTTTAAACTCCATTTTGAATCTCGTAGCTTTTCATTTTATACAACAGGATCAAACTGGATGCCTTATATAAATTTTAAGCAATATTTAAATGGCAGCATTTATTAAGGTAACAGAATCTATCTGCTCATCATATTCTCTTCATTTTGACCAGGCATCTAATATATTATGTAAAAATTTAAAACACATTTTTTCTAAAACTAATGAACAAGTTCTCTCTACAAAATCACCACTTTTGTAAGTATGAAGCTGCTTGTAAAACCAACTTCATACAATACCTAAATGAACCAAATGGGATAGACTCAAGTATATAGATGTCACAAGGAGAGTCAAACAGTTTTTCAACAAAATAAGAACAAACTCATTCAAAGATGACAAACCATAGATATTGCTCTCTTACATACCATATGTAGCCAAAAATGTAAATAAAATTTGCTCACAAACACATCGAGTAAGCTATTGTACTCCTCCCACAATAAACAGACTGATAAATAATATTAAAGATAGAATGCATAATAATCAAACTCTGCATACCATATAAAAAATTGAATACACTCAAGCAGGATGCAGTACTATCTACTATGATGAATCACATGCATGTCTCTACAAGGAGTTCACAACACAAATACTTCTACAAAAGAGCCACAAACAATCCCTTACCAAAACACAATGGACCATACATATGAGTCAACCACATGCATCAAGTGAAATGACTCCAAGTAGAAATTAAAGAGGCATCATGTACAACCAACAATCTTAATGCTATGAATAGGAAAGAATCCTGATTCCCCTGTTAAAGAAATGGGCAATATAATTTACATATATTTAAATAGATGTAATGCATATATATATATTGTACCGGTATAAATCATGTTTCAATATATATATATATCCCCTAATCATGCAAATCTCAATGCTACAAATATGAGGGCTTATGTCTCCCCTGAAAGAGCTAAGCTGTGATAAATACACATTCATTAATAGCTTTTCTCAGGATAGTGCTTAAGCACATATATTTATAAATCTATTGATTCA
Source organism: Epiperipatus broadwayi (assembly GCA_028023455.1). NCBI lineage: Eukaryota > Metazoa > Onychophora > Udeonychophora > Euonychophora > Peripatidae > Epiperipatus > Epiperipatus broadwayi. The sequence continues at coordinate 6,940,677 of JAQFVV010012405.1, forward strand.
ATATGTACATCATTCAATCATTTTCCAATTCTTCATATTCTATAATAAGCTAAGGTCTCCTTATATATCTGGTATAATCTTTATATATCAATCTATTTTCTGGATTACTGGTTGATATGGCATTATGTAGGCCTTTCAAACAAGATATAATGCAAGTTGAGCAAATATGAGAATAATATGAGAGTAAAGAGTTGTTAAAGCTTCAAATGTAATCAATTATCTTGAAATACTTGTTAAAATAACTAGGCTTAAAACAAACATCACATTTAAAATAATCGCATCTAACTTACACAAAATATTGAAATACATTATGAGGACAGTCAGCTGTGTGTGAAAAAGACAAATGCCAGCCTTCGCTCTCAATATCATTATGTATATTAATTTTTTACCTTTTTAAGATCTGGATTTCAAAACTTTTAAGAAGATAATTTTCAATAAACACTGACTAAGTTATCCTCTTCATAACGTGTTATGAAAGATTAAAATTTTTTTACATTGTGTTCATTAGTAAATAGCACTGTATACAAAATCATGCTATGCTGATGAAACATATGGCAGTTCAGAAGATTTTTTTAAGTTACCTTATGATCCTATTAATTGGTTCTATCTCATAAATTTCTTACACAGGTCATTTTCTTAACATCTTTAAATTAATATTGGCTATTAAGAATTATCTGCATAAGATAAGGCTACAAACAGAAATTCTGTATGTCTTAATACTTTTGAAATATCATAAGAAACATGGGATTGGCCTTAATAAATTTTATATTTTCCATTTGTTTCATCTATATGTGTAATCTCATTTGCTGAACTTGTTTTAAGGCACTGTATTTTTATTGTGATGAAACTTTGATATATTTCTATGTGTTTCAGAAAATAACTGGATGATCAAATCACTAAATTGCTCCTATGGCATATTACCATTAGTAGATTAATATTCACCAAATCTGAGTACCTTATAACTTTCTTAAACCACTAAGCATCACATGATCACCATCTCTTATACTAGCACGTAATTGTTATTAAACAAGGCAAAAACTCTACATACTGTGATTACTCTGGTTGGCACAGGGTGGCACTACTGTATGGAGAGTTTTGCCTTATTTAATAACTTTCTTAAGTTTGTTGATTAATGCAAAAAACTAAAACAAGTCATCAGTGAAGACAAAGATTCAAGGGTGATGCAAAAATTATTTTTCTGTAGATAAAGTTGTGATGGATAAAGAAGCTTAATTGCCTATTATAACTTAGATGCACTCCTAGTATCTTTGCAGATGCCATAAATAGAATCTTGGTAATATTTATATGGAAAATTTCAATGCAATCTTTTGTGCTCATTTTTTCATATTTGTAGATCACTAATATCCAGTTGAATCTTAGCTGCCCTAAACTATTTGATATATGTATCAAAATTAAAATCTTTACAACCATTCGAGACAATTTCATTCTTAAACCAATACTATCACTTAGCATCTTGTTATTCAAATTGGATTTAACTCAATTACTAGGCTGTTCCATATTGAAATTTTTTAAATAATCTAAATCTTATTAATCTGACAAATATTTTTGTTTAATATTGTGATCAAAATGAAATAAAGCAATATACTATTTAAAATGTACTAAAACAATGAATCTTTTCCAAAAATTGTACGTAACATAATCACATCTCTTTTTTTGTTGTTGTTATATTTCTTCAGCATAAAATTCTACAAAATTCAACATCATAAATAAATATAATATTACATATTCATTTTATAAAGTGCAAAAGAATAATTTAATTAATTGAAATTTATCTTTCTACTTTTTTCTTATATTAAAAAAACAACAGTTTATTGTTATCTTATGAGGTTGAAGTGACAGGATTAAACTTGATCCAGTGACTGTTTATTCCTGAGTTCATTAATGGTGTTGCTTAGTAGATCAAGTGATATTTGGAATTCCAGAAGGATCAATTTTGAGCTTTAACCCTGAGACTTTTAGCTTTTGATTCCATGTTAATTCCACTAACTCCACAGGTCTTTTTTCTTGTAGAATTATTACAAACATTTGGCCCTTTAATATTTATTTTAAGAAATTTGTTTCAAAATTATTTTATTGTAAAAACTATAGCTTTATTTTTATTTGAACATATTATTTATTATTTTTTGCATTTAAAAAATAATTATAATAACTGAATGGTTTATTGCTCGGAAGCTCCTAAAAGATTTGAAAATCCATAGTGACAGATCCATGAACTCTGAGCTCCAGAATCTACTATTCAACAACTTCAACAAAAGTAGGTACCTCTCTTTCAATAATAATAAAAATCAAATTGTACATATATATATATATGGCTGCAAAAAGGAGTTTGCTGTAAACTGGAAGGAAATCCTTTAATTCCTATTAGAAACCCTAAAGGAACTGAGCAGAGCAAATCCCTAATGTTCACTCCATATGTTGTCATTGCAGCTGTTATTACTATGTAATTATTCATATAGTATGTGAATTGGATGGGCCACTCACTAATATACATTAGCCAGTGTGGTTAGTTTATTGGCTTGTTCTCTGTGAGTTTAAGATCAAAAAACACCATAGTCCTTCTTCTCAGTTGTCTGATAAGACAGAATAAATATGTGAGTGTGAAGGAAATTTCATAACTAATAGATGTATAGAATCTTGACAGATAAAACTAAATCATGACCCTGAGATTGTAAAGTCACCAGCCAAGGCAGCAGTTGGTAACTGAAGGTGCAGGGTGCTAATAATTCCCTGATTGCAGACCCAGGCTGTGTTTGATAATGACTTTTTATTTATATATCTACAATTGCAGACCATTTTCAATTGAAGGAAGATTGCAAGAATTGGAAGAAGAACTTTCTCATACTAAATGAGGCATTATTGGACTTTGTGAAGTTAGAAGAAAAGGTGAAGAGAAAATTGATTTAAAAAGTCAACATGTACTCTAGTACAAAAACACAAAATTTGGAAGAATGAATGGTGTAGGATTCATTATAAATAAAAAGTGGAAAAACAACTTTGTGGAGATTGATAGTGTATCAGACAGAATATCATGATTACTTATTCAACTTAATAGTAGATACCAAATGCAAATAATTCAGGTTTAAGCTCCCAACAAGTTCTTATAATGATATAGTAGAAAACTTTTTATATGGATGTACAAAAGGTTTTTGATCAGAGTAAACAATATTTTAAAATTGTTATGGGAGACTTTAATGCTAGAATTGGTAAACAAATGACAGCTGAATCTGCTAAGGGTCAATTTGGTTATGGTAATAGAAATGAGAGAGAACATAGACTGTTAAGATTGCAGAAAAAAAGAACATTCTAATTCTTTTTTGAGGAAAAGGTTAAAAGAAAATGAACATGGAGCATACAAATGAAAGTACAGTTTAATTGGATTATATTTTGACTAACAGACAATACATATTTCAAGATTGTAATGTCCTTAATAAATTCAACATACAAAGTGATCATCAATTAGTAAAATCTATAATACATGTTAATGCAAAAATAGAGTGACAAAAATTATTAAGACAAACAATATTTGCAGTTGATATTTCTAGTCTTCAGAAACACTCTAATGAATTTAAATTAAAACTTACAAATTGGTTTCAAGTATTAGTAAATTTTGAACATGATTCAGATTTGAATGAAATTAATAAGAAAATAACTGATACACTTTTAAAAACTGCAACTAAGATAGCTGGTAGAAAAAAGCAGCAATTGACCAATAAAATTTTTACAAAGACTAGAAAATTTATGAGAAAAAAAAGGAATATGAAGTTATATAAAAATGATGCATTAAAAAGGATAGAATATCTCAAATTTTGTAAAATGGGGTGAAGAGTAAGTATAATTGTAAACTAGCAAGGAAAGTTGTAGAAGAAAATAAAAGTCTCAAAAGTGTCATACAACATTTTGATATTGGTAGGAAACTTATATCTGCAATAAAAAACAAAGATGGAACTATTACTAAAAAGAGAGATGACATCATGAAATGGGTAGAAGAGTTCTAACAAAAATTATATAGTAATAAAGAACAAGTACCTCCAATTATATCTTCCAAATTGCCCATAATTTTAAATGAAGTGAGACATGCAATTAAATTTATGAAGAAAGGAAATCTCCAGGTAATGATGAAATTATATTGATATATTAAAAGAAACAGGTGAAGAAATAGAACAAAATTTGGCAAAGTTATATACCATATGTATAAATGATAAAAATGCATCAGATGTTTAAAAGAATACAGTATTAATATTAATATTTGGAAAAGGTGATAATATGGATGTTAGAAATTACAAACCTATCAGTCTTTTATTAGTTCTATTCAAAAAAATTTCCAACATAATTACAATTCATTTTCAGAGAATATTGAATATCAAACAACCAAAAGAAGGAGCTGGAGTTAAAAGTGGTTTTATTATAGTAGACCATTGAGAGAAGTTATAGAAAGGACCAATGAATATGAGTTGCCATTATGCTTTGGATGTGTAGATTATGAAAAGGCATTTGATTCTGTAAGCATTTCTTCAGTGATTAAAGCATTGAATCATCAAGGTATAGATCCAAAATATTGTTATATTCTGAGTAACATTTAAGAAAATGCAACAGCAACAATTAAATTACATAATGATACTAGGAGGGTTACCCTTGAGAAGGGTGTAAGACAGTGTGATTCCATATCTCAAAACTTTTTATAGCAGTGCTGCAAGAAGTATTTTATAAATTCAAATGGGAAGCTAAATGAGTAAAAATAAATGGAGATTATTGAAGTCATTTAGATTTTGCAGATAATATTGTTGTTTTTGCAAATAATGCTTCATAGCTTCAAGATATATTGTAAGAGTTATCAGATGAAAGTAAGAAAGTAAAACTAAAGGTAAATGTTAAAAAGACTAAATTAATGGTTAATGAATTTTCTCAAAAGATGAAAATAAAGATTGATTATGATAAATTAGAAGAAGTTAACAGCTACAAATCTCTTGGCTGGATTATTACTACAGATGGAAACATAGTGGATGAAAATAATCATAGAATTAAATTTAGTTGGAGTGCTTTTGGTAGAGATAACTTACTATTAAAAGAAAATATGCCTATGTGTTTGAAAAGAAAGGTCTTTAATAAATGTGTTTTACCAGTTCTTACTTATGGATCTGAGACATGGACACTTAATAAAAGAGCAAGATAGAGACTTCAGAACACTCAAAGAAGTATGGATAAATGCATATTAAGAGTAACAAGAAGTGCTCAAAAATGCAATACATCAATAAAAGAACATGCAGCTGTTACTGACATCGTTGAAAGAATTAAGACTAAAGTGGAGTTGGACTGGACATATTGCTAGAAGAGATGATAATACATGGACAATTAAAATCTTAAACTGGATTACAAGAGATTGTAAAAGAGTCATAAAAAGGCCTCATGTGAGATGGATGGATTAAATAAGAAAGTTTGTGGGATGATGTGGAGAAGAGAGGCTAGATATCAGAGATGGATTGAACTTGGAAAAACCTTCACCCTGCAGTGGATTGATAATGGTTGTGATGATATATATATAAGTTAAAAAAGATTAATATTTAATCTAAAAAATTAAAAATGGATTCATACAAATTAATAATATAAACATTTTTTGAAACATAGAAACATTGTTAAATTTTGATATGTATATTTATAATTTATTTAATCTGTGCATCTACTATATACTATTACATGAAATATTTAGGAGCGATGAACCGCCACCTATATTAAATTTAATTAATTTCTTATTTTTTTAAAAAAAAAAACTTTTTGTTGTTGTATATATGAAGACTCAGGTAATTTGAAGCAAAAAATATACATCAACCAAAAATAATTTGCCGTTTAATATTCAATCAGTGTTTCTCTCACAATTTTATTTCATTAAAATAGATATATTAAACAACCTCCATTCTTCCCCATTCTTTTTAAATTCATAAAAAATAAAGATACAATAAATGACCCCCAAGATGCATTTCGTCCTGAACCAGCACTCATCAGTTGGCCCAGGTCACTATCTCCCATATATATCTCTATACTTTATATAGAAATTTGCACACACATGTCAACAAAAATGAAGATTCAATATCTATAGATGTGAGAGTATTCCCTCACCTGTGTTGAAGTTAGTATTCTATTTTTCCTTTATGATAATTATATCAACATTCATTGCAAACACTTTGATCATCCTAGTACTGTATTTCTGAGACAATAAACTGACAAAAAAAACTTGTTCCTCACTTCTTCCTTCTAGTACTCTTATTCCTAACATGAGTCATTCAAACTCACTGACAATCAATTACCTCATAAAAATATACAAAGTGGTCTTTCCCCCAATATAAGAATTACTACATTCATTCTTTTCACACTCGGGTTCGTAAGACGCTATCTACGCTTTAATCCCACATCTCACTAAATCACTCTTTATAAAAAAAAATTGAATATCATTAGGACCCCAGATCAAACCCATGCACCAGCTGATATAATTGAAGCCATATGGAATCTGATCTCAATAACCCAGTGACTTGGCTATTGATTATATTAATTAATATACTTTAGATATATATTGCATATGTTCAATTATATGAACATCTATCTTATTGCTTTTCTACTTGAAATCTCTTTTGTTTCAATAGGACTTTTACATAATCTCCCATATATAAAGTAATCATAATAAAGATAATTTAAAACTAATCTGACAAAAAACTTGTAATAATTTATATATATTAACATCCATCAATAAAGATTTCATAAAATCATAAAACATAGTTAATCTTTTACTGTCAGTTTCATTCATTTAGAGTCTGAAAAAAATTTAAATTAACATTGTTTTTATTTAAATAGACTTAAAAAATTATTTAACAAAAGCTTTTTAATGAAATGCTATTTATCTAGAGCCACTGTAAGACATGCCACATTTAAACGAATGCTCCTTTCTATTCCTCCATCTAAAATAAATAATCTTTTAAAAAAAATACGCCACTCGTTTTAAAACGAATATTTTATTTCGTGAAATAATGTTACTAGTATAAAGGAACATAGATTTGTATTTAGTTACAAAATAATGAAATTTTGAAAACAATCATATAAATATGTGTACATTGATGAATTCAAAATAGAAGTTATCTATATTAAACAACAAGATTACAAAAAAAAAAATCAAGTCAGATGTCACATGATCTGTCTGGGGTTGGGGATATTCTGCAAAGCTTATTAAGAGCTTATTTTGTGAGCTCTATATATAACATTTGTAAATACAAGCTTATTAAATTAGGTCATGGGACATCTGACTTGATTTTTTTTGTAATTTTATTTTTTGCTATAAAGGCTTTGGTGATTTTATATTGCTAAAGCTATTAATATATGGTGTATCCGAACTTAGTTCAGTTCCATATGGATATTTAAGCTAGATAGCTGGATTGGAAGACGTATGGATGTCTGAAAATTTCAGATTTTCTACTACATTAGATAAAGTTCTGGTCTTGTCCTGGTATTTTTAATTTAATGCTTGAATTTTCTAGCACCTCACTGAGAATGCCAGTAGCAGAAACCGGTCTGGGATTGGGGATAGTCTGCAAAACTTGTTAAGAGCTTATTTTGCAAGCTCTATATATAACAACAAGATATATGGATGAACATGTGCATTGCATTTTAATTCTTTTCACTGTTCAGTATGTCACAGATTCATATAAATTAGCAGTATAAATCATGCATATATATATATATATATATATATATATAAAACATTATAGATCAAGGCTCATTTTGTGTGCTTACGTTCATAAGATATACTGTATGTAATTAAATAAAAAATAAATGTATATGAATCATGTGGACTATTTAGATTATTGTACAAATATTTTTTTTAAAAGATGTCTAAGAAATATATATAAAAACATATTCATTCGATAATATACAAGTGCATTAAACCAGTACTTTTTTTTTGTTACTCATCCCAATTTATTGAGAAAAAAAAATCATTCCAGTAGACATGATGAAGCTGGAAATACAAGAATCTTGAGAATATTGAAATATATGTATAAGAGTTTGTTATTTGTGCCAACTGATGATTGCTGGTTCAGCATGAAATATGCATCTTGGGAATTATGTATCTTTATCACATCTTTGGTCATATGTTTATTATTACATTCCTCACAAGATATTGAAATAGATAGAAACAAGTCCCTACCTTGCATGAGTGTGGTGTAGTAAAAATTACATGATAAAATATTTTTCATTAAGTGAATGATCTCTAGTCTAATAAATGATTAATAAAATTATTAATATACTTCTGTCAAGTGGTTTGTGTCAAAGTTATAAGGGCATTAAGTTTGACACATGAATTAAACTGTAGTAAATTACTATTGGTATATTCTGAACAATCATAAAAGATTTTTGTGTAATAGATTGTGTTCTGGGCCAATTGATGAGTGCTGAGTTAGCATGAAATGTGCATTTTGGGGATTGTACATCTTTTTATCACATCTTTGGTCATATGTTTATGATTAAACTCCTCAACAACATGTTAAAATAATAAAAAACCAGTCCCTACTTGCCTGAGATTGGTGTAGTAGAAATTAGACTATAGAAATATTATTCATTTTGGAAAATGTCTGAAACATTTTAAAAACACTCTTATCATTTACATTGTTCAACCTGACATAGTTTATTTTTTGTCAATGAACTGATAGAGTAAACCAACATTCTCTGAATGGAATAAAAAAAAGTCAATATGGATCCTGATAAGCAACTCGTAACCAATTTAATAATGATAATTGTCTAATCCACTGATTGTGTTATTGTGGATTTCAGAGTCCTTGATCTACAAATTATGGTTCCAACTTTATTTATTTCCTATGCTTGAACTTTTTATGAATTCTCAAGCAATAAACCATTTGATAATAATAATTATTATTACTAGTACTATTACTACTATTAGCATAACTTCTTCCTTCTCATCTTTTTCTTCCTCCTTATTCTTCTCATTTTCCTTCTCCTCTGCTGATAAAGAACTCATTGTTTTACTCAGCATTTTAGATTTGAAATGTTTCTAAATATATGTCACAATTGAAAAAAAAAAGACCAAGTTTGAAAAAGGATCTCCTTTGCTATCAAAACTAAACTTGAAGTGTAATAAGAGAGATTATGGCTGAAATAGATTTTTGGAGCAAATTAAACAATATTTTAAAATAAGAGTGAGAAACAGGCAAAAGGTGAAAATTATAACACCAGTGAAGTTCAAATTACAATCACTATGGAGATTGCTATAAATGATTGTTAAATAATCTGGTAAATATGACATTACTGTGTACTTGAATATGATAATCATTTTAGTAGCACAGAATTTAAGTATAGTCATTATTTTAAATTACAAAGAGTGATTTAATTGGTTGAGACTGGAGATATTAAGTAATTCAGTTTTAAGATCTCACACACCATTTGAGTCAGTAAAGTATTCATTATATAGAATAATATGAAACTTAGTGAAGCAGTTGTTCTCATTTCTATCCAATTATACACAAATATTTATACATCATTAAATTTTGTAATATTAAGATTATATTTGGAGGGGCCCCAATTTATTCCATTTACTTTATTCCAGAGCCATCTATTGTGAGTTTGAGAAGTCAATGAACATTAACAATAGTGTTTTTCACATATCCAAGCTAATTCTGTCTACTGATCTTCATCAATGAGGAGCTTTATCTGTATATTCATCATAATTTTACAATAGATAGCGCTAGAATAAAATAAATAGAGCAAATTATTGCTTTTAAAAACTATGCAGAATGTGAGCAGAAAAAGTCATGCTGTTTTGTTGATATATAAAATCCTAATCAAAGGGTGAAATGTAACTTTGGATTAGAGTAATACAAAATTGCTATGTGTCATTACTGGATTTGTGTTGAGAATATTAGCCAGATAGTAAATAAAACTTTATAGATAGGTGTTGGGTATGTCATTGCAAGTATTCCAAAGTTTCTCACTGATAAAACAAATGACCAGAAACAAAGGATTCATTAAATATTTATGCTTGCAATAATTGCTGCTTCTAAAAACATAGGATGAATATAATCCAAAAAAATTAAGCATTTTTTTTGTATTTAGAACCATCTATTGTAAGTTTGAGTTATCAATGAATACCAGATAGTAATACTATTATATCCACATTATCAAATTAGTTTTGGCTTACAGTATTTAACAATAAGAGCTTCTACACCTAATGAAATTAAGCAGTTATCTTTGCTGGTAAGCTTATAATCTGTAATTCAAAATCATCTTAATATTTTGGTTCAATCATCTTAATATTTTGGTTCAAATTAATTTCCCTGTATAAAGAAACATTAATAATTCAATAAATTAATGCTTGGAAGTTCATAGGAAATTCAAAGACTGAGAGTGACAGAATTTGATAATGCAAATTGTGCATCTCGAATTCTAGCATTTGTCATTCTACTACTGCAGTAAAATATACATCATAACTATATAGAACTGGTCCCAGGCTGGTAACTATATATTTTAGTGAGTTCAGTTTTATATTAACTGTAGTTATTGTTTATGCTGTACCCAGTATATTTATGATTTTATGTCTCACTTTAGAGATTATAACCAAAGCTAAATTCTTATCATGATGGCATAACTACTTTTAATCAGTTTATTTCCAGTCTGTTATATAACAAAAAAACATGGATTGAAAAAACAAATTTCTTTTATCAGATTGGTATCATCATCATCATTATCAACCATTATCAATCCACTGCAGGATGAAGGTCTCTCCAAGTTTAATCCATCTTCTCCGATCTTTAGCTTCTCTTCTCCACAACACCCCTGCACATTTTCTTATTTCATCCATCCATCGCACATGTGGTCTCTTTCTGGGTCTTTTACAATCTCTTGGAATCCAGTTTAAAATTTCAATTGTCCATTTATTATCATATCTTCTAGCAATATGTCCAGCCCAACTCCACTTCAATCTTTTAATTTTTTCAATGAAGTCAGTAACACCTGTTTGTTGTCTTACCCATACATTGCGTTTTCGATCTCTTCTTGTTACTCCCAACATACATCTCTCCATACTTCTTTGAGTGGTCTCTGAAGTCTCTGTATTGCTCTTCTGTTAAGTGTCCAAGTCTCAGATCCATAAGTAAGAACTGGTAAAACACATTTGTTAAAAACCTTCCTTTTCAAACACATAGGCATATTTCCTTTTAGTATCAAGTTATTTCTATCAAAAGCACTCCAACCAAGTTTAATTCTATGATTAATTTCCTCCATTATGTTTCCATCTGTATTAATAATCTGACCAAGGTATTTGTAACTGTTAACTTCTTCTAATTCATCATAATCAATCTTTATTTTCATATTTTGAGCAAATCGATTAAACGTTACTTTAGTCTTTTTAACATTTATCTTTAGTCCTACTTTCCTACTTTCATCTGATAATTCCTGCAACATATCCTGCAGCTCTGAAGCATTATTTGCAAAAACAACTACGTCATCTGCGAAATCTAAATGCCTTAAATAATCTCCATTTACTTTCACTCCTTTAGTTTCCCATTTTAATCCACAAAATACTTCTTGCAGCACTGCTGTAAAAAGTTTTGGAGATATGGAGTCACCTTGTCTTACACCTTTCTCAATGTTGACTTTCCCAGTCTCATTATGTAATCTAATTGTTGCTGCATGGATAGAAAGATAAATAGATAGCTGAAATGATGTAGACAGACAGTCAGATAGATAGGCAGAGACAGCCAGACAGACAGACAGACAGACAGACAGATAGATAGATAGATAGATAGATAGATAGATAGATAGATAGATAGATAGATAGATAGATAGATAGATAGATAGATAGATAGATAGATAGATAGATAGATAGGTGGGTGGGTGGGTGGATGGATGGATGGGCAGGCAGATGGAATGATATACAGATACATAGATAATATTTTATTCTGTGCTCAGAATAGACTACATTAACAGAACTTCATTTGATTTTTCTCTATTTATTTAATATATGCATATGCAAGAATTTTTCTTCACTCTATTGGTGTGATTATTTACTGCCAATATCATAATTTTTGATTCATCTTAAACATTAAATACTAAAACAATGTATTTTGTTCAAGCAATGGCAACAGCTAATTGAAATGAAATTTCTTTATGTACAGAACTATCTCATAAGTGATGAAGATTACACTACAAACAATTGAAGCTTATTATCTTATGGCTAAACTAGGACAATGATGTTTAATCACCATTGTTCAGTTATAATATTTGGTCATAGAAACTCACGATATTTACTATTAACATTGCTCTTTTCAAGAGCCATCTATAATAAGTTTAAGTAAGCAATGGATTCCAAATGATAGAGCTTTTATTTCCACAATCACCAGATTCGTTTTTGGTTTTCAGCGTTCATCTTCATCTGTAAGGAATTGTGACTTAATGTATATCACATTATGATCAGAATAAATAAATATTATTGTTTTTTTTATTATCTGATCATTTAATTAATAAACAAGCAGCTTTTATCCAAACAATTATCTCATTAATAGAGTAGATGCCCCTAGACCTACAACTTTATGTATCATTAAGCATCACATGATCACTATCTTATACTAGCATATAATTGTTTATAAACAAAGCAAAACTCTCCATACAGTATTGTCATTCTGTGCCAACCAGAGTAATCAATGACTATATAAGCTATTGAGCTTAGATTGAAAATATTTTTGTGTTTTCAATTTCATTCTCATAGTTTTTTAGTTTATTAGAGATAAAAGGTGGGTGCTGGAGGGTTGCATTAGATCCTAAGATCTACATGCAGTGCTCTCAGATCCAAAGCTCCTCACTGACGATGGCCATAAGCCAGAAACTAGTCTGGGGATATTGGATGAGTAGGCATTAGATAGGGATTTTATACACAAGCCTTCTGGCATTCATTGATTACTCTGGTTGGCACAGGGTGGCAATACTGCATGAAGAGTTTTGCTGTGTTTATAACTTTATGTATCAATTATTAATGAGAAAATGGAAAGATATTGTCTAATCTGTCTGTCAATTTCTACTCACATATTACTTGACCTTTGAATAAGTGATCACAATATTTAAAAAAATCAAAAATAATTTATTTATTTTGGAATGCAATTAATAACTATTATAATATCATATTCAATCACTTTGTTGTTACACTTTGTTTTTAAATAGTAAAATACTTTTTAAGCTGATCTAAAAAACATCAAATTAAATAATGAAATACTTTACTAAATGTTTCACTATCCACTATTTAGTAATATGTAGTTGAAAAAATATTAATTATTTGTAAAACTTCTAAATCACTCTACACATACCATAATACTATGAGTATAGGTGTCTGAAAAGATAAATGACCATGGAGATACATTTCTGGCTGAATCAAGTATTCTTCAATTAACCCAGGACACAACTTCACATATCTTTGTTCATATTTATTAATATCACATTAATCTAAAAATACCAAATTTTCAACATGCTCATTTGACCCCATCCTATTTACATAAATATATTAATATTATACTAATTATCTTTTAAACTATGGAGTATATCATTTCAATCCAAATATGAAATCCAAACATACGTTAAATTTAATATATCCTTTTTTGTTAAATATGATCATATTATTTCATTAATTCTACTTCATTTCTTTTTTCTTCCATGCATAATAAATTAGATATTTAAAACTTTTGCCTCATCTGCATGTATCATAAATAATAAGTGAGCAAATAGTTGATTGCTCAGAGTTCCTAAAAAATTTTAAGAACTGAAAACAATAAACCTGAAACCATAATCCATGAACTTTGAGTTCCAGAGTCAACCATTTTAATTACTAGATTAAACCATGCAAGACATGCTATGATACACATGAATTAAGACACATTAAAAGAGTGAAGGATATTTCCCAGTATGCATTTCTAACTGAATCAGCACTCTTCAGTTGATTCAGCTCACAACTGGTACTTATATATCTTCATTATTTTTCTTATGCATTTATTAACATTAAATTACTATAATTTAGACTAAATTTGCTAAATTTCTTACACTCTTTACATTTGATAACACTTTTTTAGGTATATACATTAATCATTAATATCTAGTCTAATAAATGATTAGTATTATATTTATCCAAAGAGTGTGTAATCAAATATGTGAGTGCAAAAATTTGGCATGCAAATGCTTTTAGTATACACTTATCGCTTTCATGAATCATCATTTGGTCTGTCAACTCCTCACTTTGTACAATCAGTGTTATCTAAATCAGATTTACTGTTGTTTTTCTTTCTTTTATTTATTTATATATAGTCTTTTTTTATAATTGCATCATTGTTAATTATTTTTACTTTTAGCATAATCTTTACTGTTGAAGTATATTATATAGTTTATATTTTGTATAAGGAACCTATTACATATATACATTTATACATATGTTACTTATGGTATATATAGAGCTTGCAAAATAAGCTCTTAACAAGGTTTGGGAATATCCCCAACTTCAGACTAGTTTCTGCTACTGACATCATCAGTTAGATGTTAGAATATTCAAGCATTAAATTAAAATACCATGACAATCCCAGCACTTTATCTTATGTATAACTATTAAGTAGAAAATCTGAAATTTTCAAACATCCATAGTCTTCCAGTCCAGATATCTAACTTAAATAGCCATATGGGACTGAACTAAATTCAGATACACCATATATTAATAGCTTTAGCAATATAAAATCACCAAAGCCTTAATAGCAAAAACTAAATTACAAAAAAAATCAATCCAGATGTCACATGACCTAATTTAATAAGGTTGTATTTACAAATGTTATATATAGAGCTCGCAAAATAAGTTCTTAACAAGCTTTGAGAATATCCCCGACCTCAGATTTGATTTTTTTTGTAAATTTATTTTTTGCTATTAAGACTTTGGTGATTTTGTATTGATAAAGCTTTAATATATGGTCTATCTGAACATAGTTCAGTCCCATATGGCTATTTAAGTTAGATAGATGGATTGGAAGACATATTGGAAAATTTGAGATATGTTATACATAAATATTTTATAGGATTTGCTAAGATTTCAGGTATCTACTATACGATTTGTAACAAAATACCAGTAGGTGCATAGAAACTGCTGCAGTATAAATTAATTAATTATTTCCAATAATTTATCAATATTATATTTATCTAACTCCACAGATGGTTATATGAAACATCACTTCAATATCTCTCCCCATTCAAAATTGTTTACACTGTAAACGTCTAGTCTCTTTTTTTTTTTAATTTATAAAATTATCTTATTATACACAAACACAAACTTCTATTTAAAAAAAAATAGTTAATTAATTTCAATAAATATATATATATATGTGAATTTATTCATAAAATTATATTAATTTTAATTAATATCATTTTCTAAAAAACTAGTATTTAGCAAAGGATATTTAATAAAGATAGGCTAGTTACTTAGTTAAAGCATCACTGTAATTTCGACATTCATAAATCTAAAGATCTTTGGTTCAATTTCCACAGTAGAACTGGCATTTACCAAGCCAGCAACAATCAAAGAAATGAAAAGAATACTACGTAAAATATTATATTCTATAGGAACCTGCATATTATTACTAACACTTGAATGATTTGAAAAAAATATAACTAAAATTTGATTTTTTTTTTTTTTAAAAAAAAAGAGAGATTTAACAATTTAATTAGATGTTAGAAATAGTTCGTCATGTGACTTGTGTGTAGTAGTGCAAAATAGTTTAAGCCTTATAGTCTTTTCCCCCTGCTTTTCATATTTTTTCTTGATTTCAGTATTAAGTTATGCTTATTTACGTACTGAATATTAATATTCATTAATGATATTGTCTTGTTTGTGATAGTGTTGCTACTTTTTTGATTGGTGACTAATTACGATTTTGAGATATATCTAGACTTTGGAAAATCTTACTCCATAGTTGTAAGGCTAATTCTAATCAGCTTATTTCCAGTCTGTTTCAAAGCATAAAACATGAATCGAAAAAACAAGATCACTTATCAATCCCATTATTAGTTAAGGTAAAAATCAATAAATAATGTAAGCTAGATAAATAATAGATAGATATATAGATAGAGAGATAAAAAGATATGTAGGTAGGTGAAAATGTGATTGGGTGGATGGATGAATAAATAGATATATAAATAAATGGATGATATATAAACAACTAGATAGATAGATAAATAAATAGATAGGTAGATAGACAAACAGATAGATGGAGTGATATATAAATAATAGATAGATATATAGATAGAGATAAAAAGATATGTAGGTAGGTGAATAGGTGATTGGGTGGATGGATAAATAAATAGATATATAGATAAATGGAATGATATACAAACAACTAGATAGATAGATAAATAAATAGATAGGTAGATAGACAAACAGATAGATGGAGTGATATATAAACAATTTATAGAAGATAATCATCGTTATTTCCAAATAAGAATGTATACAATTCTGCAAATAGTTGCTCTTGCAGCAAATTAAAATACAAACATATATATAATTTGGGTTGAAAAAAGTAAATTTATTTAATGGTTTCATTGTTTAGTCGAAAAGAAAAACAGTTAATAATATTAGACGCTAATAAAAATAAATGGACACTGAATATAATTTTACATTAAAGTTTACACATTGACATTAAATACAAGTTCTTTATGTTGGTGAAGTATCTTAAAAGCAATAATAAATAGATAAACAAATCTTTAATTAGACCAAGAATATAATTCGTACAAACATAATTTAAGGTCAATAATCTTTTTATAATTAATACTTTCTATAATTGCAAGTTTTGGATTAGCAACTAAGACCACACTTTGCATAATAATGTGACCAAGTCCACCAACTTATCTTCATCAATTTACAAAACATGAAAACAAATCTATTTACTGATTTCAATATTATTTGAAAAGAAAAACAGCAAGTCAAAATCAAGATTCTTAAATTGACAAAAGAATGCATACTCAACTTTGTAGATTGTTTATTAAACCTTTAAAACATCACATGACTATCTTTTCTTATGCTAACACAAGCTATTAAAACAACAGCATATTTTTTATATAATAGTGTTAACTAGTGCAAGCTCTGGTAATCAGTAGATGCTAGAAGGTTGTGCATTTTGATCTCTATACAGTACTTTTCCATTTAATATCCCAGATTGGGGAATGGGTTACCATAAACTATCATAATGACCTGCTGTGCTGTCATAAATCCTACCCTCAATTCCTTGGAGATCAATTCATACCAAACTATCTGAATAAAACTAGCTGATGTTTGTTCACAATAATAATTAAAGAACTAAAATACCACATGATCATCATTTCCTATGCTTACAAAGCTGTTAAACAGTTGCTAACTCTCCATGCATTAGTGCCACGCAGCATACGGCATAATAATCAATGGATGCTATAAGGTTTGTGCATAAAATCTCTATCTAATTCCTACTCATCCAATATCATGAGACAAGATACTGTCTTGTAACTTTCATCAGTGATTGAGCCATAGATCTGAGAGCATTGCACCATCATCAATGCAGTGCTATCAGATTTAGTGAGAAATTTGTCTGGAGTATTGGGTGAGAAGGTACTAGATAGGGATTTTATGCACGAACCTTACAGTGTCCCTTGATTGCTATAGCTTACACTGGCTGGCAACAAATGATGTTATTTACCAATAATGATAATCAAGAGGTTTTATAGTTCAGAAGTTCATGAGAAATTGGGGCATTGAAAGTGCAATACTGAAATTGATTGTAAGACATGGGATCCCACAGTCTGACAATCTACAACTCCTAAGTCAGGCAAGCAAATTTTAAATTAGACATAGCTCACTATTGTACCATTTATATATATATATATATATATATATATATATATATATATATATATATATATATATATATATATATATATATATATATATATATATATGGTACAAATTACTAAATAATATTGTATATCATTTAAATAAAGAAGAGAGAACCTGATCCTTAATTTTTTTTTTGTAATATAATGTTTTAAGAAAAATGTACAGTGAAAGTTTAATTTTTATTTTTTTATACATATAATTTAATTAAAATAAATTTGATATTGGAAAGTGCATAATGAATAATTGTTTCAAATTGTGAAAGGAAATTCCAAAGGTAATAGATTGCTATCAGAAATGACTTTCTGATAGTAATTAAAAATGGCAAAAATTCATAATGAGAAAAGAGACTTTGTAATAAAAAAATGAGAAATAATGTAGAAGTTTATAAAATAGAACAAAAGGTAAAAAGGGATATGCGCAGAACTTCTAAAAAGAATCTGTGGATATAAAAGGAGCCAACAGGTTTGAAAAGTGTCTTTTGTCTTGTTGTTCCAGAGAGTGTTGAGCAATTTGAAGTGTCTCATATTTTTTTTTATATAAAAAAATATTAATAAAATGTGTCCACTTAGATACGAACTGAAATCGCTCACCATGAGTGAGTAGAACTCTTATCATTTTCCGACACTTGCTCTTGAGAAAAGTTGCCTAGATTGCCATCTGACTCTACCTAAATTTGATCGGAGATTTGGAAGGAGTAAAACTAAAAAAAAAAAAACTACTGCAGATTACCCACTGACTGAATTGGATGTTGGAGGATCAATGACCTACTTAAATATCAACTTACCAGTAAGTTAATGGCCATAACTTTTACATAAAGCTTTATGAACTGAGATTTTAATGAAATGTCTATCCCATAATTTTTTGATCTAAAGAGTTGCGAACTGTGTAGTGAATGAAACTGTACCACGGAAAAAAAAAAGACACAAACTAACTATTGCTTCAATATTTGAATCAAATTATTAAATTCATTATGTACAATACTTTCCAATATTATAATTTTTCATTTATCATAAATATTAAATCTTTGTTATTAACATAACTTTCATTGTACATGTATAAATTTAGAGTTATTATATTTAAGTTTTAGTTTTGATTATTTAGAATCAAATGAGAGTATAAATTACCTTTGCTAAGTAGATTTATTTTCATAATTAAGTCAAAGGGGAATATCTTTTACTACTTTACGAGTTACAATTTGTTTGATGCAGAAGCAGTGGATCTAATGACTCTGGCACCCTCATGTAGAAATTAAAAACTGATTCAGCTCACAATTGTACTCGGTAATAATTTTAGGCTGAGTTGATCAGGAAAGATAGTTATGTTTTTAGAATAATAATGAAACGTTCTTCTTTTTTTTTGAGTTAAAATAAATGAAACATTTATTTTTCTTTTACATAACTTGATCAACTCACACATTTATAATGCATATAGAGGCCCAGAAATATGGAAAACGTTATACTATATATGTAAATAAAGGTAATAAATCACTTAAAAGCACTCTAAATGTTGAACTAAGAAATCAAGAATTGAATGAATCCACCTATTCTTAGTTGCTCTGATACCATTGTCAACATTATTGGTAATTGAGAGTGAAATTAATTTTTCAACCAGATGGAATGTGGCACTTAAGAGTTATTAAACTCATAATTAATAGTACAATGCTGGAGACAACATCTCACTTTTAACATCTTGATTGTAATAATTAAACAAGATTAAATATGTAAACTTTAAATTAAACATAGCTTAATGTATATGTAAGCAAAGGTAGTAAATCACTTTTCCCCAGGCTAGGACTTAAAATCACTCTAAGTGTTGCAGGAATGAAGAATAGAATGAATCCACCTAATCTTAGTTGCTTTGATGTTTATAAGCATTTCCTTGCTAACATTGTTGGTAATTCAGAGTGAAATTAAGGTGCTCTTTTAGTATGTGATCTCCGCCATTCTGAATTTCAAAAATAGCCATAAACATCGTCTGACATATGCGAAAACAGAAAAAAATTAGAACTTGGGTCACGTGACTTGGAAAAACCCGACAAAATGCACAGTTAAAAAAAGGCCAAAACATAAAAAATTTAGAACTCTGATCACATGACTATAATATCGATAAAAGTATAAATCTGAAAATTTGATAAAATGGATATGCAATCGCATAATTATTGAAACTATAGTGTTTGTATAGCAATTATTTTCTTGTTATTGTAACGTTCAGAATCGTATGATCAGCCAACAAGATTCAGAGACCTAGCAAAAGTACTTCAAACCCAGTATGTTCGGGATATGGTAGTCGCGAAACAGTACTAAGCTTTAACCTATTTGCCAGTGGTCCAAAATCTCCACTATCCAACCAACGCTCCTGATGCTACTAATGGTTATCATTTTTCTTCGGTCCCGGTGGTCAGGGTAGAAACAAGGACTCTCAATTCAAACTTAGCCTATCATGCACTAGACTTTATTAATTTGATCCAAGATACTCACTAAATACTTTGATATAGCTCAAACTATTATTATTAATATTTCATAGGTTTTGGATACATACATATGATTTAATCAAGTGTGGATATAGATGAGTGGATATGATGAACCAGGGAATGACATGACAATGGTATAGATATATACAATTTATTAACACAATTCATTAGAAAATATAAATAATAACAATCATGTTTGGATCTGATCATGATCCATGTATGGGGTTACATTTAAACCAAAAAAAATAACAATTACAATGTTTGATGATCAGTATTGTTAATGGTACAGAATTTCGATATCACCAGGATAAATATATGATTTTTACAAAGAATTACAATATTCAACCATAAGTTATTTATAAAGGTACAGTAGTTAGATATCACTAGGATAAATATATGATTTTTTATAAGAAGTCACCTGTCAATAATGACAACCAAGGTTATGAACTATTAAATATAACAATTACCATAATGAACATCAGTATTAGGTGTGTGTGTGTGTGTGTGTATCATAATGAAATCATCCTGGAGTTCATGACACCAACAATTGTGAATCAAAACAATAATGATCAATTACCCAGAAATGACAGTTACATTCATAGTAAATAATCGGTATTACGTGTCAGCATAAAAACAAATTTTTATATTGAGAATGATAATATTTTTATTTTTACATATAATATTCTATCAAGAAATATGCCACCATAAAATTAATATGCCAATTTTGGAGAGCAAACACAATACCTGGTTATATTAAGCTAGAGGCCAAATGAATATATATAATAAATTTATGCGTGTGTTTACATACATAGGGGAAGTAAAGTATATATGTATTTGTTATTATTATATTTTATTGTTAGTATTCTCAGCAGGAGTTATGGACAAAAGCATAATTTTATTTCCCTTTATTATCAATAATTATATGAAAAATATGGCTTATCTATTTCCCACAGAATTAACAACAGGTATGATTAAGAAATCTAATTACAGCATTCAGTAGCGTCTGGGTTTGAATCCTGTGCTGGCTATATTATTAGCATTGGCAAACATGGGCCAATCTCCTTTGTCGAGCAGTAATGTATATATTCTTATAGTAACACATCCGCATTCAGCTTGGCTTGTGTAGGAAATAATAGAGCGTGGGTTTTGAATCCCTGTCTTTATAGAGTATACCCATTCATCGGCTCAAAGAAAACCTTGGCTATCTCGTATCGCTATGACCGGTAAAATATCCGCGTGGCAGTCCGATAGCATTACTCGACATATATTTATTATTAAAAGCCATATAGGCACAGATCAATGTATTAAGCTACTGATATATTTGCCCATTAAAAGCATTAACTTATATCTGCATAGATATTTTTCCTAAACCTGTATTTAATAAGTAATAATGGAGAAATCCGACAACCATATCTTATAGGCTATAAAATGCCCAAGTATTTCAAATATGAATCTTAACTATAAAATGCTAAAGAGGCAAGAAAAATACTACTGCTGAGGTATTTCTTTCCCCAAATGCATGCATCACTAAATATACATATAGAGTGAGATGAACTCATATCTTTGCAATAAGTAATATTGCCTATTTTAAATTTTAAAAGAACTAGCATTATTATTATTATTATTATTTTTACATTTAAATAAACGCATACACACATATATATATACCATTCTACCTTCTTTAATTGTCACAAAGAATCTTAATCTAAATCAAATAAAATAATTTTAACACTTATTTATATTTTAAATCTCTTTACCAAGATACTGTGATTATGCATATACGGGAAGAGGGCGGATTTTTTTTTATACAGATATTTGATTTCTTTCCTATCTCTCTTTTTTTTATTAAATAAATGACATTTTTCACTAAGCCAGAATTAGACCGATTTAAGAAATTTAACTTTGACTGATTCTTATTTTATCATTCAAAATGAATCGTTACCCCTTTCCCACTTTAGATTCGGGACAAAGCAAACAAATTTATACATAAATTGGTTTCATAGTGTAATATCATTTGTCCCCATACTTAACTAAATTGGCACAAATAAATTAATCAATCAAATATATATTATACTTAAAAAAGAACATACCGGCATATCTCAAAATAAAACATATAAAAGCTGCAATTTTAAACTCTATAATAATCTTTTGTTCCACTTAGAATTATACATTACACTTTTTTTTCTTGTTTTGACCATTAATACGTAATCTAGTTATAATTTAAATTGTCTTGTTAAAACAACAACAAAAAAAACTAAACACTCATATATATATAACCGTCCCTTTGAAACACATCTTTTTATTATAATCTTTTGCGAATTTTATGAATCTAAGGAAATTAAATGTTTGAATTTTTATAGAAGGCATTCTTAAGATATAACTAATTTCCCTTTTTTTTAAAAGATAGAAAGTTTATACTTGCGATAGATTACGGTGTCACTTTGCTTGATGTAGATTTTTTTCCACTGGTTCACTAATTGTCAGGATCGACCTTGGGCTTTACTGGACTCAGGATAGACTGGCTTCAGGTTGCTTCTCTATTTTTCTTTGATGGATCATTGTGTCACTTTGATTGAGGCAGATATTTTTTTCCTTGTTCACTCATTATTAGGATCGATCTTGGGCTTTACTGGACTCAGGATAGACTGGCTTCGATGTTGGTTCTCCATTTTCTTTCATAGCAGCAGCATGGGATTTGTCTCTCCTCCTCTTCTTTAGATGCATTTTTCTGGAGACTTTCCAGAGAAGGGAAAAGTAATTTGTACTACTCACAAACCATATTGTGGATCTCTTCTCAGCTTAAATATAGTATTGCACTAGTAGTTGAGAGTCACTTTTCTCCTAAAACTTTTCTTTAAAAGGCACCAACTTTTTTTACTGCCAACAACTTTTTTCTTCCTTCACTGCTTGACTTTTAATTACCTTGGTTCTTTTTCTTTGCTCTATTTATAAAAAACTTTTTGCCAAGCAACTCTTTGTTTTTATATATATATATATTTTAACACCTATAATATATTTGCCTTGGTTAGAAATGAAAAACAGACCGCATGATTGATTTTCTTTCATTTACATCAGTTTAAAGATTTTTTGATTTACATCAGTTTAAAGATAAGAAAAACAATTCAACATTCCCATGCAACTAGCTGAGTTGATCTTTTACCAAAAACAGGTGACATAATCGAGATAAGATTACACAAGGGTATGAAAATCTTACTTGCCTTTTAATCGCCTCAAGGATGAGAAAAATGAATTCACACTTACATGCAACTATATTTTTCGGAATGTTTATGAAAAAAAAAACAGAATCATCAAAATGTTTTTTTGCAAGAAACGAATCGCCTTTAGGATAAAGATATAAGACAATGGAAATATATTTTTCTTTCCAAATATATACATACAAAAAAAAATGCATTTCAATAGAACAATATACATATACATGAGTCCACTCATTCGTCAAGTCACACACATGCACCTGCATATTATCCCCTTTAGCAAACAAACAAAAATGAAAAAAAAATGAAAAATTAGATATTTGAGCTTTAAAATCTATATACGTATACTATTTCCAACAACTAACATGAAGCTCTGTGTGTTAGTTGCTTTGATGTTTATAAGCATTTCTTTGCTAACATTGTTGGTAATTCAGAGTGAAATTAAGGTGCTCTTTTAGTATGTGATCTCCGCCATTCTGAATTTCAAAAATAGCCATAAACATCGTCTGACATACGCAAAAACAGAAAAAAATTAGAACTTGGGTCACGTGACTTGGAAAAACCCGCCAAAATGCACAGTTAAAAAAAGGCCAAAATAGAACACTGATCACATGACTATAATATCGATAAAAGTATAAATCTGAAAATTTGATAAAATGGATATGAAATCGCATAATTATTAAAACTAAAGTGTTTGTATAGCAATTATTTTCTTGTTATAAATAAAAAATTGTTGGACTATTTTTTTTATTGTCAGTTATTTGTTCAAGCACAGTTCATGGTATAGTAAGTTCATCTTTATGTAGTCGTCTTTCTACCCAAAGCCCTACAAAACTTATGCCAATATTTTTTCTATCTGATTAATGTTGCATTGTAAGATAATTTTTATAAATTGACATTACAATCTTAAATATTTTTAATCAAAATGAACGAACGCAAATCGGTATTATTTAAGAATTATGACAGCATGTAAAACATAGTCGTCAATACTGATTTAAATTTCACGATCAACAGTCTTATAGTCTGTTTAAAGCTACGTTATAAAAACTTGGAATAAATAAAAATGATTTCTCTTTGTTGCATTACAACTCTAAGAGAACATTGCTTTGGATTTTACAGCCAATTTATAATAGTTTATCTCGCCAACTATATTTCAAATTGTTTGGTGCTATTAATTACGTATATAGACGTTCACAATTTAAGAATTAGTAATTTTTTAAATACTATATATATTTGTCAAGGATTAGCTTTGAAGACAACATCTATCTGTAGTAGATTATAACGATTTGTTTAAAATGCCATCTACAAAAATTCTTTATGCAGAGCTATTTTTTATATACGCGCACAGATATATATATATGTTATTAGAATATATGACATCACATTTATGATTTACCTTTTAATATTTTATAAAAACTATTGGCATTGTCTTTCTTGGAGATATTTTTTCTTCAGTGACATGAAATACCCTAGAGATAGGTAACCAGAATTTTCTATCTTATTTTTATGTCACCTTTTGACAAATTGTCTAAAAAAAAAAAAATTACAAGCTTATCTTATTATAATATCTAGATGGGTGTGTTCTTTATGATTATAATATATTTGTCTTCGTGTTGGATTTTACTTGCATATCTAAAATATTTTGAACTAAATGTACTCAGTTTCTTGACATAGTGTGATCGTAACGATGTAAATTATTTTGATTAATTACTTCTAATTTGACTTGTTAAATATTTTCTCACAATAAAAAAATGTAATGAAAACAAGTCGATTTTTATAGCGTTATTTATGCTGTTGAATTAAATTTATACTATTAATAATTCACATTATTGATTATGGAAAGGTACCATTAAATTTAAAAATGTGTATATGCTAAAAAGCAAGTTTTTAAACTCCAACGAGTCTTTTTATTGCATAAATAGCTTTATGGTCAATCAATAAAAATATTTTTATGTACTATATAAACTGCGAAATTGAATTATTTTGTATTTTTACTGATATTCGTGGGAATCAGATTAAATTATCTCTAAGCATTATGTATAAAGCACAATAAAAACAGATTAAATGTTCTTATAGATATAATAAACACCTCCATACTTCTCTACTCTTTTTAAATTAACTTAAATAAAGATATGATAAAAGACAAATGACCCCCAAGATGCATTCCGTGCTGAACCAGAACTCATCAGTTGGCCCAGGTCACTATCTCTCATATATATCTTTATTATATGAAAAGTATTTATCTAGAGCAAATTGATACATTTTCGTTTACCATTGTCAAACTCCTTCCACTCACAACTTTGATGCCATCCATTTCATTAAATGTTCTACGTGCAAAGTTAGTTATAAATATTGCAAATAAATATAACAATGGTAAATCCTTAATATATATATATCGATTACATTATGGTTGGATAGCAGAGCATGAGTCCCGTGCCATCCAGAGCATCCCCAGATTGGAATAGGGGAATGCCTTCAGATATGAAGGTTGTCTGCAAATAAGCAAAGTACTGTAAATAAGCAGTTGCTGACAAGAGGATGGCATTCACTATCAAGAAGTGATGAAGAGACAATAGTGTGTTAACTTCTATAAAATGACACAATTCATATGACAATGAATGTATAATTGTTAGTGTTTACTGCAATCAAGTAAGTCAACATCTTGCTGGATGCTGCAGCAAAACAATCTTGCAAGCTAGTGGAAAATCACTATAGGTGATAATAATGAGAAGTAAGTGGTAGATGGATGTTTATGTTATGAGATTATCTACTGCATTAAGCCTGTTATGGAGGCTATTGTTAGGCAAAGAAGGCAATGAGAAACCACTTGGTCATATAATTCATTTGTTTTATTATGAGTAGGTTTACAAAAATCATTATGTTTGGTGTTGAAATCTTAGCTAAGAATGGCTTTGGTGTCTTGCCCAGCAAGAGTAGACATGAGGCTACTCAGGTCATAAACCTATAAAATCCTCATAAACTTCATTCATTGAGAAAAGACACATTGAGAATTGTAATGTGGAATGTTAGATCTTTGAGAAGAGCTGGAAAATTAGAAAATTTGAAAAGAGAATTGTATATAAGTAATATTGATGTTATAGGATTAAGCGATGTGAAGTGGGAGGGATGTAAGAAAGTACATAGTGGAGATACTAAGTTATTTTATTTGAGTGGTGATAGATCAATTAATGAAGTTGGCATTGCATGGAGGAGAAAATTTGGAATAGTGTGGCAAAGGTTGATTGTATTGATGATAGGCTGATGATGATGAGAAAAAATTCAAGTCTTAGGGATTTGGTAAACATACAAGATTACATGCTGACTACTAGTCATGATGATACTGAAACTAATGAAATATGCGAGAAACTTATCCAATGTGAAAAAGATGCATGTATATTGCTATTGGGTGATTGGAATGCTGTTGTGGGAAAAGATAAGGAAGGGAAAATTGTTAGAAATAATGATATTGGAAAAGAAAAAGGTTGCTGGCTTGTATAATTTTGTAAGAAGAATGAGTTTGTGATTGCAAATGCTTGTTTTACAAACTATATTAGAAGATTGTATACGTGGAACGGTCCAAATGATAGAGAACATTATCAAATTGATTACACATTGATTCAGGATAGATACAAGAATACTATTATAGGTTTACATGTTTTGCCTGGTGCTGATATAAAGTCAGCTCATAATTTGGTTATGGCTAAATTAGAGTTTAAAAAGAATTAAAAGAGGGGGAAATATGTAAGATGGGACTTGGATAAATTGAAAGAAATGAAAAATGAAAATATCTGAAAATGAAATAAAAAACATTGCTCAAGATGAGAAATGTATTAATAGTGTTGAAAAGTGTTAGTATAGAATTAAAGAAGAATTTTTAAAAACAGCAAAATATGAAATAGGTATTATTCGAATAAGGAATAGCTAACAACTTTGGATAACTGAAACTATGTTGAAAAATATAGAAGTGCAGAAAAGATGGGGTATTGAGGAAGGGCAATGTGCATATAGAAAAATTAATAATGAGCTTAGAAGATAAACAGATTTAGCAAAAGAAAAATGGTTTGAAGGAGAATGTTGAGAGAAAGAAAAGCTTCAGCAATGGAAAGATATGATCTGGTATTTGATGGAATAAGAAATATCACTTGGGAAAAAAATCATGGGTAGCAAGTGAGATTGCAGATAAGAATGGAAAGAAATTAACTGATAGCAATGATATATTAAAAAGATGAAAAGAATATCTTCAGTGTCTGTTTAGAAGAGAAGATAATTTAATTAATTATGAACTTAAAAATAAAGAAGATATTGAAATAGATGATAATGGTATGGACATATTGCCATATGAAGTAAGAAAGTCAATTGCACAAATAAAGAATGGTAAAATTGTTGAATTTCATGCAAAATCTATAGAATTTTTGAAACAAATGGGAGAAATTAGTATGAAGGTAATAAAATAGTTGCACTTTGCAATTTGATGTATAACAATAGAGTTTGGCCTGAAGATTTTTTTAAAATGAATGTGAAGAGTACAAAATAATAAATTTATTATCTTATGCTTCTAAAGTTTTATTGAGGAATTTAATTCTAAGAATTTATGGGAAGGTAGAGTATTATATTAGAGATGACCAGTTTTGTTTTCAGAGAGGGAAAAGTACCAGAGATATTATTGATGTTATTAGAACAATTACAGAGAGATATGTTGAAAATGATAAAGGTATAGGTATATGTTTTGTGGATTCAGAAAAAGAAATTTGATAGAGTAGTCTGGAATGAACTTATGTCCATATTAAAAGATAAGGGAGATTTTGAAAAGAGAGAATATTGATTTGGAATATGTATACGGGACAAAGGATAAAGATTAAATTGGGGAATAATGAGATTGATAAAATGATGAAGTGAATATACAAAGTGAAGTTAGGCAAAAATACAATATGTCACTTGTTCTCTTCAATTTTATTTAGAAGACATGCTAAATAATTATTTAGACTATGGAAAAGCAAATGTTGAAAGTAGAATAATAAAATGTATAAGATTTTCAGATGATATGGCTCTTATAGCTGAGAATGAAAAGTCTTTTCAGAATATGATGGAATAAATTGGAAGGAGGATGTATGAAATATGGAATGAAAATTAATGTTGAAAAGACTAAGTGTTTATGGATAGGGAGAAGTGCAAAAAGACTCCAAAATTGAAATATGTGATAACATAGTTCAATAGGTAAATGGATTTAGATATTTGGGTAGATGGTTGAATGAGGCTGAAAGAAGTGAAGATGAAGTTAATAGATGAATAGCATTGGCAAAAAAGGCATATATTAAGAAAAAAATATTTTGTGGACCTTTGAAAAGAGAATTAAGAAAAAGATTAATTAAATACTATGTGTGCAGTGTACTAATGTATGGTTGTGAAACATGGACAATGAGTAATAAAATTAAAAAACCATTGAAAGCCTTTGAGATGTAGATATGGAGAAAAATGAAAACAAAATCAATTGGTTGAATAAAATAATGAAGTTTTAAAAAGAGTAAAAGAAAAGAGAAAATTGATTGAGGAAATCTGAGATAGAAAGAGAAACTGGATTGGACATATATTAAGAAGAAATTATACTTTAATGAAAGATGTTTTGGAGGGAATAGTGATTGGAACCAAGAAGAAAGAATGAAAGAGATTGACATTGTTAGATGATATAAGAGATGGAAATATTTACATGGAATTGAAAAGCTGGACAATAAAGAGAATGTAATGGGAAAATGGATGAATTTATGATGTGACTATTCCCTCTACTTGTCCATTTGACAAAATACTGTTGATGATGATAACTGACTACATTGTGCTAGAGCGTGATCTTTCATTAAGACCTGAATGATCCATACATTTCAATTCTTGCTTAAACCATTTTTTAGAACTTGAATCTCAGAGGAATCACCATAAGAACTTGAATCTCAGAGGAATCATGGTGATACAATCTCATCTTAACATTAGTTATTTTGCATTTGATTGGTTAACTTTTTTTATGGTATAGGTTGAGTGATAAGTCTACTGAATCCAGTTCTCATGGTAGGCAAGGGTTTTATGGATATTTATATTAACATTAGCTGAGCAATTCACTGCATAAATACGTTCTAAAAGAAATGCAATTTTAATTGCTTTTATTGGCAAAATATGACTGAGAATAAAATATAATAGAGATCTATCATTATACAAAGTATTGAAATCTTCAAAAATAAAAATTTGCTGTAAAAGTTTAAAACCAGCATAACGAAATTAAAATATTAAAATAAACAGAATAATGAATTAGTGTGTTTTATATGTGGATGATGAATTATTATTATTATTATTATTATTATTATTATTATTCTTACTTCCGGTGTTCTAGATTAAAGACGTGTTCAATTTTTTCTCTCTTGCTTTTGTTTTGTTTTACTGTATTTTTATTTATAAATATTAATTTTTATTGTGTTCAGTAAAATAGAATTTGCTTATAAAATGTCTTTCTGCAAGATTTGTCATGATTTACTACCAAAAAATGGAAATTTTGTTTCGTGTATGGGCTGTAGCACCAGTTTTCATTACACGTGCTCAACGTTAGGAGAGGCTACCTATAGACGAATGTCTTTAAAAAAAAAGCAGGAATGGAGATGTAATGTTTGTAGAATTCCACCTGATAGTGATGGTTCTGTTATGGTAAATAATAGTGATTCTTCGAACTTGATTTTAAGTGATATTTTGGAAAAATTAAAATTACTTCCGGTTATACATACGGCAATTTCAGAGCTTACGATTACGGTTGCGAAGCTTCAGGTTGACATGGATTTTTTGCGGGTAAAGTTGATAAAAATAATGATAATTTACTACGATTGTCAAATATGTATGATTCTTGTGAAAATGAAATCACTTTGTTAAAGGAAAAAATTGACTCTATGGAACGTTTACGGTTGGATTGTGAAATTGAAATACAAGGTGTTCCCTTTTGTGAAAATGAAAATTTATCTTTAATTGTAACGAAGTTGGCGGAAAAACTTGAAATTGAAAACTTTACTACTAATTGTATTGAGAATGTTTATCGGACAAAATCTAAATCTAATAATATAGCAGGTTTTATTGTTACTCGTTTTGCTTCGCGAATTTTAGCTAAATCATTTTTATTGAAGAGAAATGTTATTAAATCGGTTTCTGATTTTTTGTTAATGGAATCTTGTCAGCGTGTATATATTAATCAACGTATAACTCCACATATTAGACAGCTGTTATGGAAGGCTAAGCAAAAAATGCTTGAACGTAAAGGTATGGCTTTTATACGTAATGGATTGGTTTATATTAGAAATGATTTAAATTCTCCGTGTGTTTTAATTAAAAATGAATCTGAGTTGTCAGCGTTTTGAAATTTATTTCCTAAAGTGAAGCTTGATGCATTTTATTCTCATGAAGAAACTTTGTCTAATTTAAATGTTTTTCATATGAATATACGAAGTGTTAGATCTAATTTCGATGAATTTGTTGTGTATTTAAATGATTTTCCTGCCGGTTTTTATGATGTGATAATTTTAACTGAATCTTGGATTTCCATTGAAGAACAGCATTTATATGTTCTGGATGGCTATTCAAATATTCTTTCTCCTCGTGCGTCTTCACGTTCAGGTGGTGTATTAGTTTTTGTGAAAGAAAACATTAAATTCACGTATCATAATCCATTTCTTGCCTCTGCAGAATGTGTTTTGATTCATCTGAATTTACCTTGTTTTGTGTTAACTGTTGTTGCTTTATATAGATCGTGCACAAGTATCATTTTGGATTTTATAGCTGAACTTGATGTGTTATTGTCTGATTTACATACTACTTCAATAATTCTTATGGGAGATTTAAATATAGATTTATCTAATAATCTACATGGGCCTACCGTACGATATTTGAATTTGCTTTATAGTTATGGTTTTAATCAAGCTATTTTTTCACCTACTCGTATTACGAAATCTTGTCAATCAATTTTGGATCATATATTTGTCAGATTAAACCAGAATCAAAGTTATGAATCGTCTGTACAAAATATTTTTATTTCGGATCATTTTGCAACTGTGTTGAGGTTATTAAATTGTAGACCACATGTAAATACTCATTTATATATTAATAAGTTATCACATAATAAACTAAAAATGTTATTATCTGATCAGAATTGGGATTATGTTTTTGCTCTGCATGATGTTGATTCAGCATTTTTAAAATTTCAAGATATTTGTAAATCTTTAATTGCAAAATCTATGGTTAGTTTTAAATTGACTAGCAAAAACCGTGCGCTGTCTGGATAACGAATGATTTGATTGGAAAAATTAATCAAAGAAATCATTTAAAATGTTTGGGTGGAGATTTGTTGACTTTGAGGAAATTGAATACTGAGATTAAATCTGATATTCGGAAATTAAAATTTCAATATTATCAAAAATATTTTAATGATAAAAATATTTCTTTGAAATGGAAGTTGATAAATTCTCTTGTAAAGAAACCTTTGTCAAATCAACTTAAATTTATAAAACACAATGATAATTTGATTGAAGTAGAAAATAATGAAAAATGTGTTGCTGACTTGTTTAATAATTTTTTTTCAGATCTATCAATAGATAGAACACCAGTACAAGAATTGTCTTTTGCTGATTCTTGTGTAAATTCTTTTTTGTGTACAGATGTTACTGATTTGGATTTGTCTGGTAAAATTGATCTCTTAAAGAATGTTCATTCAGCTGGTCTAGATAAGTTAACACCAAAGATTCTTAAGGAAAATAAGTCAGCTTTCATACCTGTTCTTGTTTATTTGTTTAATCTTTCCTTAAATGTTGGTTTGTTTCCTACTTGTTTGAAGGTTGGTTTTATTACACCTGTTTTTAAAAAGGGTGATCCTGTACAGCTTGACAATTATAGACCAATATCTATTATATCTGTAATATCCAAATTGTTAGAGATGGTGGTTAAAGAGAAAATGATGTCATTTTTATCTAAAAATAATATTTTATCTGAACATCAATATGGATTTATTTCTGGTAGAAGTACCTTGGACACTTTCTATAGTCATGTAAACAATTTGACAACTTCACTAGATAAGGATTTTAAAACTGTTGCTATTTATTTAGACTTGTCTAAGGCATTTGACTCTGTATCTCACAAAATTTTACTTAAGCGTTTATATTCATATGGTTTTCGTGGTGGATTTATTTCATGGTTTGCGAGTTACTTAAAGGATAGAAAACAAGCAACAAATATTTCTGGTGTTGTAAGCTCTTTTATAACAGTTAACCATGGTGTACCACAAGGTTCAGTTTTGGGTCCCATTTTATTTATAATTTATATAAATGATTTATTTTCTTTACCTTTAGAATCTAAGATTTATGGTTTTGCAGATGATATTGCTTTATCTTATGCTGCAGTTTCATATAATTTTGTTGAAAAAATAATTAATGATGATTTAATCCTAATTAGTAAATGGTTAGCATTTAATAATTTATCAATTAATCTGAGTAAAACAAAAGCTATTAATTTTTCTTATAGGTCAAATATTCATTCGCTTAACATTACTATTTGTAATAAGTATTTTTGGCATTGTAATAGCACTTGTACTTGTGCTAACATTTCTTTTGTTGATAATATTTGCTATCTAGGTATTTTTATTGACTCCAGACTATCTTGGTCAAACCATATTGACTTCCTTTGTTCTCGTTTACGTAAATTAAATTATATGTTTTTCTACTTATCTAAATTTTTTCCTCGGTCAGCTTTGATTACTTTATATATTTCTTCTTATCAAAGCTTATTATGTTATAATATATCAGTTTGGGGGAACTGTTCTACTTTTGCAATGACTACATTGTCTGTTTTACAGAATTATACAATGCGTATCATTTTTGGTAGATCACGTGCCACATCTGTTAAAGATATTTATGCCACTTTTAATATACTAGATGTTTTCCATTTGTATAAATATAGAGTGATTCTTGATATTTATTGTAGGAAACTTCATTTGGATACTAAATCTTCTGTTGTAAATACTCGTTTATCTACTAAATATCAGCTAGCTTTACCTAATTTTCTTAAAACATCTAGTAGGAAGCAATTTAGTTATAATGGTCCTAAATTATTTAATATGTTTATAAGAGATTGTTCTGTGAATTTAATGAGCACTAGTTATTTGATTTTTAAAAAGCATTTATGGCACTGGTTATATTATGCTAAGCATTAGTTTTATTTTGTTTATTTTATTTTATTTTTGTTTATACTGTATGTTATGTTGTAATTATTTACTACTGTTATTGAATTTCCAAATGTAATATCTGTATAATTTTAATATTTTATGTTATATATATATATTTTGTATTTTATTAGTGTTTTTTAGTAAATACTCATTTATCTACTAAATATTAGTTAGCTTTACCTAATTTTCTTAAAACATCCAGTAGGAAGCAATTTAGTTATAATGGTCCTAAATTATTTAATATTTATTTATAAGAGATTGTTCTGTGAATTTAATGAACACTATCTTATTTGATTTTTAAAAAGCATTTATGGCACTGGTTATATTATGCTAAGCATTAGTTTTATTTTATTTTATTTTTTTTGTTTATATTATATGTTATGATGTAATTATTTACTACTGTGATTGAATTGCCAAATGCAATATCTGTGTGATTTTAATATTTTATGTTATATTTATACTTTTTTTTTTTGTATTTTATTAGTGTTTTTAGTTGTTACATTTAAATTCCTCACACAAGATTTTTCTTGTATGGAATTTATCTCACTGTATTATACATTTATTGTTTGCTTCATAATGAATAAATAAATAAAATAAATAAATAAATTATTATTATTATTATTATTATTATTATTATTATTATTATTATTATTATTATTATTATTATTATTATTATTATTATTATTATTATTATTATTATTATTATTATTATTATTATTATTATTATTATTATTATTATTATTATTATTATTATTATTATTATTATTATTATTATTATTATTATTATTATTATTATTATTATTATTATTATTATTATTATTATTATTATTATTATTATTATTATTATTATTATTATTATTATTATTAT
Source organism: Epiperipatus broadwayi (assembly GCA_028023455.1). Lineage (NCBI taxonomy): Eukaryota > Metazoa > Onychophora > Udeonychophora > Euonychophora > Peripatidae > Epiperipatus > Epiperipatus broadwayi. The sequence continues at coordinate 6,975,405 of JAQFVV010012405.1, forward strand.
TATTATTATTATTATTATTATTATTATTATTATTATTATTATTATTATTATTATTATTATTATTATTATTATTATTATTATTATTATTATTATTATTATTATTATTATTATTATTATTATTATTATTATTATTATTATTATTATTATTATTATTATTATTATTATTATTATTATTATTATTATTATTATTATTATTATTATTATTATTATTATTATTATTATTATTATTATTATTATTATTATTATTATTATTATTATTATTATTATTATTATTATTATTATTATTATTATTATTATTATTATTATTATTATTATTATTATTATTATTATTATTATTATTATTATTATTATTATTATTATTATTATTATTATTATTATTATTATTATTATTATTATTATTATTATTATTATTATTATTATTATTATTATTATTATTATTATTATTATAAAAAGGAATTTTATTTAAGAAACAATTGTAAATGAATTTCAATTATGCTGACAAATTAATATTAATTACATTGATTTTGTAATCACAGTTAAACACATAAGAAATGGGAGGTAGAAGAGAAAAAAAGTAAACAGAAGTATATTTCATTATAAGGTGAAAAACCATGATATGAAAGTTCAAGTAGCTGCAAACATTACTGCTAAAATAATTTTTTGTCCATTTTTATTTTATCATGTTTACTTCTAAAGATATTAGGATGTCTTCTAGTATATTAGTAATTGAAACTTGTATACTACAATACTAAAATATAATATTGTGTTGTAGATTTCTGCAAAGCAACCCTTTAAAAAAGATTGTATGAATGTTATTTGTGTGTGTGTGTGTGTGAATTAAATTAATATAAGGTCTAGAAGACTTTACACTAATGCATTCTGATAAAAATTGTTTTTGATTTTTTTTTTCTGTTTCATAATCCACTTATGGTATTAGTGTTACGATTTATTTGATTTTTAAAGAACTCTAATGTTGTTATTGACCAGAAATTTGATTTAAGGAGAAAATTGAAATATTTAGGTTCTTGTGGCAATGTTAAATATTTGTAAAAGTATTATATAAACCCAGCTTTGATAAGATTTTGCCATTTTCCATAATTGGATATAATAATATTGCATTAATTTACTAATATTGTATTGCCTTGTGTGAATTTGTTAAAATGTATTATTGTCATAATTGGCATAAATATTGTTGTCCAGTGTTTTGAATAAGGAGAATGTTTAAAATTCGTTGGTTACTCAGTTTTGTGTCACTGTTTGGGAAACTTTTTTTATCATAAATGATATTAGGCTGATTATTTTTTGAACTTTATATACATGTATTGAGAGCAAATCTAATTCACTGAGCTAAGTATGTGCTAGTACTCTCCCATCTCAGATTGACCCACATCACCAAATTGTGCCATCTAAAATATGTGTTTAACCCCTAAATTACTAAGCAATTTAGTATATTTTTAAGACTCACATATACACGTTAAACAGTTGATTTATTAGTGATTAAACCCTTAATCGCCATAGCAGTTTAATATTGTTCTTCCATAATAAAAAAGTATAATTATAAGTACTCAAACTAAACACTAAAAAATTCAGTCAAACATATATGTAGACTAACATAAAAACTATAAAAAAAAATCAGTGTTGTACGTCCCAAACTAAACCAGAACAATAATAGAGACGTTTGACGAGATGCGTAAAATAATGACCTAATCTCAAATCAGTCACTAAGTGACCAACTGTAGAAACGAAATTGAAACTTCAATAAATAATTGTTTTAGTCCAATTTCTATAAATAAAATCTACTACAACAATAGGAAATTATATTAGTGTATAATGAAATGCAAGATTCAACACACCAACAGTTGGAAATGAATTAATCTCATTTTCAAACTGAATATTGTATAAGAACAGTTTGAATCTTCATCCTTTCCATTTTCAAAATAATGCTTTCACTAAATAAAAATCAACCTCATAATACTTAGATTTCAAATGCTATAAAATAGACATATATATTTGAAATGAAATAAATTTTGAATAGCACTGAAGTAATTAGAAAGCCAAACCTGCAATTAGATTCAAAATTAATAAGTAAACCATTCAATTTAAAGAAGTAATTTTTTTTAATTTTATTTTTAAAAAAACATTAACTCTATTCATGCGCATGAGGAGAAAGAAAATAAATAGTCATTAATAACTGAGGAAATGCAGCAAAATAATTCTTATACATTTATCTCACTATTAAATGTTAAACTGGAATTATATGAAATTCATATATGATTTAGATCGCTGTACAATGTTTTCTGGCTAATGTAATGACACCATAGGGGCGAATGTCATTTCTGGAGCCATGAAACCATAGTGACTTCACTTGCCTATTGCCACATAGCTGAAAGAAACATCTACAGTCTTTGGAGAAATGCCTGTGTATGAAGTAAGAGAAATCAACATATGAATACACCATTTTCTGAAGGAGCCATGTGTTATCATTATCCAAGGGAATTGGTCTTGAAAAGAATGGACTGATAATATGAAGTACATTATCAGCAAACTTATCAGACTTTAACCAATCTAATTAATAGAAAATTTTGATTTTTGTTTTCTATTATTGTTATTTTTTTTATTTTCATTTCTACACTTTGAAGGAGAAATGTTTAAATCTTGGAAAAGTTCATTTTAAAAATATGAAGAGAGAGAAGCAGTTAAGGTTTAAATAAACATTTTTGTTATTAAGTAAAATTTAGGTCAGCTTTGCCATGTCATCACCTATATGACTCTGACAGGCTAGGCTAATGAGGAATGAGAGGAGGTAAGATTTTGATCATATCCCACATTAAGTACTACACTAAATGCAGGACAGAATTTTTTGTTAGATGTTATCATTAACTAACATCTTGCTATGTGTTCCTTTTTCATTTTTGGTATAAATGATTAACATTCTTGCATGAATCTGTCTTATGAATAGCCAGTTAATAAATTGGAGTTTGTTTTATCAAGAATTCAAGTGCAGTGTCAAGTACTACCAAGGTAAAGAAAATATTGTGGCAGACACATTAAGGTTATTCCCTACAGCACAGAAGCAAAATCATTTAAGTTGTGACAGCATATACATTGTTCACAACAGAAATAAACAGAAGTGACACAATAGAAAATGACATTGAAGGCTAAAGGAGTGACAAAGTGAGGAATGTGATTGCAGGCAAAATAATGAAGTACTTATGTCACCAAGCCATGATGAGAAACAGAAATAATTCATTATTCAGGGATATGAAGCACTATTGCCTAAAAGGGAGTTTTTCAGTGTAGAAATAAAAAGGATAAATGAAAGTGGGTAGTCATTCCTGTCACTATACAGTATAACAGTCGGGGTGTGGGAATCAAAGGAGTCTTACTGTATCTGCACTACAGGGTGCCACTAGGTTACTCAAATCTAGAAAATTTATAGAGTAGGCAGATGCACACTGTTAAAGATCCAATTTTTACATAGGTATTTTACCACGGTCGTCAGCCCTTGCCATTAGCTCATGGAGTAGCAGAGGTTTAAACCTATTTATTAAAATATATTTTTAATAAAGATTAAAAAGAATAAATTAGATCACTGCCAGTACTAATAACACAACAGATTTTATTAACGCATATTTAAAATTGAGGAATAAAATTTATATTTAGATTTTAACATTAATTTTTAAATTTAAATTACTATTTTAAATAGTCCACACAGATGGACATTTTAATAATATTTTACTTTAGCATGTTGAGTATAGATAGGCTACATAGATTCCACTGTTAATAACTTTTCAAAACAAATCATTCAATCTTGGACTAAAAGTTCATAGCCAAACCAATGCCTGCTTCCAGATATATAGTCGCAACCAATGCAATATGAAAATGCTAGCATAAAACTACGCTGACAGGAATGTGCATCTGACAGCGTGATATTATTTGAAGGACATGATCCTCATCCAGTAAAGGAATGTGTCTGTCTGGCAAAGGAATCATGTGTATAAATTAATTTAAGAAGAGTGCTACATATGGGGGAGAGCGGTCTATCTGCCAACTTATAATCCCTGTCCATAGAGTTAGAAGGGGTCAATGACACAGGAAATACATTTGCATCCATTGCAATGGTATGACTATATCTTTGGGGTCATGCATTCAGTTGGGCACATTGCCCTATATGCTAAACAAGCTTCACATTACATTGATATAAACACCCATATATCCCTCCACCATCATTGACCCAACTATGAGACAAATAGCCCGTAATTAAAACCCTTTAAACTAACATAAACTTAATGAATCTATATAGCTATCTACACCCAACTTAAATTTAATACATTTTCGTTAACAAATAGAAATAAATAACCTAGTTAAATACAAACATAAATAAATAAAAAAAATGGAAATGATTGAAATAGAGAATTTATATAAAAATAAATATTTATAATTAATTTAGAGTTCTATTCTTGGTCAGATAAGAGTCCATTTATTTATATTACTTTTTTTTGGATTGATTACTTATTGAAATTATAGTGTAATTATTTAAAAGAAAGTTCAATTGGTAAAATTTTATACTTTACCAATTCTGCAGATTTAGAAGTCCATCTTCATGATCACTTACTTAGATTGATTGTTTTTTTTTTTTAAAAAAAAAAACAAAGCCGTTACTTGCCATTCTTTTGGGACATAACTGTCATAGGGAGGTCTTGGCTGGTTGTCAAGAAATTAAATCTATTGCAGACTTCTATATCGCGAAGCCTGCAATACAGCTATAGTTCATATGTAGATTCAAAGTCAGCTGTCCGACAACAATAATAATAATAATCCCTCTCTGAATTCAAAAAATTGGGGTTTTATACTTTTATTAGTCTCTTATCAGCAAATCTTCAGATTCAATGAGCAAGACATCACTAATCCTCTCGTGTTTCATTTACGGTCTGTGCTGTGGTTTTGTGCTTGCATTGGTTATTTAATTTCTTTTTATTCTCTTATCTGACCATTTAATTATTCGAATGCCCCAAGGGCTAGTGTGCTTTAGAACAATCATTTAATTAATAAAACAATCCTTTTCATTTTCCAAGATTATAGAAATCAACATTATTTCTATTTTTAAAAATATCAAATCTTTATATCTTTACTTTTTTACAAAAAAAAAATACTTTCAAATACTTTTTCCTTAAAATTGTTTAAGTTTTCCATCTGCGTGACAATATATACATTAAATATAACTTTCAATTTTCAGTTTTTAAGTTAAGTTTTTTCTTTTTAATAAATCAATTTTTATTTGCGAATTTAAGTTTTTATTTTAATTTTAAATTAATGTAAAGGCATATAGTATACCGTTACAACAGAGACAGATAGTTGACCATATTTATCAAAAGCATAGGCACTATGGAACAAGTAAAGTTGAGGGCTGGTTGAGCCATTGGTTCTACTGTCTGGGATGGATACTAGCATCTTAGACATCATAGATGAGTGTAAAATATGCTCAAAGAGTAAACCACTCAATGTATCTGGGGTGAGTTACTGAGGCCTATATACACTCAACAACTGAACAGTTTAGTGGCTTTAAACCCTTTAACTGCTTCCATCAACTTATATAATCTTTGTCTAATTTTTGTATTGGTCCACTACTTAAATCTGAGAACTATTATTTGTCAGTTTCATTTCCAGTTGGTTTCTATTGTTAAAATATTAATATAAAATACACAGAATTGTTTCAATTCAGCTTATAAAAATTGAATAATTTTAGATTCAAATTGGTTAAATGTAACAAAAAATTAAAAGTAATGTTAATAACTGAAGAAAAATATATAAAAAAAAAACATTTAAAAAATAGCCAGCAATAAAACAAAAGAATTATATTTCAACCAATCTTTGGGTCATTTTTCAGTTCTGTAGCTGTCAACATAATTCACTTTTCTTGGAAGAGTGGTCACTTACCCACGCTTATTTTTCTCGTAAAATTTCAAATTTTTCAAATCAAACTTTATATTTCAATAAAATCATGTAAGATCTTACTTATGAATGTAAAAAATTACGATAGATATATTTATTTACTTCAAAATCAATTATGAACACGTAAAGCATTTTATTTTTATTTCTGACTTTGTCATTTAGAAACACCTGGTATGCAAATTACAGTCATTAGCGATCAACCACTAGTCTTAAATGGATCCTTTTCCCAAGCTTATTTTTCTTGTAAAATTATAAAAATTTTCAAATCAAACTTTATATTTCAATAAAGTAATGTAAAATCTTATTTATGAATGTAAAAAATTATGAAAGATATATTGTGTAAAAGATTTTGTTTTGATTGCTGATTTTGTCATTTTAAAATGCCTGATATGCAAATTACAGCCATTAGCGATCAACCACTTGTCGTGAACAGATCACTTTACCAAGCTTATTTTTCTTGTAAAATTTAAAATTTTTCAAATCAAACTTTATATTTTGATAAAGTAATGTAAAATCTTATTTATGAATGTAAACAATTACAATAAATATATTTATTTACTTCAAAATCAATTACAAATTTGTAGAGCATTTTGGTTTGGTTTCTCACTTTGTCATTTAGAAATGCCTACTGCACAATTTCCAGAGTTCGCAGGCATCCAATCAGAGAAAAGAAACACCAATAGGCAGCAAAGAAAATTTTTTTTAATATAATGTCATATGTGAACGTTTTTAGAGCTAAAATTTTAAATTTTAAATTTCCTATAAAATAAGCCTAAAATGAAGAAATTGCAGCCAAAATTGACCAAGAGATGGTGCATGCTATGTCCATAAAACCCATTATGGGATATTAAAATAGCAATGCACTCTAATTGTAAATAATAGCTTAGGTGTTAGATTGTTATTCATTGATTGATATTCACTTTTGTTTAGTTTATTAATTTCATTCTGTTACAAATGACACTACAATTCATGGGCATTAATAAATTAGGATTGTTCTTTTTTGATTCATATTTTTATTCTGTAAAGGTCAATAATTAAGCTATGTCTAAGAATATAGTATGTCCCATATTTTCTTTCACCTTACAAATAGTGTTCAACTTCAGAGCATAATTTTATTATGTTACAAACAGTGAACAATGATTGGGCTATATTTTCTTTCAGATTATATTAAAGTTCAGATTTCCTATGATCATTATATTCATTCTGATACAATATATATCTATTAGTAATAAAAATCAAGTCATAGATCAAGTGACTTAATTTAATAAGTTTGTACTTCAAATATTATATATATATATACTGTAATGGGCACATACGACGTTACATTATTTTTTTTATTATTGAACATGAAAAAAATAAAAGTTTGCAAATAAAACTTCTTTTTTAAGAATTAAAAATTGAATTTTAAAATGCTATACTAAACTCATATATATTTAAAATCACACAGATGAGAAATTAAAAGAAACTTTATTAAAAAAAAGAAAAAGTATTTTAAAGCTAAATTGTCAGTAAAGATTTAAAGATAAAAATATATCTATGTTTGTACAAAACAAATTAATTAATGTTATTGAAAAAATGGAAATGATTAATTTAATTAGTTCAAGTGAACTAGCTCTTGGGCATTTAAATGTATAAGCAATGGTCAGATAGGAAAACAATAGAAACTAATGGCCAATGAAAAAAAATCCATCGGGAAGTCAGACCTCAATGGAAGGATCATCATCATCGATGACTTAATGTCCATTGGATCCTAAAGTTACATATAAAAGAAAAAGTTTGGAAATAAAAATTAGTGAATAATTATTATTAAGAGAGGACAGATATGTGTTAAGTTGGAGAGGGTTGGAGGAGAAGGAATTGAAAGATGCACTTTCAATTCCTTCAGTTGTTCAAAAAAATGAAACATCATTTTCCAATATTGCAGACCACAGGACATCAAGGCCCGGAAGAATACCATCAACCATAAAGGACCAACAGGTAACTGCACGGCAAGCATCGGATAACTAATGAACATTTCTACAACCGTAAGCATGTTATGAACTTAAATGAATATTAATTTGAAAACACTAAGAACTTTAAAATATAAACTTACCCAGTATTTAAAAAAAAAAGAAATAGATTCCTATCTTACCAAACTAAATTATTTATTAATTAGTTATAATTTTATTTGATGTATTTCTTTTGTAAAATTATTTCCATTTATTTATTTTTTTTTGTTCTTTTAAGTTTTTATTATGATTTCTGTTTTTCGTTAAATTAAATTATATAAATGGTAAACTTAAGTCAGGCGTGAAAGGCTATATAGATTTGTAAAGTTTATATTAGGGGAGGGTAATCTTAGGTTATTTGTTTTGTAGTTAAATTGGGTCAATGGATTGGATATATTGGTGTAATTAGTAGATGTAGTACGAGATTTGCTACAGGCAGAATCGCTTTATACGCTGCACACTTCCTTTTTGCCTACGGAATGCGATTGTAAGTCGGCAAAATGACCGCAGTCCTTTCCTATGGAGTTTTTTTTATATTGCTATTCCCATCAGATAGATTTAGTATTCCTATCTGACAAAAGGCAATTTTTTCTCTTAACCTTTTGTGCTGCCGTATTCATGTTATATTGAATGCATCGATATATCAGTTGGATTGACATTGGTTTAACTGCGAACTTTTGGCCTAAGGTTAAATAAGGATAGAATATTTTCTTTTCAAATGAAAATCTATGTAGTCTATTCATACTCGACACTCTAAACAAAATGCATTAAAATTAAGTTGGGTATAGACACTTGCATGGATTTGTTAGCGGTTACTGATGTTTGTGGTTTTCATATTCGATTAGAATATATAAGTCATCGATATCAATGTGGCATCTTATGATGAATGCCAATGGGTTTCTTGTATTCCCTCTGCAATTGACGTTATCAATGACTTTGTATTTTGATCGGTTATGTTTATTTTGAAATGTTTTTAACCATGTAATCTATGTAACTGATCTATACTCAACATTATAAAACAAACTTTCATAAATCCATCTGTGCGAACTTATAAAAATTAAATTGTAAACTTATAATATTATAAAAATTAAAATGTAAATTTAAATTCTAAAATCAAATTAAAATCCAAAGTAAAAGTTATTCTAAAATAATGCTAAATTTTATATATATGTGCGTAAATAAATGTTTGTGTGTTAATTTCTGGAAGTGGCTTATTTTATTCCTTTTTTAATATTGAAACATATCTTAGACAAGAATTTATTATAAAATATAAATCTCTGCTGTTCCACTGAGCTAATTACAATGGGCTAATGACCGGAATCAAAATATATAAAATAAAAAATAATTTTTTTTTTACTTACATATCTGCCTACTATATAAATTTTCTAGGTTCAAATGCCTAGTGGTGCCCTGTAGTGCAGATTATGTTAAGTCTTATATTCTGGATCATTATAATATATATATATTGTAACGCTACTGAGCATTCATTAAAATTGTGTTTACAATTCTTAAAATATAATTCTCATAAATAATGTGAAGGCTTTAATAAACAAATAATAATTTTGCTTATAAGTGTTTATAAATTTAATATTGCTTCCATAAGTTAGTATATTGTATTTTAAACATGTGTGTGCTTATATTTAAATTGTGTTATAATATGCTTAATTATGAATATGTGTGAATAAATTATTTGTTTGCTTAATTATTGCCTGATCAGTTCTCTTTGTTATAGCTGCTTCATGAATAGATTAAGTTACAGTTAATTATAAATGTATTAAAGTATTTTCTTTTCTACCACTGGGAAAATGAGCTAGCTTACTATGTATAAAGTGCTAGATTGTATACCTGTTGTCTGGGCATGCTGATTATATAAACTTATGATCAGCTGGTACCTGAGGTTTTACCTCAAAACAAAGAAAAATGCTTTGGATGGCAGGGATTTGAATTTAGCAGCCAAGGAGTTCTATAACCTGGAAATGTGGCCACAGGTTACATTTTTTATAGTCTCTGTCTGGTTATAGGTACTGTTGGTGTTTTATTTATCTGTGGTATTATACTCCCCTGCTTGAAGAGCCAGTTTGCTGGAATAGTGAAAGCACAGCTGGTGTTAAGATTGAGACTTTAAATTAGATAATCATAGCAATTTTTTCCATCCAGTTCAATATATTAATATTGTAATCAGTTGGCTACATAGCTGCATTAAAAATAATTAGATAGTTAGCAGAATGTTCCTCAAGTTTAAGTGTACAATTATTTAAATAATGGGGAAAATAATATTTAATTTCTCATGAATACTTTTTTATAATGGTTCTTCATTTAACTAAATATTTTAAGTCCCAATGTGATAGTATGAATATTCTCAAACATCAAATTTGATTATGGTGATGATGATGATGATAATAATAATAATAATATGATTTTAAAATGAGAATATTTTAATAAGTTATAAATAATTGTAGAAGGGAGAAAAAATTGTGAAAGAATGTAAACAAGTTTTTTTACTCTCTCTTCAGTAATTATAATTAATTAGTAGTTTTAATTTAAACTATGGAAAGGTATTAAGAGAAAAAAATATTTTTTGTAAATTATTTAATAAATATTAATTTTAACATTTTAAGAAAGATAAAGTTTTATGTTTAAGAGTATTTTTAAAAAGACAAAACAAAGTAGAGTTTTAATACTTTGGTAAATTTTATTTCTAATTAGAGTTACTGTTTTTTTTGTTTTTATCAGTCCTCATTACAAAAAAATAAAGTCAATGTAATTAACTAATTATCTTGTTGTTTTTTGCAAGAACATTTTTTAAATTAGAAAGAAATGCCAAGAATTTTAAGATGTTAATTTAAGTTCTTGACTTGTTTTGAATGCCCCTGAATGAGAAGGGAAATAACTGAACAATTGTATATATAAAACTTTATCTAATTGATTGTTATACAAATTATCAGGTTAGAGACAGATTGTGATTGGTTTGTAGGCAAAATTGTTCTAGAAAAAAAACAGTGGGGGTGTTACCAATCCAAAAGATCCATGTGTCTGTAAAAAGAAATTATCCCTTATCTAGTTGTTGAAGAGAATACTTCAAGTCTTAATTCAGCTAGTGAAAAAAATAGTAGTTGAAGAAATTATTTCTAACTTAGCTGTTGAAGAGAGAACAGTCAAGTCTTAATTCAGCTAAAAAAAGAATCAGAAGTTTTAACTAAGCTATTGAATAATACAATAGAAGTTTTAAACACGTTTTTAACATCCTATGAGTTTAGTCATAATAATGATTTTTTTCAATGAAAACCATGTGCTAAATTCAGCTAAAAGCTAAAAATGGTCTTTCATGTAACCTATTTCACTGGAATAAAAATGTAGAGCAGGAGAAGTTACCCCCTAAAGTAATTTGCAACCTGATCTTCAATCAAGAGCACAAGTCTTTTTCTGTGTTAGTTTCTTCTGGAAATTTTAGTGCAAAGAAATAGATGAAGTTTTCTATTTTTTAAATCTGGAATTACTGCACTCCAAGAAAAAATACAAATTAACCATGTAATGTCTAGAAGCCTTCAAGAGAAAAACTCAACTTGAACTGCAAATTATGAAGGGAAGAAGGATTTCACAGAAAAATAATAAAACCATGGTTGGAGATATTTTTTGTATGCACACTGTATTTCTATTAATAATAAAAAAGATTTATATATATAAAAATTATATTTTTTTTGTAAAAATGGATAATTTTCAATCTTTTCATTATGTTAATCTTTTCAAATTGTGAAACATTTTTTTTAAAACTTAAATTTCATTTTTTGTGAAACATTATTTATCCCTCCTAAAAACTTAACAAAAAGTTAATTTCATGTTAATCAATTAGTATTAAATAATTGTTTTAAAATATTTTTTAGTCTTAATTTTTTTTCTAATTAATTCCTGTTACATCAACTGCAGTTTGTGTGACTATTTTATGACAGCTAAATGTTCTAGGATTTTTTTAATGATCCCAATAAAACTATTAAGTTAATGTAGGATAAACCTAGGAATTATTTAAAGTGCTGCTTTATTTATTTATTTATCTCTTGCTCATAGAAATAGTTTATACAGTTCTTAAATTCCTGAGCCAGATTTGTGCATAACAGTTATATGCAGGAGGGGTTTATGTTTAGTGTTATGGACATCCAGATGATAATATTCTTGGTTGGTGTAAAAGGGATATTTTTTAAAGTCCATGCACTACATTTATTTTATTTATTCTTTAGAAATTTAGTTTATAGTTGGTCAGTACACTAATGTTACTAAGTAGTCAGAGAATGGATGATGGTCACGATGTTTTTAGTATCTCAGCATTTTGACTTATTGTTATAGTTTTATAGAATAACACATGAGTATGTGAATCCAGATAATTATTGTTTGTATCCCTGCCCTAGGTTTGGTGTTGGCTAAATAATTAACCTGATCTAAAGTTGACCACATTCAAATTTGGTCTCAAGATTGACTGTTGAATTATTTTATTGTTGATCATTCATGATGATGAATGACTACTATTTTTGTGTTATGCTGGTAAACTTATAGTTAGTTCTGTGCTGATCTCTCATGCTCATTTCTTTTATCTTTATTTTTATATTTTATTTATTTTGGAATGATGATGGTTTCCATCTCCTCATACTTAGCCCTAATGTGGTGCCAAATAAGGATAATACAATACTATAAATGAAAAACAATTTAACTAATTGACTATGTGCTCACTTTCAGAGTTATGATATTAACAACCAATTAAAATAATCAAATAATTCTATAACATAGGAAATACCATCTACATTACAATAATTAATACATAAGAGCAAATACATGTGTAAATTATATGCATATGGCAACAATAAAACTTCTACCACATAGTACTTCTTAGAGTATTTGGTACCATATATGAGTGACTGGCAGTTGCAAACTTATTACTACACAACATATATGAAAATAAATAATACATGATAGAAACTGTTTATTTGCCACACATTACTGTTTAAACAATAATGAAAGTAAGTCACCAGCAGTCACAAATGATATTACAATAATTTCACTAATCTGTTATATAAGAATAAGTTTCAAATGTAACTAGCATAACCTGAAATGATGGATTGACAGCTGTTCATTTTTATCAACAAAAGTGCAGCTCAATCAGTCTGAAACCTATGAGATACAATCTTAATCTATCTTGTCTATGCAGTGCAAATGAACTCCATTCATAATTTATACATTTAGCACAATAACATATTTTTATTTTAAATAACATGTAAATAATTGTTTGAATTAACATAAAATTTTTAATAGCATAACCAGAGATTATGAAAATACACTTTAACTGAGTATTATAAAATTATTTTAAAATTAATGCCAATTTAAGTATAGCTTTCTAAAGAAAATAACACAATCTTTTTCCATACATGCTCATAAAACAGATTTAAACTAATAATTATTCATTAAACTAATAATTATTCATTAACATATTTTTACTAGATTGGAGATAAATAATGTTTAACCAGAAATTCATCTAACGTTTATATGTCTTATTACAGTGTGAAAATTTGCATTCAGCCCTTTAAGTATTGGTTTATTTTTGCATTTTTTAAAATTAAACCATAGTTATCACAACAGTAGATTTAATGCACAATTTCAAATGCATTTAGGATGCTTAATTCTCAATTTAGTATTGGTTTGGTGGCTTGTTTCTCCGTAGTGTTAGACAACAGATTTAATCATATAGGTTAATGCATAGTGGACAGATGTTTGGATGGCTTTTTCACATATAGACTTCTTTTCTGGGACTCAGCAATGGGTTTTCCAGCCTGCCCTCTGTCACCTTGACAGAGTGATGCCAATAACAGCTTCTCTATTCTTGCATCATAGATTTGGCAAAACGGCAGAATAATGATAATGCTCTTATGTAAATAAGCATTTATTTTTATATAGCGCTGTGTTTACAATTGTATTACATTCAAATATCAGCCTTTCAAGCTAATTGTGCACGCGCTTTGCGAGTGTTAAATAATAAATGAATACTTTCCTTTCCAATACAAGATATAGTATTTATGCAGGAATAAAATGAATCCACTTATTCCTACAACTCAAATGCTTATATATGAGCAAATCTGAAGTACTGGCAAGGAAAGCGTGAAGAAAAACCACTCACTTTAAATTACTATCTACGATGTCTGAATGAATGACATCAGTGAAATTGTCTCTTAGTAACAGCTGATGAAGAATAATGGAAGCAGAGTAGAATTCTCTGAATAAATTGTAAGCACTATTTATATTCACTGGAGTTAGCTTATCAGTAAAATTCAGGTCCATTGCTCATCTTTTGGATTCTTTGATCTATTGGCTATAGATAACTACATAGAGTCTGCTGTGTTCTGAGTTTATTTGCCCAAGTGGGAATAACAGCTTTTTAATTAAATCATATCAATTATTTATTTTCTAAATTTAATCTATCAACCATTGTAATTACTTTTTCCTAGAATGTCATTTCCACTTTTAATTATTGTTAAAAGAAAACACTTTTAGCTTTTAATCTACTTTTAAACTAAATTTAGAACTAATTAGCTTTTACAACTTTTTAGAAAATATTTAATTTAATTTGATTTATCAAGATACCTTTATAATTAGTATACTGTATAAATTTATCAGTGCATTTAAAATATTTATATAACTTTTATTTATTAAAATTATTTAAAAACTTTTAAATTTAAAACTTTTTTGTGATTTTTAATTTATGGACATGAAGTATATATATGATTTCATATATATATAGCATCAATATATATATATAATTCACATGATAATAAGCAAAGTTTACATAAGTCATAGAATCTACAATTTTTTATTAAGGCAATCTATACAAAAAACAAACAAACAAATATTCCTTAAATTCAGGTGCTTAGGAGTAATAAACATTTTTACAGAGTATGGAGTATTTGAGGTAAAAGAAGAAATCCAAATAATTGTACTTGTAGAAAAGTCAAAAAGTCCACTGTGCAATTTAACAAGCTATACCTAGATACAAGCCAGTAGTGATTCCTAATGTGGAGTACATACCCCACAGTGGGGCAATTTTATTTTTAATGGGGGCAATTCAAGAATAAGTTATTAACATTAATTTTTTTTTAGTTAATAATAGTGAATTTGAAAATTTGCTAATTATTCTTATGTGTTATTAATTTAAGCTAAGATTCCTCTTTTTACGTTATCTTCTCAATGTCTTTTCTTTTTAGATAACCATTACTTCTTATCTTTCTATTATTACTTGGAGCAAGTTAAGTGGTTTGTAACTCCATTGTACTTTAGTTTTTTTTTTTTGTTAATGGCCTTTTAGGCTTCCTTTATGTGAGTAGGGGTTCACTTTTTAAATAATAAGAATTATAAGTCTGGGGGGGGGTGTTTGTTGGGAACTACTTGTTAACAGGTTTATTGTAGTTTTTCAGTTCTTATTTTTTAACATTTGTGTATAAAGCAAGGAAAAAAAATCTTTGAGAGAAAATGTCAGTTGAATTAGATTATTTTTAAGTATATAAAGGCATGTTTACAACAACAAGTGTCAGTGACTGTAGGGAAAACTAAGACATCATCGACTATGTTTGGCTTCAAGCTTAATTATTGGGAAGCATTTAGTATGACACAAAACAATGAGTCCACAGTGAAGAGTCTTCTCTCAATCAGCATTCCCAGGTTTGCTAGGTTGACAAAAAGGATAAAACTCAAACCTAAGCTGGTGGATTTCCTGATAAAAGTCAACCTCGGAGCCTTCCCAACAAACACCTTTCTGTGTTACAGGCGGGGATATAGAATAGATGCAATTTGCCTGATGTGTAATAAAAATGAAGAGACAATGAGCCATATCCTAGATCAATGTGAAACATGGAATAATCTATGACATTTTGCCCTTAAAAGATTCAGGGAAGCAGACATTACAAGTACAAATATCACAAAGGCGGTAAAGGGTGGCCTTTATGGTAAAATTAGACTGGCCACCTTTATAAATTTTGCTATATGGATAGTAAATAATAATATTTTTATTCTTATATGGATAGTGTGAAATAAGAGAGTATTTGACAATGGATTGAATAATAGTCCAGGAGAGCTTTTCCTCAAATTACTTGGTGAGGCCAAAGAATACGATTGGAAGGTATGCCAGCACTGGTTAGCCAGTCAGACATGGGACCAACTGGAAATCTGAAGATCAAAACACTTAGGTACTTATCGTACTGTCATGGCAAAACTAACTAACTGGACATAATGGCTCCTATGCAGAGCCTAAAAGTTGTCACATTAATATAATCCAGTCCTTTCTATTAAATTGTTATTTATTGTTAAAACTCTGAATTTGGTGGTCAACTAATTGACCCAAATAATTCCTGGGTAACTTATTTTTATGTATTTTTTTATTACCATTAGTTTTCTTATTTATTGTTTTCATTGTAGAGCCACTGCACATTGTAAGCATGTAACATATAATAAGAAGGATGTTAAATGATATCCATATGTATCTTCTTAAGGTGTGAATAAAGTTGTTATTTGAAACTAAAGACATGTTAGTGTTATTTATATTAAATAAATTATGTAGGGTATTTTTAATAAAATAACTGATATTCTTGCTAATTGCAGCAAGAACTTAAAATGTTACTATTATCAATTAACCACTAAGTTTGTCTATTGATAGCAACAATATTTTTATAAACTTCAGCTCTTAATGAAATTAAGAGAATCTGGCTAATTGATGAAAATTTGTTAAGATGTAGTAAAGCTGAGAAAATATAAAATTGTTAAGCATTTGCGTCATCAATTATTAAAATTCATAAAGGCTATTAATATTATTGTTATCATTATTTACATTCATTGATTTGATATCATGTTTGATTTTTTTTTTAAGCTGAGCATATCCTATAATTAAAAAAAAAAATCTTTTTTATTTCCTATAACTGTGGGAGTTAGGGGACACTGTAAATATAAAAGAAGAAAAAGATTTGACATTAAAACACTGTAACTGATCTATTATAATTAGTCGACATTTCACATCAACAATTTCTATGTTTACCTCTTAGAGAGTGGTTAGATTAAGTCACATGCGTATCAAATCTATCATATTATTATTAATTACATATTTAATTTTTTCATTTACAATGATTAACCATGGGTGTGAAGCTTTGTAAAGTGAACAAAAATTGTCACTTTCTCAGTAGGTATTTCATATTGTAAAGCTTTATGATTGGGTGTTTATAAAATATATACAATAAAATAATAAAATAAACAAACATTAAGTAATAACTACATTGCTACTTTAGCAATCTCAAGCATATGTTAAGAAGTGTGTCTTATTATAAATATAATTACTCATGTAGAAGTAGCAACTTTATTCAAATAGTAGTGTCACCCAGTGAAAGCCATAATAATCATTGGATGTTAGAAGATTTGTGCATCAAATTCCCTATCTAATGCCTATTCACTGTGGTCTTCTTTAGTGAGAAGTTTTGGATCAGTGAGCAATACACATAAATTTTGAATCTAATGCTACCTACCCTTCAGCATCCACCTTTTATTTTTTTAATTACCTATAAAACTATGCCCCCAAAACAAAAAGACAATAATGTTTTCAATTCAAGCTTATTCACTTGTCTAATCATACAGATCTAAACCCAATTCAGTATGTATACATACTCATGTCTTTGACCCTTTCATGGCTATAGCTTAGCAAAAAGGTAAAATGTGATTATCAGAGGTTTGCATTAGAGCCAAAGATCTAGATGCAGTGCCTTCTGAATTCAGACTCCTCACTGATGAAGGCCAAAAGTAGAAACTAGTCTGGGGATATTCAGTAAGTAGGCACTAGATAAGGATTTTGATGCACAAACCTTCTAGCATTAATTCATTACTGTGACCTGCACTTGGCTGCATATCTGTTTGGAGAGTGTTGCAACTGTTTAACAGTTGTGTAAGCATAAGAAATGGTGGTCATGTGATGTATGTAAAAGCAATGCTTGTGCTTTTTAATACTGAACATCTTTTACCCATGTTAAGCCATCCCTACAAGGGAGTTCTGAGATTTGCTTACTAGATTTTACATATGTGTGTGTTGGTGCCTTTCCATGTATTTTTAGTTTTGACCAATTGTTCAAACCTTGTTAATAACTATTGCATCATCCCTTTAATTATAGTTATGTCAATGCAAAATAACTATTTGCATTGGTTGTCTCAAGTGTATATTGGGATTTGCAGAACTAAATGTAAACCCATTCTTATTTATATACAGATTAACATAGAAAAGGATATTTTTTATTTATTTATAATGCATATGCAAATGAAGAATTTTAACGCCAAATATTATGTATATATGATATATTCAAACACTATGCAAAAAAAATGTGCAAGCAATTAAACCAGTTAACAGCATTTTCACCAGCAATCCACAATCTCACGAGACCTTCACCCAATGAAAAAAGATGATTGGCAAACATCTTTTACCATAGATCTATATTTCCTAAATCTCCAGTCATTAAGTTAAACAAGGTATCAAATACCCAAATTCTTTCAAACTCTAATTTTAAACAGAAGGTAATCAACACTTACACATGCACTGTACTGTTATATTAAATCTACATCGTTTTTATTGAGTATGAGTAAACTCACGATCCAGATTATCTGATAGAGACTTTGAAAAGATAGTTAATTACATCAATTTTAAAATCTCTTAATATTAACGTATAGTAAATTTTAAATTTCACGAGTGTTAATATGTGTAATAAAGAAAATGAAAGTAGAGTAATATAAAATCTTCACACTCTCAATCCAGGATACTTAAATTAGCCTATATGATTGCATTTAAATATAAGATATCTGTTCTTATCATTTCAAAGTGTCTATCTTGTGACTTGCATTGAGATTTTTCTCACAGTCAACAAAAATAATGTTGATTTAATATACCAATACAGCGCATGTGTAAGGGTTGACTATCTTCTGTACTAAAAATTATAAAAGACCATGCTTCATTTATTATATTTATTTATGCATATGTTTATTTTATTATTTATAATTGTAATTTTGTGGAAGGAAGTTAATCTTCACACACACTATTAAATTACATTTATGCTTTTAAAACACTTAGTGATGGGTGAGCACAAATAAATTTAATCTAAAAGCACATGTGTGAAGATTAATTTTTTTCCACTAATTTCCTTCTACAAAATTATATATGCACATGTATATTTTATTTTATATTTTTACTATAATTTATAGCATTCATTTTGCATTTGAAAATAATTCCCATCTTTTATTTTGATGTTTTATCTCATTTATTACATTTTATTTTATATAATTCTAATTCTAAATCAATTAACCATATAATATCTTGGAACCATGAAAAGTGCTTTTATTAAATAAAATGTTGATTGGATTGTCATGACTAAAGGCAGTTGTTTATACTATCAGTAATTATAGGGGATTTGAATTCAGACTTTCAAGCGCCTTTCAACTATCCACATTATCTCATATCACTGATACACATGATCACACACATGTGTATCAGTGATATGAGATAGTGTGGATAGTTGAAAGGTGCTTGAAATCTGAGTTCAAATCCCCTATATTTACAATTAGGCTCCAGGTATATGAAGTGTGCCTGCATTTCAAATATTCTACTATCAGTATTTATAGTTTGTCAGTCCAGCTGTTATATGTTAAAGCATTCATCAAAAGTGGAAATAATGAAATCAAATAACTGTTCTTTCATATAAATTATAACAAATAATAAATATAATGTATAGCAGCTAATATAAATATATATTAATCATACATAAAAAGTATTTTTCAGCACGTGATTTAGTGCCCTTTTCAAACGTTAAGAGTCTATTATAACATTAACCAATTACTTTATATATAACATCTAAAAAAGTATATTTTATATATGATTAATATATTTAATAATAGCTGCTGTATATGATTTTTTTTATTATTTATTATGTTAAGCATTGCATATTCTAACATTACAAGTTTGGCACAAAATAATGTATTTGCACTTTCAGAATGAGTATAAATAGCTATGGTGTGTAAAATTAAATATCAGTTGATTCAAAATAAATTTAAATGTAACTGATTTAATATTCATTCTGAGAAAAATAGTTATGATTCCATCATTTACCTATGCAGTATAGTGAACGTGCTGAAAGAGGCTTTTTTTTTTCTGGAAAAAGTTAATTCAATTTGCAGTAACCACAGAACAATCCAATTATTTATATTGATAATACAGAGATTTTTTTTTTTGCTGTTTTATATATAACTCATTTAGCCTCGGGGAATATCAATTAGTAGTAAATTTTTTTTGGCAACATCGAAAGTTAAAAGTTTATCTCTGTTTACATGGATATTATCTCCTCATTTCTATTCTTTATTGTAGTAACAATCCATGAAAATACTTAATTCAATGTATATCTATGTGTGTGTGTTTTATAATATATTGGAGATCTTAATGAATGAATGCTTAATCATTCTATTTATCTTTGTAAGTATAAAGAATTTCTGCAGGCAAAGAATCTCAGGTTAGATAACAAAATATGTATTATGATAAAGCTAGTTATTGGAAAACTTTTGAGTACTAAAAATGTCTTACTTATATAAATTTAGATTTATATAAACACTTTCTGGTATATGTAAAATACAAAAAATTGAAACAAAAAAGGAAATTAATACAATACAGTTCTTAGATGTGTTGTGTGTTGTGTGTGTTGTTATTTTTGAATATTTGCAAACAATATCTAATGGTCAATGTGCACCTGAATGAAAATTTAACCTACATAAAATTTTTATATATGTGAGGAATAAGTGAAACATTTAATTTATGTAAGTTGAGATCTACCTGTAATTAAGAGATTTTTATGTCAAGTTACAGATTTGATTCCATATTATAGCAGTATGTTGGTAGCATGATAAGCTCAATTGAGAGCTAATGATTTTTGTTTTGAAGCCTTTTCATTTATCACATTTATATATGACCATATACAAGATATAATAATTTAATTCCCACAATGCACTTTTAAAGAATTTATGTGTAGATCTGTACATTAATGTTTGCTATCACTTCTTGTGTAGTTATATACTGACTTAGATGGTATTCTTATTTCAGAATCTGGCCTGAAACTCATTTTCTGAAATACTGTTAAATAGTTGTCATACATTTTGCTAGATATGGGTTTGTATTAACAAATCTTAATCTCTTCAGTATAAATATTAATTTTAGAATTAGTCAAAAACACATGGAGCTAAGTCAACAAATAAGGTAACATGATCTAATTGGGGTAGTCATTTTTTGGTTAAAAAAATCTACCACTGTAAAAGCACTGTAATTTCATACATTATCATGATGAATAGTTCCCATGTCAGAATATAATTCAGATCTTTTTCTTCAAACAGAATCTTGAAATATTTTCAGCTTCTCTAATTAGCATTATTGTTTGAGTGTTTCCTCCTGTTCAATAAAATTTTGATGGGTTATAAGCCTATCAATGAACCATGAAAGCATGTTCTTAAATTGTGATCTTAACATTTGTCCTTTTTTATGGACATAATGAATCTGAAGTTTTTCATTATGTATTCTGATATTTTGTTGTTGGATTGCATTGGAAGTGTCAAAGTTTTTCACCAGTAATTTTATTTTGAAGAAAGAACAATTGCAATTTAACGCTAAAATTGCTTCTGATTTTTTATCAGGATCTAAAACTCAAACTTTGCAGAAATCTTTTTCATACCTAATTCTTCAGTTAAAATTAGCTTAATTGTTTGTCATCTATCTTTTAGTGTTTCAGCTATTAATCTTATAGTTAATCAGCTAATAAACTGTATCACATCTTGCATTCTGATAATATTAATTTCATTCATTGTTGTTTTCACCGAATCATTTCATCTATTATATTTTCTCACCCAACTTTAAATCACTTATGCCACTCAAATACAATCAGCATCTTCACCATATGCCACCTTCAACAGTTGTAATATTTCTGTGAAGTTTTTTCTGATTTTCTTACAAAATTTGATGTTGTTACGCTACTCAAAATTTTTATTAGTCGTTTTTACAAGGTACACATGTAATATTTATTATGGTCCCTGTAGTTAATGTATAACTGACTCCATCAGCTTAACATGTATGCATATGTTGGTCCAAATACGTTCAAATATAAATATTTGTGATTTCAAGGTGATGACATCATAGATGACACTTTGTGTCTATTCTGAGAATTAAATTGTCACACTTTGTGTATATTAAAACTACAATTTTTATTCATAAAAAAATGTAAATGTGTACTTTGAATCTTTATGATTTTCATTAGTAAAAGATTTAATTAGAGGGGATTTGAACACAGAGAAAAATTGAACTTCCCTTCTGCTATCCACCCCATCTTAATAACTGATACACATGACCACACACGTGAAAAAGATAAATGATCTACAATATAAGTATTTCATGCTGAGCCAGCATTTGTCATTTGGTCCAGATTCCCACAGAAAATTTGCTATCTTAATATAAACTGAGCACTGAATTCTGCGCATCCATCTAAATGGACATATTAAGGTTCTATATATGAGATGACAGAATGACTAACTTGGATATGACAACAAGGGCTTTGAGCATCCTATCATCAGATTTTCAGTATTGATGGCTGAAGAGTTGGAGGGTGGAGAAGATTGAAGTCTGTTCATTAAAGTTGGAAGATTTTTTATCTTAATATAAAGTGAGCACTAATTGTATATATGTGTGAAAAGTTATCTGGTCGAACTGACGAATGCTGTTTCAGCACGAATTACGTTGCTGGAGATTATTTATCTTTTTCACATGTATGTGGTCATGTATATTGATTATATAAGATGGAGTAAATAGCTGAAGGCAACTTAAAAGTCTAGGTTCAAATCTCCTTTGATTACATCTAAAGTTCAGTGTGTACATACTTGTATTCAAATATTAGTAAAAATTATAAACATGTAATTTGAATTTGTCGATGCATACATTTTTTTTCGGTTTATTAATATTAATACATTATGTTCATATATATATATAGTATGTGTAATGGAAGTATCGTGTTTTTATTCTCTTTAAAAAAAAAAAAAAATTAGTTCGCGTATTAAATATCTATTTTTTATTTGCGGATTCTATATATAAAACATATTTCGGATTCAAATATTAGCACTAAAAATAATATTATCATTATTTATTTATAATGGATTTTTTGTGTTTTTGACTTTATGATAGTTTGTTCGGGTATTAAATATCTTTTTTTTTTTTTTCAAATTTCCCAGATATAATCATTTTTCGAATTCACCCTTTGTTAACACTATACATATGTATAATATTCGTATTATATATGTGTAGCATTATGTATTTTTATATAATGTTATGTGAAGAAGAGAGACTAGAGATTGGAGAAGATGGGTTAAACTCGGAGATTCCTTTATTCTGCAGTGGATTCATAATGGTCGAAAATGATGATAATATTTTATATATAATGGAATTATTCTGTTTTTATCTTTTGTTAAGAAGCTAGTTAGTTTTTGTATTAAGCAACTCTTTTTTTTTTCCTTTTTTTTTTTTCAGATATTAGACGTAAATATATTTCCAATTCGTCTATATACTGATTTTCTTAATTGAATAAAGACTTCCTTTTTAGGATAATACCTACCGATTATCCATCGCCTAAAGGGCTAACTTGGATAACCTGGTCGGCTGGCTTGAGAAGCATATTCCAATCTTGGGAAACACTTTCAATGGGAAAGTAACATATTGGCATATCTATAACCTTGTACATAATTCTATTGGATGTGACAAATAAAGTAATAATGAGGAAATTTAAACTACAGACCTTAGAGCCCAAATACTTGGATTTTGTTTTGAAAATCAACATGGAAGCTTTGCCAACCAATTTTTTTCTGTCATTTAAAAGAGGGTTTACCAAAATTAATCCCATATGTCAACTTTTTCTGAGTGAAAAAGAAACCACTCCTCATGTTCTGTTCCATTTCCGGGTGCTCAATATACATGGAATTGAAGCACTATCCAATTCAAAACGATCAAAACCTTCTCTTCTCTCATTATTGCATTGTATTAAAAGTGGTTATTTTTTCTCTAATCAGGATATCGATATTCCTGTTGTATATTTTATTGTCTATCAGATGTAAATGTCAAACTTATTCCACAATATGCTCAAAAGGTGTAAGCATAGAGATAGAATACTGGCGTCACCGGATATTCACGCGGCAACATGGAGCTTAATTGCCTTTCTTATTGGACTGGGTTCAATTTGAATTTTTCTTGAGAACATGTTTGTTCTATATGGGATACCAAACAATGCATATTGACTGTCAAGGACGATTAATTTCTGGGTTTAAAATTGTAATATCAACCACAATGTTATTTCACTGTAAAATTACGCATTAAATAAAGATTCTTTGTTTTTTGTTTTTTTAAAAAGTTAGCACTTTATATATATAATATTAACAAAATATATACTATAGGTAATGAAATTATTGTATTTCTATCTTAATTTTTTTTTAAAATAGTCAGTTTATGCATTTAATCTCCTTATCCCTCTCCTTCTTTCAGATGCTAGTGTAAACGTATTTCAGATTCGCCATGTATATATTTTTTTTGTTATTAATATCAGCAACATGCATAAATACTATCATCATAGCATTACATATATGTTATATATAATAAAGATTTTTTGATTCTCTCTTTAATTTTTTTTAAATAGTTAATTTATTTTGCAAATCCTAGATGAAAATGTATATTTCGGATTCGTCTACATAAAGACTTTTTACTCACATTAGTATTATATATATATATATATAATGAAATTATTGTGTTTATATATTTTTTAATAATTGGTTGTATATTAAATCTCTCTCTCTCTCTTTTTGCAGATCCTAATTATTGTAATATATGTTCCAATGAAACATACCTTAACAAAAGTCATTTAAAAGTACAATCAAGTCCAAAAATTGAATCCACAAGGCAAGGGTTTAGGTTCACAAGTCTTGTGATTTTATCTTTATTTATGTTAGAGGTAAGTTTACCGTCATTATTCAATATTAATTCTATGTATTTCATTAATTTTAGAAATTTATTCAATCTATCTTACAACTAAAGCTATACATATAGTTTCTTAGCGAATCAAGTCTATATTTAGAATTTGAATAATAAATCATCATCATCATTTTGATTAGAATATCTTCAGTTTTTGTCTGGTACTAGATCTTTATTTTCCTCTGTTATTCCATTGACTTCCTGAGAATGTATATCCTTTTTTGCCTTTGCATGCAATCTTTCTGGGGGAAGGGGGATAGCTAAAATATATTCCATTGCCTGTTTTTATAGTTTATCTTTATTCATTCTTTTAGATAATGTTATATCAAAGAATTATAAAAAAATAAAAATAAAACTTTCTGGTTTTTTGTAGTCCTTTCTAAAAATATTAAAATACTGACTCAGCATTAGTTTATTGTAATATAAATAAGAACAGCCTCCTCTCTCTACTTCTATAGTATTATTTTATTTTAATCAATGATTGTTTCCCCAAGTTTAATCCAGTTTTTCTGAACCACAGCTTCTCTTCTCCATATAATGTTAACTTTTTTTTTCTCCCGTCCATCTCATATACTGTTTCTATCGATATCTTTTACAATATTTTGGTATCCATATTATGACTTTGACTGTCCATATATAAGCTTCTCTTTTACCAATATGACTAACTTAGCTCCATTTTAGCTCTTAAATTTTCCTTGGTGCCAATGTTACTTGTTAATTTTCTTATCCAAATATTTTACTTTTCAATTCCTTCTTGTTATTTCCAAAATGCATTTTTCTATACTTCATGATATGATTTAAAGTCTTTGTATTAAGTCTCTGATTGATTAATTTCATTCATTACATTTTTATCTGTAGTAATAATCTGACCAAGATATTTGTACCTGTTAATTTCTTCTAATTCATAATTATCAATCTTTATTTTCAATTTTATCAAATATACTTTAATCATGTGAATAAAGACGTTTGAAAAAGATCAATAAATCCTGAGATGTTTTTCAGTGTTAAAACAGCGCTCTTCAATGGCCCAGGTGACAATTTTTCACATCTTCATCTTGGATAAAAATGATATAATGATTTAATTAATAAAAGTGAAAAACTAATTTGAAGGTGGAGATTAAATTGTTTTGCCATTTCAATCAAATTTATAATAGATGGCATTAGGTTTTTAGAGTAAAAGTATTACTTTTGTTTGCCAGTCAAATTTATTATAAAAGTTTGTAAATTATA
Source organism: Epiperipatus broadwayi (assembly GCA_028023455.1). NCBI lineage: Eukaryota > Metazoa > Onychophora > Udeonychophora > Euonychophora > Peripatidae > Epiperipatus > Epiperipatus broadwayi. The sequence goes on from JAQFVV010012405.1 coordinate 7,001,658, forward strand.
TAAATTATTTGAATTTAATCTAAAGGTGCATAAATTTCCTTCACTCACAATTTTGGCATCATCATCCCCAAATAAATCCTTTAATGATTATTATTAATTTATCAGCATGGAAAGCGCTTAGCCATATAACTCTTTAATAATATTTTAGACAAGCTTCACTTTTTTGCGTAAAGCGCAATTTAAATTAATAACTACTCAAAGGTGAAGTAGAAAACTAGTATTTTATTTCAAAGGAAGATATGTGAGAAGTTGTGACCTGGGATATCTGAAGAGCGCTGGATCAGTATGAAATGTTCTTGGAGTTAACTGTTTTTTCAGATGCTTTTATTCATGTGATTAAACTATATGTGGTAAAATAGAAATTAACAAGGGCTTTGAGCATTCTATGCTCGGATTTTCAATGAAATGGGTGGATGAAGAGTTGGAGGGTGGAGAAGATTGAAGCTTGCCCATTAAAGTTTAAAAATTTGCTATTTTAATATAAACTGAGCACTGATTGTATGTATGTGTGGGAGATGGTGATCAGGATTACCTGATGAGTGCTGGTTCAGCACAAAATATACATATATTTCAAATCATTTATCTTTTTCACATGTATGGGATCATGTGTATCAGTTATATAAGATAGATTGGATACATGTAGAGGGCTTGAAAGTTCGAGTTCAAGTTCTTATAATTACATTTAAATTTAATATAGACAATATATATATATATATTCAGCCTGTATTCTGCCCATCCCTCTTCTGTATAATTAAATGGACATATTAAAGTCTTTATGTGTGAAGGATCAGATTGACTTAAGGTCAATTTGAGTATCACAATAATATTGTCATCAACAATGTCTTGCATTGGTGGTCAAGAGGTCAGCATGACTGCCTTGCACTTGCAGGCAGTTGCCCGGTTGCGGGTTCGCGTTCCGGCTGATGCGCTATGACATTAAAAAAGAACAAAAACAATGGCTTTGAGCATATATATATATATATCAATTTTATTCTTTTTAATATTTAATAAATCTCTGTCCAGAATTATCTCAGACTGGTTTTTACCTTATGGCATCCATCTCTGAACAATTTTGGATCTCTGATGATACCCATAAGCTAGAAACTTGTTTGAACATATGGACAAAACAGCATTTGGTAGAGATTTACTATGCAGCTTGAGAACATGGATAGTATAGCACTTGATGGGGTTTACTAATCATTGTTATTTATTAGACATTGACTAATCAAACTTAAGTTATATGATTGGTCTGAAGTAGAAGAAATGGATTTGTTACATTAGAATATTGTTTTGAGACCATGTGATGTTTTGTTGGTTTAAATTCTACACTAAATAAATGTATATCTGCCTTTATTTAAATAGAAAGTAAAACAAAGATGAAAAATTCTATTTCTCATCACGTGACCCTTAAAGGCATGGCAGTAATGACTTTTCCTTCACTTGCCCTATATATAGGAATTCTGATTATTAAGTTATTTAAATAATTTATCTTTTTATTTACAATAAATATACGTTACATCTATATACATAAAATCTATATATTTTAATATTATTAACATTATTATGTTATACCTAAACAGATTTGTATATAAACAAATTACTTCTATAACAAATTGCTAATATTTTTTGAAAATTTGTGCTCAAATAATATTTCTTTAAATACTTTCACTATTGAAATAGCAATAAAGTAAGTTGAAAGAACCAAGGATTCTTTAAGATTATGGTTGCCTTTAGATATTTTGTAATCTGTCTATAAGTTTTATTTCTTCTATGCACTCTTTATAATACAATATTAAGTTCTATAATGATACAATTTTGACTGTCAGGCAGTCTTCTTCAGTGATAAAATACAATAGCATTGTTATTTTTTATATGATTATTATTACATATGGATGTGAGGTTTGATAATTGAAAAAAGAAATTGAAAATGAATAATAACTATAGATTTGGATTACTGGTTAAAGATATGCAAGAAGGTCAAGGATAGAATGAAAAAACAATAAAAGAATTGAAAAAACAATGAATAACCATTAGCAAACACTCCAGACAATAGTGCCACCCAGTGCAAGCCATTGTAATCAATGGATGCTAAAAAGCATGTTCAATTTATATTTTGTGCCTACTTATCCAATATTATCAGACTAGTTTCTAGTTTGTGACTCTCATCAGTGAAGAGCTTTGGTTCTGAGAACACTGCATCTAAATGAAATCTGCAAGCTAGGAACTATTTTAGGGATATTAACACTTTGTGTGCCCAATTCGTTTAAAAAGAAAATGGCTTGACGTCACTCTAAATCGGTCACTTTTCGTACTACGATTTCAATTTTGTCCTCTTTTTAAAGATTTAAAAAAAGTTCTGTAAGATGCCGCCCTCTCTTGAATTATTTTACAAGTAAAAAAAATCAATAAAAATGGCCTTATATGTCTAACAAAGAAAAAATAATGCCTCTTCTTAAATCTGATTGGCTGTTAAATTTTGACAACAAAGAAAATAGCTGTCAAAAACTAAAGAGTTACGATTTTTTTTCTTTCATTTTGAAAATTATAAACGAATGTTTTAGACCATTTTAACAGTATTTTTTGACAAATTATAAATTATTTTGATAAAATATGCTAAAAATAAAATTATTTTAGAAAAATAGTTTAGACTTTAGCAAAAATTATTTATTTATCGCAACGTACTTATCGCAACGTACAAGTGGAAAGAAATCATGGCATCACCAAATCTTTATGGTTGGCAAGTGACGTTCCTTTTAATTTCCACTGCTATTGAATATTTTTCTAATTATAAATCAAAATTTATTTTTGAAAAAACTTTCATTCACTTTCATAATCTGACAAATTATTAATATATTTTTTACAAACGAAACTAAAGTGAATATAATATTAAAAAGATGAATATATTTTGACCATTTGATCATTAAGTTTGTGAATTGACCAATTAAAAATTTAGACTTTTACCTCGCTCGGCCAATAAAAAAATCAGCCGTTAAAAGGTTAAATGAATAAGCACTATATAGGAATTTTACACACAAATCATCTCATCCATTGAATATTATGGCTTGCATTGAGTAGTGCTACTGTCTTGAAAATCTGCTACATGTTTAACAGCTTATGTATGCATAGGAAATAGTGATCAGGTGATGTTTTGATGGTTAAAACAATGAATATTGAACTCACTAACAAATGATATCAGAACAAGACAAATGTAATAATATGGACATGTACAGAGGATATATTTATGAAAGAGCAGTAAAGAAAATATTACCTGGATTGAAAAAGGGGGTGGAACGAAATAATAGATAGCAAAATTAGAGATAATTTTTTTTAACAAGATTAATGGATGGACAGAGAAGTATGGTGATTGAGTTGTGGAAGATGTCATAGAGTACTATAGACTGATAAGAAAAAAAATAAAATATTGTGAAAAGTGTATACAAGTAAAACTTATAGAGATTTTTTTTATTTAAGTATTGCAAGAAGATTTCAAATGTCTTCAATATTTAAAAATCATCTCGTAATTTATTGCTTATATTATATTTCAACTCTTTGTACATTTTCTTACATCAGAATTGAATAGTCTAGAATATATTCAGAAATTGCAACAATGGTTTCTTAAAAGCATTTTGTATATTACATATATTCAGCAATAAAAGTTGAATAAAAAATAAATGATTGTTTTTACTCTCTAAACCAAAGATATAAATGAATTTTGATTTATTTTCCAATTTTTTTTATTATAAATAGTACTGCAAAATATTTATTTCAAAGTATAACCTATCATATGACTTCAGAAATTTTTTTTTCAAGAAAAGTTGTTTCAAAATAATAAAATAAAAAATCTTATTAAATTTTTTTATCAAATTTAAAATAAATATTCTATTGTAGGTAAAGCTTTGAATTAAAAAACTTTTTAATTTTAATAAAAACAAAATTTTCTACTAATCTATCTGATATGAATAGTTTTTCATTTTAGTATTATCTACTTATAATCTTGAGTAACTGTGAGTATTTGATGCTGGTAGGTTCTGATGCCTAATATTTGCCATTATCTGGCAATCACTAATTTCTTAAAGTTACAGCAGATGGCACTAGAGTGGAAAAATTCTTGGCTAACAGGTTTCTCTGGGAATAATTGTTGAGAGATTCTTGACTCTGTTTAAGGAGAAGCTGCAGTACATCACATCACTTATATGGTATGACCAAATGAGTTAACTGATTTGTTAATATTATTAACTATATTTACAAAATATTAAATATTTTAATTATAGCAGATTATGTGAAAATTATGCAATGTATTCTTAAAATAAAGAAACTACAATATTATTACGTTCATACTTAACAATTTGTGAATTTAAGATAATGAATGAGGAATTATTGAAATCAATTATACTGGGGGGGGGGGTCCTGACAGAGATATTATGAATGCTTTCTCTGGCTAAGTATTTATCACAAAGCTTGTTGAGAAATTGGTAATTTTCATTGTTTATATCTTAAAAGCTTAAGAGAATTGAGTCATGTGATCTATAATTCTTATTTTGACTATTTATAGTATATATTTCTTTCATTAGTAGTTTTTTTAAAATAAAATGTTAAAATTTGCACTAAGTATTGGAAATTTGATGTTAGTTTAATTTAAAATCTTTTATAATAAATATATTTTCTTAAATTATAATTTCAGAGTCAAAAAACTTTTATTACTTTATTTTTATTTTTTGCAAATGAGCAATTATCTAAATTTTAATTCGAAGCTTTTTCTTATGTTTTTATATAGTATAAATAATTATTTGAGGTACTTCTGAGTTTTCCTGTAAAACAAGAGGGTAGTCTGTATTTTTGGTAAATATATTATTTCGAGAACTTACAATCTACCAGAGATGTGTTATTGTTAAATTAAAACAAAATTAATAAATTGATTATTAAATTTAAAAAATGAATAAATTCTGATAATTTTTTTTAAGAAGCTTTATTTCAATTTTTTTTTTTTTACTTATAACATGGGAAGCGATGAGATGCTCTTAACATTGTCATACTTTGGTTCAATTCAGCATATTTTTTTTTTTGGCAGCAGTTTTTTTTTTTTTTTTTGTAAATTGTCATGATGATATAAAATTTGGAATCTTCCTGATACAGAACATGATGCAGTGAAGAATTTCCAAAAGTATGGGATCCTGCTTTTCTGAAAAATGTGTGTTAAAGGTTATGATATATTTGCATGCCCTGACAGGAATAAAGTGTAAATATTGTATTCAATTGTTTCATTTTTCTCTTAATAAGTTAACACCCCCCCCCAAAAAAAAAAACAGTAATAAAAATTAAGTGTAAATATTAAATATGATGTTTCCTAACAGGCATTTTTTTGTAAACATTTTTGGGGGGGCCCAAAACTGTAGATTTATCAAAAATATGAGCCATCTTAGTTTATAGAAAAACTCACACACAAATTTCTTTTATTTAATATGAACTGTAAAGATTATGTCATGCTATACACATTCATATAAAATTATAAGTTATTAAACTGTCTATCTTATGATAGGTTAAACAACTCGGTAGTAAAACATTAGCATTTAATCATCATCATCTTAATATTTAGAAGTGCATTATAGACTTTGATCATTTGTTTACATCAAACTTATAAAAATGTCCAAATATCTTTATAAGAAATAAGAACTTATATTCATAATGCTAATAATAAGTAAAGCATGTCTGCATACATATATCTATAATTATAACTGTGAATTGTTTTAAAAATAGTTCAATAAATAAAATAAATGTAGAATTGTTAGACACTAGGAAACACGGGTGACTTCAAGCATCTGAAGCAGTAGGTTGAACCTTGAGCTGGGGAATCTTTAGTTCAAAAATCTGCCACTGAGCTATCCTGAGCATGGTAGTAATTCATTGAATTATAATGCATAAATTATTATTTTAATTAATGTGCATATACATGAAGCATAAAATGGATCATATATTTTAAAGGATTATTACTTTTTATTAATATTTTTTTATATATAAACATGTATATAATTAATGTATATGTTAACATTAGAATGGCAAACTTTCTAAATGTTTCTGGGAATGCTTCAGTTTTTTTATTAAATTACCCAGTGCATATAAAATAACTATATGCATATGGATCTTTGGATTCCATAGAAATTGGCAAACATGAAATGATATTATTCAGAAATTATCTCTATCTTGAAAAGTTTAATGTTCATCTGTATTGAAAAAGCCTGTATTTATATCTGTGCTTGATTTGAGATTTGGTCTAAATAATATTACTTGACTGATCTGTCCTTTCTATAAAGTCAGAGATAACATATTTAAATGCTCATTTACATATTTTGGGCAGTTTGATAAAGAAGCTGGGGCTTTGATATTAACAGAATTATCATTCTAATATTCATATATATATATATACAACAATCACCATTCTATATCGATAATCTCTTCATTCATGATTTCAATAACCTATGATTTGAAAAAATATTAAATAAATAAAAAGAAAGTTTTTCACTAATTTTAATTCAAAAACTTTATATGCGCACCAGCGTATATTAACATCGTTATTTATCGTCTTTTGTTCACCCGTTACTTGATGCTGTAAACTCAACATTCATTCAATCTCCTATTAGCTGTCTTGATATTTTTTATCATAATGTCTTTTCTTATATGTATATATTTTTATTTTCTTGGATAATTAATTTTGTTCATATCTTAATATATATGTCTGAAATTAAATTGTATTACAGGTTTGCATATTTATATATGTTAAACATGTATATTATATAAGTTGGGTTTTTCATCATCATATTTTCAGTGTTATGGATGGCTGAAGATTATGGAGGTCGGAGTAGATTGAAGCCTGTCCATTAAAATATGAAGATTTGCTATCTTAATATAAACTGAACACTGATTACATGTATGTGTGAGAGATGATAATCTGGACCAACTGATGAGTGCTGGTTTAGCATGACATACATATATTGGTGATTATTTATCTTTTCTACATATGTGTGGACATGTGTGTCAGTGATATGAGATCGTGTGGAGGGTTGATGGGTACTTGAAAGTCTGAGTTCAAATCCCCTATATGTATATTGTATAGGATTCGTACTGGAATCAAATGCAATACGTGTGAAAAAACTACTATGCACCAGTCCTTTCATAGGTGCCTTTGAAAGATATGTACAATCTTCTAGTTTAAACGTATAGAAATATTACTATTTTGATCTGTTAGCTTTAAACTTTGTATGCATTGTTTCTACATAAAGGTATGTAGGTATAAGCAAAGTAATATATATATTCAACTGCTTTCTATAAGCATTAACTCTTGCATTTTCGCAGGTGTTTATGATATGATCCTTCAAATAACTCCACCCCCTCATTTTTTAATATTAATCATCAATTAAACATCCAACTTTTTAATTACAGTTTTGGAAAAAAAATATCAGGATGCAGATCAGGAAAAAAATTTTAAATATGTAAATTTTTAAATTGTAATAGCCACTAATATACAGGATACCAACAAACTCAAAGTTATAAAAGGTAACTATTTCCTGTAATTTGTGGGATTATAGACAAATTGTCATAACAACAGTAGCAACAATCCCATAATGCATCATACAAAGTCACAACATAAAATGAAAAATTGTGAAGGTATTGAGAGTTTTGCGCAAGAATGATATTAATCATTTTGACAGGCTGCATGCAAACTTTGTTATTTACTTGTAGGGTCTTTTTTTTTCTCTCCCCCAGTTGTGGTCTAATTGTTATTGATTGTGGTGGAAAGTTTTATTGTTTTTATTTATTGTAAAAATGACATTTATCAGGGGGAAATGTATTATTAAAAATAGTTTTTTGACATAATTTTAAGGCAATTGATTCTGCCAGGACACGAGAGTCTCACTTTTGAAGCTTGCTTTTATAAAGCTTTGCATGTAACAAGTTATGATGCAAATTTAGTTTTGATTATGATTTGATAATTAATGCTTAACTATTGATAATCCTTTAATGAATGAAAAAATAAATTTATATCATTCCTCAGTATCCTCAAATGTTATGATTCACTGCAGAATGAAAGTTTAAAAAATATAATCTCGTTTCTGCAATGTTTCTCGTCTTCATTTCCTCATCTCGTTCAACCATCTCACTCATGGTCTATATTTAGGTGTTTTGCAATTTTTATGTACCTCTAAATGCTGAAGATATTTGTGTCTATGTTACATTGGTGACATTAACAATTTAAACTCTAAGTGACATAATAATTTTATAAAGAGTTGCCATTAAAAAATCACTTGAAATTTGGAAGCAACAACTCTCAAAACCATTTGACTAGTGGTTGGTTATGGGTAAGGTGATAGTATTTATTTATTAATGACAGCCAGATATAATAGAAATCAAAGCTCCGCAATCATCACATGGTAAATCCACCCCCTTCTATGTCCTACTATTACTTGTAATGCTAGCTATTATCTCACTAATTGTTAATTAATGCATATCCAATTAATCGTTAAAATTCACACCCATTAAATTTATGACTTATACTATTGTGTAAATAAATAACCGTAGAATAAAAAGGAAAGATATCTAAATATGTTAAATTTTAATAAAAACAAATAATTTAATCAAGTAAACAAAATTGGTCGAGAAGCAATTAATGTGAATGAAGTTTGAATCTTAAATAAATAAGCATTTCCTTCTTTATGATGCAATGCTTAACTAGTCACCCATAACCACTTCTTTATTAATAAATTTTTCATCTTTAATTTATCCATTAACTAACATTAATTTTATATTCATAAACCATTTGCTCATATCTGCAAATATATATATATATATTCTTATCAACGCATATATAAAATTAATAATACACACACATAATAATTATATCAGTAATTAAATAAAGAAAACAATGCTTTATATATAACTAACGGCCGAGTAAAGAAATATATATTTACTGACTAAGTAATAGAAAAACTACTCAGAGTTATATTTTAAATATTAAGACGTCTTCAATAGGTTATAATGTCGTCCATGGTTTATTAATAATTGTGTGTCAAAATCTGGTTATAATGTTCTTGGATTGATTCTAACTCTGTCATTTTTGGTATCAAAATTTTTAAGAACTCCTGATTAATAAAACCAATCTATTATTTATTTTATTTAATATGTTATAATACATGATAATAAGAAAATAAATAAAAAGTAGCCAAGGTATTGTAATAATGTGGATGAGACTAAACTTCAGATAGTCACAAAAATATCAGCATAGGTTTGGTCTGTCATTTTAATAACCTAAATTTACACATTAATTTTACATTAAACAATAAATATACTTAGCTACTGTGGATCAATACATAATTTAAAATTATGTATCAATAGATTGTCTACTCTTATATTAGGTATTTTGGTAGTTGTTTTATAGACACATCCACGCCACATGGTGGCATTGTTTTTCTTGAAAAAATATAACTTATGAACATTCCCAGGCCTTTTTTTTTTTGTTTAATTCTTTGTTTTTTTTTACTTTTTTTTTTTTATTTACAAATAAATTAAACACAAATTTTATTTTATTTTTTTGTAAACGTTGATTTTTATTAACATCAACAAAAAATCAACATTTTTCGGGTTTTTTTTTTTGGGGGGGGGGGATTCTTTTCTGTTGTATTTTTGTTTTCCTATTTTTGTTTAAAAAATAAATCCTAAAGTTAGTAAACTTTTTTTTTTTGGTTTTGCTTTTTTTGGGGGGTTTCTTTTTTTTTTCAATGTAAAACTTAGTACGCTTACTACGGTTGTGCTTTTGGTTTCCTATTTTTGTTTAAAAAATAAATACTAAAGTTAATAAGCTTTTTTTTTTTTGTTTTCACTTTTTTTTTTTTAATAACAAACAAATTTAAAACTTATTACAATTTTTTTTTTGTTTCACTTTGTTTTTTTTTTTAAAAAAAAAACAACATCAAAAAAATTAAAACTAATTAGGTTTTTTTTTTGGTTCCGCTTGAAACGGTATTATTTAGCCATCATCCCATTTCACCTACTATGTTCCATTATAGTTAATATCTTTTCCAATAGTTTGAAGCCTCACAGTCCATGTATATAATCAGAATAATTTATTTTGATATGTAATAGCGTATATTTACATGGATATGCGGATATGTGCGCACATTTAATATATATTAATGTCTGTATGCATGTAATGTATACTCAATTATAAATTTAAAATTAATAAAATGATCTAATTAAATGAAGTTGTGTGAACATTATTATATGTGTGTAACCACTTACACATATATGCGAGAGAAGCCGTAATGCAATACATTTAAAGAAGCATTACAACTCTTTTAAATTAATAATATAAATTTGAAATATTCTCAATTAAAAACTCTTTATTTAAATGAATTGGTATACAAATTTTAATTCCTGGGATAGTCTCACACACATATATAATAAAATGTTTACAAACTCTTTTTTAAAAAAGTTATCTGTTTTTATAAAAAAAAAAAAAAAGTTGTCAATTCTTGAGAAATCATCTGTAAGCAATCAGCAACAACCGAAATCAACCTATCCTTAGTGTCTTATAGACATTGGCCCCGGCTTACGTATTCCCTATTTAGTATATTCATTGCAACCTTTGAACAATAATTAGAAAACAATAAATTTTTTAAGTTAGCAATTAATGAAACTTAGGATTAAAATTTTAAATGTATTTTAATAATAAAAACTTGCCTATTTCTTAAATTAAATTCTAAAACTCTAAACGCTTGTTAAATAATAACTTATTCAGTTATTATTCTATTACTTGCTAATATTTGTTTTATATATGTTTACTTTATAACCCACCTGTATGTGTTGTTCAATGCACTTATGTTTATTTAATATATATTTAAGAATTAAAATATATTAAATTATAAACAATGTGTTGAGTATCATTCATAGTCCATTTCAAATCTTAATTAAATTTCTTAATACTAGCATTAATTATTAATGTATGCATCAACAAATTTCATATTTACTACAGTTTCTTTCTTTGGTATAAATAAATTTAAAAAAACAAGCTGTTCATGACTACAGTAATATATCAGACATATAGCTTGAACAAAGTGGTCATCAATTGCGAGAATTGAACGTCTAGGTTTTCCGTGTTCTTTATCTCATTGAGGTTATCGAGAGTCTGTTATTTGACATGTTACCTCCTTCAAAGTATTGTTCAGACATACCCTTTGACAAGATTTTGCATCTTAAAACTTGACTACAGAATTGTGTAAACCCTTCGATAATTATTGCTTGGTCAAATTGTGTGATTTCAATAAAAAAAAATTAAACTTTATTTATAATTAACCATTTATACATAATTGTAAGACACCCACCCTCACACGTCACCGTAAAAAAGTGTGAAGTGTGCAAATTCACTGAAATAATTCACTGCGATGTGATAACACAGCCTGCAATGTGTAGTACAATGGAACTGTTGTATACATGTAACACATGGTTGAAAAAATACGTTCGGCCACGTAAACGGTGTTTTTATGTGTTTTAGTACATAAATCATGCCATCACATGGCTATAAATCAACTATCGGTATTTTATAATTCTTAATCAAGTTCATGACTTTTCACAATATTTATTTAGTTATATAGCATTTTTGAAATGTATACTTGAATAAGCAATGTAAAAAAATTATGATACAAACTGCATCTAGGCTATGTAAAGCTCACTTTTTTTTTAATTGATTGCTTTAATAAGCTTTTTTAACCCTTTTTCCGCCTCTTATGAGGCCTCTCGTCAACAGTTGATGTCACTCTAATTCCGTTATTTTTAATACTAGGATATTTGTTTGACAGTTATTGATTAGGTTTTTAAAAGTTCTGTAAGATGGTGCCCTCTTCTGAATTATTTTACAAGTAAAAAATCAATAAAACCACATTTAAAGCTAAACAAAGAAAGAAGCTTGTCGGTGATTGGCTGACAGCTGGCTCTCAGATGAAAAAAACATTCTGATTGGCTGGAAAAAACAAAGAAACTGCCTGATCAAAGAAAATAAAGAAAAACGCTGAGATTTTCATTTCGAATGTGATTTAAGGTTTAAAAAAAGTATATTCTGGGAAATTAAAATCATTTTCACAGTGTATACTAAAAAAACAAAATTATTTTCGAAAAATATTGAAGATTTTAGTAAAAATATTTAAGATTTAGCAAAAATAAATCTTTACTTTTCCATAACGTAAAATTGAAAAAAAGCATTTACGTCAGCATTTTTTTGTTTATACGTTCACTTTTAAATTTGCCGAAATTGAATATTTTATAATAAATAAATAGCAATTTATTTTTGAAAGAACTTTCGTTCACTTTCATAACCTGAAAAATTAGTAATATACTTTTTATAAACATATCTGAGTTGAATTTAATATTATAGGCGAATATGTTTTAACAATAGGCTTTGTCTTCAGTTTGTGAGTTGGCCAATTAAAAGATTTGATTTTTACCTCATACAACCAATAATATAATTAGCAGTTTAAAGGTTAAGATTGAATCTAAACTAAGCAAAAGATTTTAATATTATATATTAAATACGAGTAATGTAACCAGCCAAAAGACCATCGTCATTTTGACTTCACTTATATGCTAGCTAAAACTTTTTAAGATTTAATATAAATTAAACAAAATATTTTAATATTATATATTAAATGTGAGAAATATAACCACCCTGAGAGGTAAGCATTATTTATTTTTTGCATAAACATAATTGTACGATAACCAAAACTAAATGTAAATACATTACTATCGCACCTATTTTTCCCCCCTTACTAAATATCACATTTGAAATATGAATTTATGTATTGTAATTATATTTTTTTAATGATTTAAATACTATACTTCCATAGTTAAAAGCATGTTTTCCCCTGAGAGTTTTTATAATGGCGGAGTCCATTGTTACTGTAGAATCATTTTTGTAATATTTGGTTGCTTTAACAATTTTTTTTAAAGATTGAATATAAATTAAACAAAACATTTAAATATTATATAAATAAATTTCCAAATTTTAATAAAGCTAAATTAAAATTTACATTTTTAAATATACTTATTATATTTGATATTTATTGGAGCGCCCTCTGAATAAAAAAAAATATTTTTTTTTCGATAATCAGTTACAACTACCATAATTGTAATTTTTTAAAGCTTTATTAATAATTACAGTTTATTGTAAAAAAAATTTATTAAATATATTTGTAATATTTTTTATTTAATTGGTTGCTTTTGCAATTTTGTTTTAAGATTCAATGTAAATGTGTTTTTTTATTTAAAACATTGTTAATTTATAAAAGTTTGTTAATTGTTACATTTTCATTTACCATTGTCAAACTTCCTTTACTCACAACTTTGATGCCATCCATTTCAGATAAATACAATAATGATTATTAATGTTAACTATATTGTTCATCTAAATTATATTGGGCAATTGACTGACCATGAAAGCATGGTGCACCTTAATGTCAAATTGCAAATCAGTGTTTATGTATGTTTCGGCAATTGGCTGGATGCAATACAAAAATGCCAGTTGTTTTTGTATTTTTTTCTTTATAAATATAATATTTGTAATTTTTTTTTTAAATGTTTGCTTTAACAATTTTTTTTTATTTTAAAATTTAATGGATATATATATATATATTATTAAACAATACTAATTTTTAAAAATTGATTAACATTGCTATGTATATTGTTCATCTAAACTAGCCATACTCAACCTGCAGCCCACCCAGGTTTTTATTGCAGCCCAGCAATAGACTAATGGTTAATATATGTGACAACACTCTTCTTAATTAATGAATAACCATGTGTGACTGATTTTTTTATTGACACACTACTAATGTTATCTGTTTTTTTAATTTCACAAATTGGAAGAACCTGCCAAGTCTACACCATAAGTGCCCAACTATTTTCATATATGACTTGTACTCACTCTCAACTCACTATCTTTAGCATTATTTTGTGGATTTTAGCATCTTCAGTATTTTTTTCACAAGTAAAAAATCAATAAAATTTAATGGTATAACAATCACACAAGTCCATCTTTTCAAGCATCTGATTGGTTGTTTATTTTCTCTGCAAGGGAACACCAATCCATAACTTTGACAGTTGTATTTCTACATTTTGAATTCAAAAACAAAAATATAATTTGCTAAAAAATTTTTTTACCCATTTGTTTGTTTTTCAGATTTTAATCAAAAATGTTTATTATTACACTAAAACATAATTGATAAGGAATTTCAATGAATTATGTCTGGAATTTATAATTGGATGGTAAGCATTCATTTTAATTTGACAGCATTAGATTATTATCATCAATTATAAATCACAAGCAGTGGTGATACGAGCATCATATGAAATTTCTTATATACGTGGCAAAAATATGAAACCATTCATGAATGCTGAAGTTGTGAAAGAATGTTTCCTAAATGCTTCGAATACAACTGGGTCTCATTTTATGCGATAGATAGGTTCCTCAGAAAACACACGCAAACAAAATCGTGCAAAAATAGACGTAACTTACATTGAAAAAGGGGGGTGCGGTCTGTGATTTTTCAAAATTCGCGTAAAAGCAAAGCGCCAATGTAAAATTACTTTAAAATTCGCGCAAAAAAAAATAAGGAAATAAAATATGACTAATAAAAAATTTCAAATTTGAAAAAAATTGATACAAGACAAACTTTTTTTAACTATAATATTTAATTTTATTCAAAATAATATATTTTTATACATAATTTACAGTACAGTAATTTACATTTTTATACACATTTTAATTATTATCGCTATTTGCCGAAAAACACGTTCGCTTGCAAACTGGTAAAAAATCAATTCTGACAAGAGGAAATACAACTAGCGCCAAGTTCACTCTCATGTTGTGTTAATGGTTTTCTGTTGACAACGTAATTAGTAATTAATCTTTGAGACGATGATTTTATTAATTGTTTATGAACTTAGACTTATGATAATAAAAAGACATTTATTCACCACTGCTGGGAAAAATTTAATTAAAACTAACAACTAAAAATTAAATTCTTATTTTTGTCTTTAATTTTTTAATTTTCAATTCCATTTAAAAATCAAATTTCGTTTTGTATCACATTAATTTCAAGTCGCCGTAAGTAATTTTTAAATTGTTAATTACAATTAAAAATCAGATTTTAATTTTTAATTGTCAAATTTAATTGTGCCCACTGCTATTACTCACCTTTTAAAAATAAACTTGTGGACACTAAATGATTAATAATTGATTATGTTCTTTTTTAAAAAGCAAAAACAGAATGTGATTTTAAAATGCAAAATTAACATGCACAATGTTTGAACAAATTTACATTATAATCTTGTAAAATTTAATGTGTGTATACATAAAATGTTGAAATCATGATTTTAATTTCATTATTGCATAAAAATCTTACTATTATAAAGCACTGAAAATATTGAAATTACTAAGATGAAAGTCGAATTTCAATAATGTGCTATTACTTTCAATATAATGTAAGTGCACGAAATATATTATTTAAAGTAATAGCGCATTATCGGAGTTTGACTTCCGGAGAAACATGAATCAGTAACTTCAAAATCGTGTTAAATAAGTCCGCATAAAAAGAGACCCAGGTGTATATTAATTAATAAATTTAATAATAAAAGTCAAATATTATTACAAATTATTACAAATTATAAAATTACAGCTGTCAGATTCTATCTGCATTAGACGTATTGAAGATATTTCAAAACATATTTTTGATATTATAGAAGATTTAAAAAACTGCAAATATTTTACTTTGGCTGTTGATTATTCAAATATTGACATTTTAGCAACATCAAATGTGCTATTTTCATCAGATACTGTACAGAACAGAATTTAATTTGTGAAGATTTTTTGAAATTTCTTTCTATGAAGGATCAAACTAGAGGTAGTGATTTTCTCAATAGTATTTGTACTTTTCTGGAGAAGAAGAATATTGAAATAAAAAATTGGCTTCTGTGTGCACTGATAAATGTCCTTCAATGATTGGATCTGAAAAGAGATTTGTTTTTCTATTAAAAAATAAATATAATCTAAGATATCTTTTATCATTTCATTATTTAATTCACCAAGAAAACTTGGGGGCACATATATCTATTAAAGAAGTAGATGCTGTGATGAAAACCATCATAAACATGGTGAATTATATGTGAGCCCAAGAATTGACCTACAGAAAATTTAAAAATCTTTTGGAAGAAATAAATAGTAATTATGGTGATGTACTTTTGCATACTTTGGTGCGATGATTAAGCAGAGGTAAGATTTTGGATCGGTTTTTTTTATTACGTCATGAAATTATTTCATTTTTACAAGAAAACAATAAAATTTATAATGAGTTTGACAGTGATGGATGGTGGTGACTTTTAGCTTTTTTTATGTGACATCACAGATAAACTTTGTGATCTTAATATTACTTTGCAAGGCGAAAATAAAATTATTTCACAAATGGCAAATAAAATATTTGCGTTTGAAGAAAAACTAAATATTTTTTATCAAAATATACAAAACCAAATACTATATCATTTTCCAACATCGACAAATGCTAAGCAAGATGGTATTGATATTTTTTCAGAAACCTATGTAATTATTTCAAATTATTTAACTACCTTATTGAAAGAAATTAAAAGTTGATTTCAAGATTTAAGAAATGAATTGTCTCTTACTTATAGAAAACCATGGCACTTAGAAATAGCAGCTATTACACAATTAGCTGCATTTGGACAAGATTATGTTAAGCTATTTGATGAATTTGTTGAATTTAAAAATGACACAAATTTGGAAGCCATTTTTAAAGAAAAAAGGAAGAGAAAGGAGTATATGCAGTTTTGGAAATTAGTACCTTAAAAATTTAGAATTGTGAAAAAGTGTTTACAAATGTTCCTCACATTGTTTGCATCGATATGTCTTTGTGAATCATCTTATTCAAAAATGAAATATGTGAAGAATGTGTATAGAAACAGACTTACTGATTCACACCTTGATTATATATTAAGAGTAGCATGTAGCACTTATAAACCAGATTTATCCAAAATTGTTAAAAGTTTATCTCAGTTTCAAAAATCACATTGATATTTAAATAAATGTTTATATAAAAAAAAATTATTTGCATTTTATTAATGTGTTAATTCTAAGATATAGTAAAGTGATCCTCAACTTGTGGTATGCATGAATTGAGAAGTCAGACATTTTTTTATGTGACACCAATCGTTTTCTGATTGCTTATATAGCATGTTGTGGCCTACTTAATGTAGCTCATAAATATGTGTCCCAGAAAAGAAAAAGGTTGAGTATGGCTGATATTAACTATTATTAGGGGATCAATTGACCATGAAAGCATGAAATGCCTTAACATCAACTTACATATCAGCATTTCTGACTGTTTCTGAAGCTGGAAGGAACTTTTACCATGAAATATATACTATATCCCTGTAGTTAAAATCATTGCACTGATTTTTTCTCCAGCATTTTTTATTTAATGGCAGAATTACTTCCTTTACATTAACATAATGGTTGTGACATCATTGGACAAACATTCATTCACCAATCAGGGAATAGAGAAATTATGGATTTAATATACAAGATATAATTAAAATTCAAGTTTCATATATTAGATTAGATTTCTTTATATTAAATTTGCATTTCTATTATAGGCATATACCCTCATCAATAAAGATCTGTGCTCAAAATAAAATTGAGTCAATTTTGTGTATAGTTTTAAAAAGTAAAGAAACTAATTTAGTTTAACTAAATAAACGTATTTTAAAAATTAAGGGTATCTACATATTAATCTTGCTATGTCTTTTTACATCTGTATCATTCTGCTGATAAATTTCTAACCTTGTAATCCTATCAAATAAACCTGGAGATCTCATAAAATAAAGTGAACACCAGAACTTCTGACAAAAGTGATAAATTTGAACACAAAAATAATAAAAACACATTACAATATTAAATAAAAACAAGTAGTTGTGAGTTTTTGTTTCATCATGACATTTGAGAGTAGAATGGCAGTAGCTCTGATGGAAGCGATCAAACAAAATGTGGAAGAGGGCCATTTTAATAAAAGTTTATTATTTTTTTCTCTAAAACATATAAAAATGAGGAACTACAATCTTCTGGCTGCACAAAGAAGATGACTCTTTTGTATTCTGGACAATATTTAAAAAAAATCAGTCTACATCATTGATTCCATTTTAATAACAGGTTAGTAATTTTTTTTAACATTTTGATAAAGGTTTACTAATTTTTTTTTTTTTTTTTGTTATTGTTGTTGTTTTTTTACAAAAGAAATGTGGTTAGACACATTTCTTGATCAAGATCCCATGCAGCCATTACATCATATAAATATGTGCTTTAACTCTCTATTTTGTAAAACTCTGAACCAGATGTAGGTTTTTTTTATATATACATTTTTTTACTTTTCTGTCATAGTTAATAGCTATAATATTTGTTTTTAATTTTTATTTGCTTTACTGACCATTTTGTAGTTAATATATTTATTATATTTTTGGATTTGTAAGTATCATGATTAAAAAACAGCAATTTTCTGCCTGCTACCAAAAAGAATGCACGTGCAGAGAGATACATGATTTTTTCATCATGACATTCCTGTTACATATACATGATTAAACAGTATATTTACTCTCACATATCTGTTTCATTTAGTTATCTCTTACAGTTTCTTTTGTGCCAGGTTTAAACCCTTTAAAAATACCTTTTTAGATGCCTACATAGTTATATAGCTGTGAGCATATATATATGAAAGCATCAATGTCTGTAGTCTAATCGTTATAGATAGATAGATAGATAGATAGATAGATAGATAGATAGATAGATAGATAGATAGATAGATAGATAGATAGATAGATAGATAGATAGATAGATAGATAGATAGATAGATAGATAGATAGATAGATAGATAGATAGATAGATAGATAGATAGATAGATAGATAGATAGATAGATAGATAGATAGATAGATAGATAGATAGATAGATAGATAGATAGATAGATAGATAGATAGATAGATAGATAGATAGATAGATAGATAGATAGATAGATAGATAGATAGATAGATAGATAGATAGATAGATAGATAGATAGATAGATAGATAGATAGATAGATAGATAGATAGATAGATAGATAGATAGATAGATAGATAGATAGATAGATAGATAGATAGATAGATAGATAGATAGATAGATAGATAGATAGATAGATAGATAGATAGATAGATAGATAGATAGATAGATAGATAGATAGATAGATAGATAGATAGATAGATAGATAGATAGATAGATAGATAGATAGATAGATAGATGGATAGATAGACAGACAGATAGATAAACAGATAGACAGATAGATAGACAGACAGATAGATAGTTAAATAGATAGATAGATAGGTAGATAGATAGATAGACAGACAGACAGACAGACAGACAGACAGACAGATAGATAGATAGACAGACAGACAGACAGACAGACAGACAGACAGACAGACAGACAGACAGACAGACAGATAGATAGATAGATAGATAGATAGATAGATAGATAGATAGATAGATAGATAGATAGATAGATAGATAGATAGATAGATAGATAGATAGATAGATAGATAGATAGATAGATAGATAGATAGACAGACAGACAAATAGACAGACAGAAAGATAGTCAGACAGATAGATAAGAACAGGAACTATATCTTTTTGTATAAATACTGCAACCCTCCCCCAACACCTCTTCTACCTTTCCTATCAATAAATACCCAGGGGTGCCAATTCTATTGATCATAGAGTAAATTACTATTCTGATCTTGCTTTAAAATTATTAATGAGACTTTTATAATACTGTCCTACCTTAGTTTAGCTCAGTTGGGGGCTACAGAGATCTATAAGATGTAAAATGTATACTAGATATGGGAGGAAACATTATAATTAATAGGAATAAAATATCTATTAAATTTTAAAATAAATAAATAATTAAAATTGGTAAAGTTCTACCCTTTAAATTTACAAGTTATAGTCTATACCTCATCTCCTCCCATCATCCACATGCAGTGAACAACCTCTACTGTGTGATAAAATTAAATTAATAAAATAAAAATGTAATGCTGATTAACTTATACTGTATAGTAAGTTAGAATTAAATACAAGATAAAATATAGCACTATTTAACTTTTAAAACAGGCAAAACTCTCCATACAGTAGTGCCACTTAGTGCCAACCAGAGTAATCAATGAATGCCAGAAGGCATAAAATCTGTATATTTTGCCTACTCATCCAATATCCCCAGACTACTGTATGGAGAGTTTTGCCTGTTTTAATAACAGTAATGTGTTAGCATAAGAAATAATGCTCATGTGATGTTTAGTATTTAACTTTTAATTATACAGTAATTTAAAATAAGCAACTGAATTAATGTTTAATCTAAAATAATAAGGAAATATCTCCGGGAATTAATTTATTGCATGGCTTAATTTTAAATTTATACCTTCTAACAAATACTGATTACTAACATAAAAGCAATGACATAAATTAAGCATTATCCTAATAAAAATGGTAGTAGTTAAATAATGAAAGAAATAGGGTGCGTTTTGATTTCAATTCATCATCTAAATAATAACTGAGTAATAAAATTTTCAGAGAATCATTAAATAATCAAACATTTCATATGGTTTGGATCAAGCAAAGCAACATCATCAGAACTGGACATGTTCATCATTAAATTATGTAATAGTGTAACCATATCATATTGGATATGTAGGTGTGTGCATGTGTGGAAATATAGTACACGGATGCATGTCAAAGAAAAATTCTGAACAAGGCTTTTAAATAAATAAAACATTTATTACAAGATGATTAAATAAATATTTGGTTTTCTAATTTACGCATATACATGTTTTGGGATAATTCCAACAGCAATGATTAAATAGTCTACATGAAAATACACAACATAAAAATAAGCTTTTGGTATTTTATTTTAACATATTCCAGCTATCAATCCATTTTGATAAAGGAAACATTATAATACCAGCACCAAAATAATAAATATGAAACTAATCTTCTTGGTATCTTACTTATAAAATATATTCAAACTATCAGTCAATTCTGATAAACCTATGGCACAGAAATGTTATAATACTATACTAAGATACCTAAGCATGAAATTAACTTCTTGGTATTTTACTCCAAATACACATACATTACCAGTCAATTGTGAAATGCTTATGGATAAGGAAACCTAATTTAAACATCACACCAGAATAATTAAACATAAAATTATTTTTGTACTTTATTTCCAATATGCTCAAGCTATCAATCAATTCTGATATACTTATGAAAAAGAAAACTCTACTAAACACTGGCACTAAAATTATAAAATGTGAAACTAAAATTCTTGGCATTTTCACTTCAAATGCACATCAAAATAATATGAGAGGGGTTTAAATCTATGAGTAAGAGGTTAAGCTATCCTTCACAAACCAAATAAATAATTGTATTAATTAGCTATACTTTCTTTTCTTCTGCTTGCTCATTCAAAATGAGGATAAAACATTCTGAGAGTTGATGGTATAAAATCTAAATAATTAATATGATATGATTTGAAACAGTGATTAAGGAGTTACACATTAATGGTGGATTTTCTCAATACCTTCCAAATTAATAATATTTTATGCATCCATCTGAATTATGCTACCTGCTATAAAATAATTAATATAACTAAATCCAATCAGTTTACTTATGAAATTGGGATAAAAGTCATAATATGAATGATGACAATGGCCAACCAAGCTTTGATACTAATTCTACTTCAGCTGTTCTGTGAAAAAAAACAATTCTATTCTTATTTTCTTTTCTTATCAGCAAACTATCTTACACTTGGCTATGAATAAATGATGGAAAAACATTCCACAGAATATATGATAGATAAAAAGACTTTCATAACTCTAATCATTTAAATAACAATACACAGTGACTCCCTAGCCTAATTTCTGAGGCTTAAAACAAACTGGTGTGAACATGATCTCATCACCAAAAAATAAGGGAAATACACTACTTGACTTCACATACTATAATTATCAAAAAATACATTACTTAATCTGAAAAATATAATCTACTCCTGACAAATATTTCAACAAGCTAAGGGAGAGCTCTCTCAATCCCTTGTAATACAACATATAACATAAACAATTCCTTCTGCACAGCCACGAAATATATTTCAATCTAAGCATAAAAAATAATAAATTCACTCTTAAATAAATCCTTAATCTTTCCCCTTCTTTTCGGCACATTTCATCATCCGTAACCAATAGGAATTAAATTATTTCTACTTTCAATTCAAACATTATATAACTGGGTTAAATAACAAACTGGTATATAAGCATAATAATGCATAAACAATTTCAAATCACATTTGATAAGAAATACTGTAATGACCTTAATTAATAAGTTATAAAAGAAATAATGAATAAATCTCTCATTTCTGACAAGTATAATATTTTAATTTGGAAATATAATAATTATTAACTAAGCAAGACAAAATAATTTCTAGCAAAGCAAAGACGAAATAATTCTTTAGTGTATTTGGCATTAACACATAAATTAAAATAAACAGTGTGGTTTGGGATAAACAACAAATCTTTAAATTTTGAGCAAAATAATTATTAAGAAATAAACCCCTTAACTTTTTAAAAATGTAAAGATAAACAATAAATTTTATGTAACTACCTCTTTTCAAAAATGAGCTGTTATCTCCTTAATAACAAACAGATATTTCTATTGCTAGCACATGCATATAGAAACACAAGTACATAATAAAAACTTTATTAAAATAATACTAATTACCCAGTATAATATCTCTCCATATTATACCTTTGCAAGACATTCTTGAAGAGAGAAATAATCAAATAATAAAAATTTAAAAAAAATCATAAGACAAATTTTTAATCTACCTATCTATCAAATGCTAACAAAAATAATAATAATAATTAAAGCTTCATTTTCTTGGCTGGAATGAAAATTTCATTTATAGTCTGTAGATGACATATCTTGGTCAAATACTAAATGATGATGATCATTTGTACAATCATAAATATGGATAAACACATAACAAGTTCCTGCAGGGAGATGAATAACATTAATTGGGTCTAATTTAACAGCATTTCAAAGTTTTTTTAGTGACAGCTAATGAAATTGCTCACAATATCACATATGAAAATTCTTCATGGTGGCAAACAAATATTCATTATGGCATAAGTAGAGCAATAATTTATTATTCAATTCATTAGACTTCTTTAAGCATTTATTCTCAATTTTTAAAAAGTCATTCACAGCAAATAACTACCCAGTTCATAAAATCCATTTAAATTAACAGTAAGTTTATTGATAATATACTTTAAAAAAATCAAGTGCAAACGAGGAGAACAATAAAATAAAAGAAATTCACATCCAGTGTCATGCTCTTCTACTCATTCATTTATCAGCACATTTATAGATAAGTTAATAGTTCATCAATTATATGTCATGCATTTTGTTTCTTATTTACAGATACAAATGGTTAGGTATATATTTTTGTCAATAATAATAACAAAGCAGGTTATAATAAATTATCCACACACATCCTTCCATTTAATCTTTATTCCTGTATAGTTAGCAAAAATTATCAACACAGAGTCTCTGAAGTATTTTATGAAAAAGTTCAACATAAATCTTCCAGAATAATAACAAAATCTGTTAGAGATTAAATCTAGGTAAATCAAACTTATAATATAGGCATACATTTCAATTGCTACCTTAATATTAGAGATAAAATTTAGACAAAGTAGATTTGACATATAAACACGCATTTCAATTATTTCTTAATATTAGAAATTAAAGTTAAGCAAAGCAAAATTAATATATAGGCACACATATGCATCTCAAATAATGATTTTAGAATTTAAATTAGTCAGTTAAAAGCAGGAAGATATACCTTATTTCCGAAGAGATTTACGTCTGCATTTTAATTCTTATTTTCCTCAGTAGAATTTCTGTGCTGTTTTCATCCAGAACATTAATAGTAGTTTTAACTTTCAAGCTTGAACTATGAAAGAACTAAATTATAAAAACAAAATTGTACTAATAAAACTTTTTATGGAGAGAGAATTGTTGAAATCAGAAAAGCAAAGCCAACTTTTTGGAAAAGGATTTCCTCTTTATATCAGATTATTACCCCAGCCTCTGCTTTTCCATCAATCCAAAGTCACTTAAAAGTTCACTCTAGAAACAGCAAAGGTTACTCTGCTCATTGCACTGGCTTAATTAGTTACAAAATATGCAAGAATCTTTCTTTCTTAAAAAAGAAAGAAAAAAAATTATTTTGTCTTTAAAAAAAAATATTAAACTGAACCAAGAATAAAATATTCTGTATTTCTAAAGTAACAAGATGAAAATTAATGATAATTATTTTAGCAAATAAAATATTTAATAGTGTATTTGTCTGATTGATCCACTGGTCCAGTGATCTATTAATTCATTTAAATTGTGTTTAAGCTGGTTATTAAAGCTATTGGTTATGAAATTAAATGTTTTGCTATGAGACATAATATTTGGTGGTTTAATGAAGTACATGAATGGAAAATGAAGTAAAAAGATGGCACAAGCATACATGCACATCCATAAATGCTATACTACAGGTACTAAACCAATCTGACTAAAATATAGGTTCCTATGATGATCAAACATATTGCACTATTATATTATAAGCAAATAAACCAGAGAATTACTTAAACAAATATCAATACTGTTTTGCAGACAAATAAAACAAACTTGGATCAACCTAAACTAAACTGACAATTTCTGTGACAAGCCACCCCCCTTTCTATCATTAAATACTCATTAAAGAAAAATATTAAATATCTCAAAATCTTCAAATTAGATCTGTAAGTGATTTTAAACATAGTTTTAGGTCACTAATAAAAAAAAAAATTAATTTCAGGTTATTTCACTTTTTTTTAGTAAGATGCAAATCAGCTGTTACTGATAGAGTGCTATATAATTACAGTCAATATTTCTGATGCCTATCCAGGAGGTTACAATATATATTTATGCAATATATTTTATTCTTTTAACCTTTTGAACGATGATTATATAATTGGCTGAATGAGTTAAAAATCAAAACTTGTAATTGGCCAACTCACAACTTTAACAAAATCTATTGTTAAAATAGATCACTTTTAATAATATAAATACGTTAGTTTCATTTGTAAAAAGTATATTACTGAATTTTCAGATTCTTAAAGCAAACAAAAATCTTTTCAAAAATAAAATTTGATTTATAATTTAAAAAATATTCAATTGCGGTGAAATAAAAGTAACCGCTATTCAACCAACCAAAAAAGATTGCTGACGCAATCTTTTTTTTTTCACTTTACGTTACGATCAATATGTAGCAATAAATAAATAATTCTTGGTAATATCTTAACTATTTTTCTAAAATAATTTGATTTTTTAGTATTATTTTATCAATAATAATTTGTAATTCAATTCAAATATTGTTTAAAATGTTGTAAACATTCGTTTATCATTTTCATAATAAAAATCAAAACGAACGTAACTTTTTACTTTTTGGCAGCCATTACCCTTTCTGACAGAAGTGGGACAGCCAATAAGATTCAAGAAAAGTTGGTGAGGAGGCGGTGCTTTGGTTTTGTTTGACATATATGGTCATTTTTATTGATTTTTTACTTGTAAAATAACTCTGAAGAGGGCACCATCTTACAGAACTTTTGATTTTCTTTCTAATGGCGTATCATATGTATACGTGGGATAAAAAGTAGCCGATTTAGAGTGATGTCAAATCTTCTCATTTTTAGACGAGTCATGCATTATAAGAGTTAACATAATCTTTATTGATAAAGTATATGGCTACATGATTTATATTAAATACACGGTACCTGTTAAATATATACATACTTCAGTTTGTATCAAGTGGGTTCATGTGTGAATATGTTACCATGCCAGACTTTATGTTTATGATCAAATTTATTTATATAATCTTAAAAATCCATTTATAAGGCCGAGACATTTGTAGTCTCATCTTTTAATGTTACATGAATTGGTAATTACCATGTACTAAATTGAATAGGCAAACAATCATAACTATACTGAGAATATTTAAACCATATTTATATTTTAAAAATAAATATATTGCATGACTATATTTATTTAAAAACATGTTGGTGACTATTCTGATGTAATTAACAAAGGTTCAAACTTGTATACTTGAAGAGCTCCATATAGCTTGAAATGTGATTGTTTATTTTATGTAAAGTAGTGACTAACTTTTTCCCCATCTCTCATGAGGACTTTGGTGATAAAACTATTACAAAATCACTGTACTGCTTGAGATGCCACAGCTACCCTGTTTGATATTATTTGAAGGTCACAAATTTATTTCTATAAAAAAATCTGTAGTTTATTATAGTTTTAATCAATAGATGTAATATAAATTAGTCAATAGATGGAACCTTTTATCTTGCAAAAATACAACTGCAATTAGCAAAATAACTTTTATTAAAATGGGATAACTCAGAGATGGAAGAATAATTAGGTAATAAGAGTAAAAAGTACATTAATTTATTGTTGTATATAATTGTTTTAGAAAGATATATAAATCTTTAGTATGATGCAGCCACCTATTTTATTGAAAAAGAAACCACTTTACATCCTATCACCATATTTTCACAATAAAGACACAAATTTAAGCAGAAAGTCACTAATATCATTAGCTTATGCAAAAAAACTAAAATATTAATATATGTATAATATTTAATACATTAATAATATGCATGTTTTAAATTTAAATTGTTTTTTAAATTTTAATTTGAGACAGAAAGCATACAATCATAATGTAACTTTTATTCATATATATATATATAATTGATAAATTTATCACTTTCTTATTGTCTTTTATATTTAAAACACTTAATTTTAAAATTGTTTTCATTTTTGAAGATAGATATAAATTGTGATAGAATATTTTTATTTTTCTATTATAGATTGTGCTACTGAATAGCCAGATATGTTGAGGAAAAACGTAGAAATGTAAACAAAAGTATAGATCGAAAGTTATTTTCTAATTTTTTTCTGCATTAAAGATGATTAAAATTAATGTCTCATTATGCAAATATTCTTTGTGCAGTTCGAATTATTACAAATTCTTTTTGGCATTTATGGTTACCAACAAGGCACATAATATCTTTGGAAATGAGTGTTGAATAGTACATGACAGATTCGAACCCAACTGAAAAAATGTGATTATAGTTCATCCTTTAAAAATATATCAACTGAATTTATATGAGAAGCACTAATCACTATAATAACGTAATTGACAAATGTTTAGCTTATTATCACATTGAATAATACTCAGTATAGCTGAAGCTTATGTTTATGATGGATACATCTATTGATTTTATGATGAGTAACAATTAACAACATTAAAGTTTAACTCTGCACCAGCGAATGCTACTAATATTTACGTACCATTTGCTACAAATATATTTATTTCATTTATTATTTATTATTTGTATATATAAATAAAGAGAAATAAGTTCTATCTTTAAGATATGCGCTGCACTGATCTTATAATAGCTCAACGATGTATATGTATACGCTATTTAATGTCCTTCGCATCTAATACATTTCTCATCTTTAAATAATAGTAAAAATTCAAAGTTATCTTGAAGCTATATATATACACATGCACATTTATATATAAGCAAATTATGTATAATATATTGTTTTCTGAGGGAAAAAAGATTTTTCTAAAAATATTTCTTTTTGCTTTATATTATAAACGCTTACATTACTTTTAATAACTAGAAACATAAACTCTTTTTCTTTCCCATCCTCTTTTTTTTATTTTTGTCTTGGCATCCTTTTGGTCTTCGTGCAGAGCAATAATCTCTATCATTTAGTTTCTTGGATCATTCATAATCATAAAATCCCCAATGTGTCAAGAAGATGTATTTAATTGATTTCTCAATTTCAGATTAAGTACTAATCAAAAACAGCGAGAGAAAAAGAAACGCTGCGTATTTTCCTCTTCTTCATCTAGTAAGCAGTTCATCATAAACATTACTATAGCTATTACTGCCACAGGCTTAAAAATCTTCATTGCCCTACCTACTCTGATTATGATTACTTTGAAATCTTTTAACACCTCCTAAAAATTCATTGCACATTTTATAATCTACAATTAGCTCTGTAGATGTCAAACCGTGTTGAATTAAAACTCCTAACTGATAATCAAAATATTTTGCATATCAAGAAGAAAGCAACTAATCCTACGAAAAAAAAAAAAAATGAGAGAGAGAGAGAAATTAATCAAATCAACGGAATATCTATTTTAGGTTTAAATAGGGTAATTAAAGCGAAAAATAATTAAATCTTTTGACATCTTTAAATCACTTAAATAAACAAAACTAATATAACACGAAATTTTATTAACTAGAAAAAATAATTAAATGCATGGAAGGAAAATACTCTTATTCTCTTCTCCTTAAATAATTTGTCTTTTCAAATAATTTGAATACAGAGCAAAAAAATTTAGTACATATATATTAAATACTAGATTTTTTTTCCTCATGTGTTAGCATCAGCCGGGAAGCGAACCCGCTAACCCGGGACGACTGCTTGTAAAGCAGCTGTCGCTGATCTCTCGACCACCAATGCTTGATTTTGAATGATCTTCTACATCTTAAAATAATTGTCAACTGGTTCAGCTTCGCTCTGGCTCTTTCAAGCATTCAGCTAAAAATAACGGAATTAACTTGGAAAAATATTTATAATTATTATTAAATACTGTCAAATATTTAGTAAATAACATATACTCACGTGTATAACACGCGGAATTAAAAACACGTGACAACTGCAAATTTCTCCAGGAAATTAATTGCTATTGTAGTTTTTTATTACTTTTATTGTTTAATTTTCAGATTACCTTCTTTTCACATTTTTTTAGCTTTGAGACTCACGCTAATTTCTTTTTTCTTAGTATTTCTCAATTTGAGATGGAAAAAAAAACACATCTTTCTGTTTTAGCATTTCTATTAACCATCTTTTATTTCCAATATTTTAAAATTTTATTTATGATGAAATGTTAATAAATGAATGATTTTTGCTTGAGAGATTGTAAGAAATTCAAATACTGGAAGTAACAGCTGGTCCTTGATTCATGGATTTTGAGTTTATCCACTGCACCAAACTGGAAAGATAATGAAATTATAATTCTTCTTTGAAAATTTTTTAATGATATAAAGAGCATTATTTTACGACATAGGTCTAAACTTATGATATAAATATAAATAATATTAAGGAGACAGAAAACAATATCAAATTTAACATTAACTGATATCAAATAGTTTTCTACTTATCCTAATTTATGTTGAAAGAGAGAACATAATATATTTACTTCAAAAATTACATTCAAGATGATTTTATTTATAATCATAATATATTTAAAGATCAAATCTTAGCCATAAGTAACTTAACTGGATTAAATATCAGTTTTACTCCAAATAACAAGAGCAATTGCTTCTTCAAAACTTTTGATAAATTGACAAGCTCACATAAAAGATAAGGACTTTATTATTGCTTTCTATGGTAAAAAATGTAACCCATTACCACAGAAGCAAAATATACAATAAATGATAAATACTCAATAAAATAATAATAAAGCATAAAATTAAAAAACAAATTAAATAAATCAACATTTTACTAAACATATAAAAAATATTAGTGTGATTTTTGTAATGATAATTTTAAACAAATCATAGTAGACAATATTAATGCCTTGTTGAATCATAATTTATTAAATGACCTATTTGCTAAAAAAATATATTAGGTTCAATATACATTTTTAAATTCATTTATTGATGCACTTTATATTATATTAATATTTTTTTTGTAATTATCCAATAAAAAAAACTTTGGATTTTTCTGCTGCACTGCTACAATTTAAAAATCAGCAGTCTGCCATTTTGTTTTTTATTTTTATTTTTTATTTTTTTTTTTTTTTTTTTTTTTAGAAAAAATGCATTTGGACAATTTGATGGTTTTATTATCACAAAGATTTAAATAAAAATTAGATAGGTAAATCATATTTTATCTAATGCACACAGTTTTAATTTACTTTTAGTGTATTTTATTATTATACATGATTGAAATTTATATTTAATTTTGTAATGAATAAAACTTTTCTCTTTTCCTTTTGTTTTTCTTTTTTTGTTGTTGTTGTTGCAAAATTGTTTTAAGTTGTTATGATAATTATTTTTACCTTGGAAAAAATAATAATTTTTATTGTGAAAATAATCAATAAAAATTAGCCAATTAAATTAGACAAAGTACATTTTTTAAATTTACTTTTAATATATTTTCTTACTATATATGATGAAAATTATTAATTATGTGTCAAATAAAAAATTATTTTTTATTTAGCATGGTAATTAAAAAATAGATGACTAATATATATATATATTCATTTATTTTAGTTATATTCTGATTATTATAATCATAAAGTCTTGGTTTTTATATAATATTGCACTACTTTTTTGGATAAATGATTTCAATTTAACTGATTAAAATGAATATTGTCTTTGTATTGTCAATATACAATGGCATTAATTATCTTACAAAATGACTGCCATTTTAAAAAAATTGTCAGACATTTTTTAAAGACTGCTATAGCAAATAATTGTTTATTCAGTTACTGGGAACAAATTGTCAATGATGGCTATGGCACATCCTCATCTAAAGATTATTGGTATGTGGGAGGAAGAGAAAACCCTAACTAGATTAAACAATATATGCATGTTGGAGCAATGATAAAATGAGAGCTAAAGATTTTTGACTGAAACTCAAACTATAATTTCTGTAAGCAGACATTACATGGCTTCCTAAGTTACTATTCATTTAGTTATTAATCATTATTATACAACTCCTTTTAAATTTCTACATTAATTTTCAATATACATTTTGATAAATATAAAGTAAAAATAGAAATGAAATTTTTTGAATATGACTTTCAATTTTTTTTATTTTCAAATAATTATTAAAATATTAAGTCTTGTATTCTATGAGATATATATCGAAAACAATTCTTTTCATATCTACTTTTATTTTTTTATTGATTTTAATCAAATATTTTTCAAATTTTTATAAAATTAATTATCATCTGCTATGTTTACTTTTGAAATGAAAGGCAGAAATAAATTTTTGCTCATGTGATTTTAAAATGTTTTTTTGTCAAATTTAAATTGCAAGATGATTAAATAGATGTAATATTTCTCAATGTAATAAATCTATTATTTATGAGAGATGTATTTTATAAATATAAAGTTTATAATTGCTATTTATATTTAATCGTATTTAATAAAATGATTTTAAATTGAGAATATCAAGTAGAGAATGTACCAACTTAAAATATATTGGATGAGATCATAATAACAGACAATCCAAATATAATAGAGGAAAAGGATAATTAAAATAATAATTAACTACCAAATATAAAGAAAAAATATGTTGAACATTGAGTATCTGTATTATTTGCATAGTTTCTATGAATGCCTTCACATGATAACATCATTTGGTGAATGGAAGAATATTCTATTATTTATTCAATATATGAAATGATGACATAATAGCATCCAGTTTGAAAGAAATTAGTTGTAGTTCAATAGTTCATGACCCTCACACATTTGTAAATAGCAAGGCTGGATTTGAACCCAAGAATATGATAATTGATATACATGATGAAGTAGAATAAAAGTTTGCTGATATTACACACACAAAATCCCAATAAAGAATAGAAAATCATCTGCAATACCAGGCCAGAGCTCAACCATTACAATATAGATAATGAGCAGAATCATTATAATAATTTTTTGCTAATCTGATAGCTTGATAGATTATAAAGTATAATTTGCAAACCATATGGATTGATTTGATTAGTTACATATTTACTCCTGCTGTAAGATAATTCTAGGTCATACTTATACAATTTATGTAATTGCCTTTAACTTTGCAGATAAAGAATTAATTGTATAACAGATTTAAATTTCCTATTATTAGCCCTTATAACAATTTTTATAATTCACAACAGTTGATTTTAATACTAACCTTTATTCTACTTAGAATTCAATAAAATGGACTTGCTTTTTTAGAAATATAAGTTTACAAATGAAAAATGTTTTTATTAAAAAATCAAAATAGTGGTAGATTACATAATGAAAATAAATGACTTTGATGGTGGGCAAGAAAGTAGCCAAGCAAGTAACTCCAGAAAGTCAATAAAATCTTTATTGACTGGAATTTATTTTTAAAATGAGAATGAATAAATATGAAGCCCTATTAAATGTATAAAAATATTCTTTGAAATTTTAATTTGCATTTATAATTTTCTAAAACATCTCCAAAGCTTCTCACCCACACTGCAGACTTATTTCTTAGTATTTTACTTAGCGCCATGGTATATATATAAAATAATTTTGTATAAAAATTATTATCAAAATCTTTCGGAAAAAAAATTTGAAAGTTACATACTTTAAAGAGGGGAGAGGGAGTTTTCCTATAAAAAAAAAAACAAAAAAACTAAGAGTTTATAAAAGAAAGAGTGTTATTATTATAAATTAAAAGTTAAAAATCTCTTTTCATTCCAGTTTAGTAGAATAAATGTGTATATATGTGCGATGGTAAATAGAAATAAATGTTAGCTCATTAATAAGATAAATGCGTGTTAGAATACTATTAAAAAATAAATAAATATTGAAATGAAATGTATTTAAAAACACAGTGGTGGACTACTAATTAAAGATATGAAAACATGGGTACAAAGATGGCACCAAGTTATGCGAATATTTTTATGTCAAAACTAGAGTCCTCTATACTTGATAATGCTAAGCTGAAACCTCACACTTGGCTTAGATATATAGATGACATTTTCATGATATGGCCACATAGTGAAGTTGGACTTCATAATTTTTTAAGTTATTTAAATAATTTTAATAAACATATTAATTTCACAATGAATTTTTCTAAATCAATTGCTCATTTTCTTGATGTTGAAATTATTTACACTAATAGGGTTCTTACTACTACTGTATATAGGAAACCAACTGATAATAACCGCTATCTACATTTTTATAGTAACCATCCTAAACATTTAAAGGCTAATATTCCTTATAGTCAATTTTTAAGGATGAAGAGGATTTGTAATGTTGAGAAATGTCTTCAACAAAATAATAGTATTTTATATAATAGATTGCTCAATATGAGGTATCCTAAGACATTGTTGGATAATGCAGTAAGGAGATCTTCTTTAATTGATAGAAAGAAACTTCTTTTATCTGAAAAGAGTAAAAAACAATTAGATGTTCCACCATTGGTTCTTACTTTTAATAGAGATTTACCTAATATTAACCAGATATTGGCAAAACATTTTAACATATTACAGTCCACAGATTATTTAAAATCTATTTTTTCTGATCCACCTAAGGCTGTATATCAAAAACATAGATCATTTAGAGATATACTTGTCAAAACAAATTTTATTAGTAGTTCTGTACAGGAAAAAGGATGTTCTCCATGTAAAGATAAAAGATGTTTTACATGTAAACATATTGTTGTGACAAAAGTGGTCTTTAGTACTAAGAATTGTAATTTCAAATGGTATATCCCTAATTATGTTACATGTAAAAGTGTTAATTTGATATATTTGATAGAGTGTAGTAGATGTTTAAACCAGTATATGGGTGAGTCTGCAAATAGTTTACATATCAGAATGACTAATCATAGATTTGACATTTTGCATAAGAATAAAGATAGACCGGTTTCAAAACATTTTAACTTACCGAATCATTCAATTGATGATTTAAAAGTAGTGATTCTTCAGGAAGGTTTTTCTTCTACAAGGGAGAGGAAACAAAAGGAGAGTTTTTTATTTTTAAATTCAAGACCTTAGAACCACATGGATTGAATTTGAACACTGGAACTATTACATCTCTGGGTTATTTGGTCTCCTAAATGATTTCTATATGTGTGTTTTTTATGTGAAAATTTTCTTATATGAGGTTTTTTATGTAAAGATTGGTTATATGGATGTTTAATATCTGTGTTTAATTGGTTTATAGATAAATAATTAGTTTATAAATTATTGTACTTTGCACTAACTATAATTTTTTTGATTAAAATGTATAAGTATTTTAGTTTTTAATGAATATTAATGTGAGCACAGCTATTTTTTGTATGTGAGCATAGTTTATTTTTTCTTTGTATGCACATATGTATATTTTAATTTTTAATTTTGGATTTTTTATTTTTATATTTATTTTAATTTAAATAGAATTTAAGCTTGATTAGGAGGGAATGTAGTTTTTTTTTTTTTTTGTTTGAATTTTGTCATTGATTGGGTAGATATTCTGTGTTAGATTTTGTGACCAATCAGGGGGGTTTTGTTAAATTTTTAATCTTTTACCAAATCTGTAATTTTTGATTATCGCCATTTTACTGTGTATTTTTTTTCTTTCTGATGAAAACCAGTCCTCTGGTTGAAATATAATATTATTTATTGGATTTATAAGTCTTTTTTTGTTTGTAACGATCCGGAGAAAGCTAGACTTACGTAAACTGCACTACAGGGCGCCATCTAGGCATTTGAACCTAGAAAAATTTATAACGTAGGCAGATACGCAAGTCAAAAAACAAAAAAAAAATTTTTTTTTTCTTAATTTTTGATTCCGGTCGTTAGCCCAAGTCACTAGCTCAGTGAGTAGCAGAGATAATAAAATATAACTTAATTTTATATCTTAAGTATAAAAGATTAAAAGCCACTGCCAGAAATTTACACATAAAATATTTATTTACGCACATATAAAATCATTCTAAATTCGAGGAATAAGTTTAACATTTTTTTTAGATTTTTATATTACTCTTTATTTTTATATTTACATAAATTTCAATGATTTTAATTTTTTTTATTTAGATTGTCAAGTATGAATAGACTACATAGATCTGCATTTGAAAATAAAACATTCTATCCCTATTTAACCCTAGGCTAAAATTTGCAGTCAAACTGGCATCAATCCATCCGATACATTTATGTATTCAATGTAGCATGAAAATACAACAGCACAAAGATACTATACTGTCAGGAATGGACATCTGAACAATATAGTTTAAGAAAACATTGACTCTTGTCTAATACAGGAATATGACGTCTGTATAGCACGGAGAACAATAAAATAAAAACTCCATAGGAAGGGACCATGATCCTTTTTGCCGACTTACAATCCCATCCATAGGCAAAGGGTTGGTGCAGTGTATACAGCGATTCTGCATGTAGCGAAACTCATACTACATCTACTAATTACACAAATATATCCAATCCATTGACCCAATTCAACAACGACACAAATAACCTAAGATTACCCTCCCCTAATATAACTTTACAAATCTATACAGCCATTCACGCCCGACTTAAGTTTAACATTTAGATATGTTCGCACAAATGAGTTTAAAAATGTTGGGTATAGATCGATTACATAGATTCCACGGTCAAAAAACATTTCAAAATAAACATAAACGATCAAAATACAAAATTATTGATACCGACAATCGCAGAGGGAAACTTATAAGTAACCCAATAGTATTCACCATAAGATACTTGCGTTGTCACCAATAACTTAAAAGACATCCGAATAAATACATTTTAGATACTCACCGTAAGGTATCATTATTTATCGAATGTCTATATATTTTGATCAAATATGAAAACCAAAATATAATTAACCGCAAATGAATCCATGCAAGCGTCTATAAACAACTTAAATTTCATGCATTTAAATAATCTTTACAATAAGAAAAAAAAAAAATGGAAAAGATGTTTATCAATCGGAAAACATATAAAATTAAACATTATTAATTTGATTTAAAAACTTACAAAAGTCAGATAAGAGTCCGTTTTAACTTTTAAGTTGGCTTGTTTATCAATTTATAAAACTTGACGAAAGTTCTTAACCGATTTTAATAATTGTTCATTTCATATAGTCCATGTTCCCGTTGGCAATTCCCACGGCATCTCCATTGGAAGAAAATGTTCTGGAGATAGCATTAGCTGGTTCCATTCTGGTATCACAGTCTTTTCATTTTATTTTTTTTAAAACAAACAAAAAAAAAATGAGGGAGAACGGCAAGTGCGTCTTACCGTTGTCATCAAATCAAGTTGGAAAACTCTCTCTGACTGGAACTCAATATTTTTTTCTTTTTATAGTCCGCTTATGGATTCCATAAACAAAAACGTCACTGTTCTGTTTTTTCGTTATGGTCCGGGCCTTTATTTGGCTTCCATTGGTCAAGCTAAAATCCCTTTCTTCTCTTATCTAACTTTCCATCTGACTTTTTAATTAAACAGCTTTTAGATAAAATTAATTAATACCTGTTTTTATTTTAACTTACGTTATTTTTTTATTAAAATACTTTTATAAATCTTTTTTTTTATAAAAAATACATTCAAATACCTTTTTTTATTTATTAAAAAAAAATATTTTTAAAGTTTAGCATCTGTGCGAATATATATACGTATAACAAACGTTTTTAATTTTAGCGTTTAGTTTTTTTTTACTTTTATTTTTAATACACTGTAACGAGACAGCGTTACATCAATATTAAATCTAGGATACATCGATAAACACACACACACCAGCAAGCAACATAAAACACTCGTAACTTTACTTTCGTAATTAGTAATAGTTTTCTTTCTCTCGTAAATACATTTATAAAACATATTGATAAAATGCAGATGGTAAAACGTCTAATTAAATGATTAAAGCCTTTAGATAATAAAAATAATAACAAAAAAATAATTTGCTTTCCTAAATAATAAAATATAATCTGCACTCCTAAAATAATAAAAATAATTATCAATCAAAATCACCACGGGGAATTAAAAAATGTTTATTTTAGAAATATAATTTTAACTAGAATAAAACTTATAGAAAAGATTTGAGGAAAAGATAAATGCTCGACTTCTAAATGTAAAATAACTTGTATTGTTCTAGTAAAACACACGCACACACGCATGCCTTCGAGGCGTGAAGGAATAAGGTTGGTTGAGTGAGATTGCAAAATGAGATTGTCCCAAAATAAATATTGCCTTTAGCACAAAGAGTGAGTGAGCAGGTACCTCAAACGCGGACCTGAACGACAACTCCAAGAACAGGGAACTATGGGGGTAGATTGGATCCCAAGATATGGATCAACCTTTATAAATACTAGTCAAAACCTATTCAATGGTTATTTTGGAAAGAATTTGGAAAGAATTGTTTGGATTCAGTTCGATTCGATTCATTTCGATTGATACATTCTCATTATTGTGTTTTTTTTATTTTCCAATTCTCAGTACGCTGAATTACCACCTGCTCATTTATTCCGATGCTTATGCTTTTATTTAAAATTAGAATTGTTCTGAATTAGCTTGGTTATTCTTCAATATTTAAAATGATCATCATGAAATTAATACCAAGAGCGTCGACTGTCATGAGGGGCTAATAAACCCTTCAGTGACTGATCGGCGCTCCGCTACTGAAATATCTCCGAAGCTATGAAATTCTGATAACATCGTCGTGTTAAGTGAATGCTCCCAATAAAAGAAATGTTCCGTGAAACACCCAAACTCGTCCAGACCAATCGACCTTCGTTGCAACCAAGACAAATCCTAGGTAAATATGTTTTTTTATTCTGTTCACTCACTCAATTAATAAACTCGTAAGGCAATCTCGTAATTAACCAACATAAATTTACTCAAATAAATCCTAAGACTTTCCTCGTCATAATAGTTTATCTTTGTTACTGAACTTTGTAAACATGAACTTTGAACTTAAGTGAAGCTAAGGAAAGATTATATATTTATCAAATAGAAAGGAACTTTCTCGTTATTCAAATTGTGTTATGAATACTTATGGTTCTCTGTGGGTGTGAATGTATGTGCGCGTGTGTAATAAATCAATTAATAATGTTTTGTAATAAATCAATTAATAATGTTTTATAATAAATCAATTAATAATGTTTTCTTTTCATATTTAATAAACTTGTTCAATATCTAATCAAGTCGAGCATATCTCAAATCTTTTCACACACAATCAAAACCGTAGTTATTTTTTGATAACTTATCTTTGAAGTAGATGTAGTTAATTTTAATTTTCATTTAGTTATTTTATTAATTATGTCACCATCGTGCCGTAAGTCACGATGTTTCTTATTTCACCTTAGTTAAGATAGATTTAAGAGCGGGCGGGTCTATAATCAAAGTAAACGTCAATAAATTATGGTATATACAATAAAGCGGGGGGATGAACTTGTAAGCCTTGTGTTCGGGGCGTAAGCGAACAACCTCATAGGTCAGTGATAACCAATAAACGATCTTTATGCCGTGATCGACTTAGTAGAAAACCTTGCTGATTTTAATTAGCGGACATCGCGTCTTCTCCGGGAGGAGTCATTTTAGAAACAAACATGTAACAACCTTGAGACACCTTATTGGTCCATGCTGGGAGTTTTGAGCTAGTGGGTGGGATTAGACTTCGAAATCGTTTTGACATGATGTAAGGTGATGCGAGTAGTTAAAATCAACTTAAATAATCGTATCTGGCGCCCCCTTATGTGGATCGTGAATAACTGTCGATGTAAGAAAAAAAATAAAGCCTTACGCTATGTCATGTTTGTTACGAAGCCCGTAATCTCGGGTTGGTGAGGGGGTCGCGGTTACAACACTTATTTTTATATGCGAACTTAAAAGTTTTTTATTTTAAATTAATGTAACGACATATTTATATATCGTTACAATATATATATATGAATCTAAAAGTAACCAGTTCTTTTCCTCCTTATTAACTAACTATTCAGCATTAGACTGAAACTTAAATCTTGGTTACCAGGTTGCATCTGCATTATCTTGAGCTTATTTATTCACTCACACTGTTAATATATACAACAGCCATTTTAGAGCTGTATGTAGTCATCATCTCAGCTAGGCTGTTTATTATCTTGTAACATTGGCAAACCATAAGCACGATTTATTAACTGCACATACACCTATTTTAATGTTAAGATGAGACTGTTTTATTGATAATAGTCTCATTCACTATGTAAATGTCTGCATGTGTTGATCCCACGTACTTATCACTATATAATCTTTGTCATTTTCTTTTACTTGATTTTATGTTATTGTTTTAATAAATCTATTTAAAATATAAAACTTGTTCCATATATTTCTTATTTGTATTTATATTTCAATGCAATCCATATTATCTTATTCCAAATTCTTAATAATTTTACATGCCTTGTTGTAATTAAGTTAATTAGTATGCTATGTAATATATTTCTACCCATTAAATTAATAGTTAGCCAGCCATGGAATCTCATGTTTCTCCCTGTTTCCACAGATTGAATTAAGACCCATGTGTAACCTCAGAAATGTCATTCATAAGGTGTTAAATCATGGAGTACTAACAAATGAGTTGAAGTTTGGTCAGATTTGAGATCTCACCATCTCATTTCAGCCAACTTTGGTGTACTTGGCCTGGATTCTGGATTTTGTTACATAAATGTACAAATCTGACCAATGCAATATTAGATTTCTTTAAATAAGTATTAGCAATTTTAACAAGTTGTGATTAAAATTTACCATTCATTTTAAGATATTCATTTTTTAAAAAGCTGTGAATAAGATTTTTGATCTATTTCTCCTAAAAAAATTTAATGTTGGGTTTACTGATGGCAATATTGCTGTTTCTGATTTTTTCTTCACCCCAGGAAGATTTCCACACACTCAGAATGATTATTTACATTTCTATGGTAAACAGTGGGAAAAACTAAAAGAATTTTTACTCACTATACATAATAATTGAACCAGTTAGGACACCATGAATAATATTTCTGTAGTGTAATTTTAGTATACCATTCTTGACAAGGTAGGCACTGGCTTCTATCCATTTTTAAAATGTTGTAGATGAGTGTAATCCCAAACATATGACCAAAGACATATGAAAATGATATATGATTCCCCAAGATGCACATTTTCTGCTGAATTAGCATTCATCAGTTGGCCAAGACTACAATCTCTTACACATATCTTTATTGTTGTTCCAGTATATATAGATAGACAATTATTACAGTTATAATAATAAGTGTTAAACTTACTGCCCTCACAACTTTGATGCAAACTACTTGATGGAAATATATTAATAATTTTTATTAGTCATTTATTAGATTAGAGATTATTCACTTAATGAATAATATTTCTACAATGTAATTTTCACTACATCATTCTATCATAAGATAGGGACTGGTTTCTATCTGCTTTTAACAGTGTGGAGGGTAATCATAAAAATATGATCCAAGATATGTGAAACAGATGTATGACTCACAAAATGTACCCTTTGTACTGAACCAGCATTCATCGGTTGAGTCAAACCATCACAATCTCTTACACATATCTTTATCATTGTCAGTATATGTAAATAGCTGATTACTACAATTTTAATGATAAGTGTTAAACTTACTGTTCTCAAAACTTTGACATAAATCACTTGATGGAGATACATTAATAATTTTTATTAGTTATTTAAGTGGATAGTCTCTAGTCTAATAAATTTTCATTAAGTGGTTTGTATCGAAGTTGTGAAGGCAGTAAATTTGACACTTATCATTAAAACTGTAGTAATTGGCAATTTATATATTCTGAACAATGATAAATGTATTTATGTATAAAAGATTATGGTCTGGGCCATCTGATGAGTGCTAGTTCAGCATGAAATGTGCTTGAGGATCATAACCTTTGTCACATGTCCTTGGTCCTATGTTTATGATACACCCCTCCACAAGGTGGGAAAAGTGGATAGAAACCAGTCCCTTCCTTGTGCAAGAATAGTTTTGTGAAAATTACACTACAGAAGTATTATTCATTAACTGGATACTCTCTAGTCTAATAAATGACTAATAAAATTATTAATAGTCTGGCCACATACCTTAAACTTTTTTCATTTTTTTCTTTACGCTGTATAAAATTCTATTCATGCAAACAAAAGTCAATTAGTTTATCCAAGAAGCTGAAAGCTATTTTTAAAAGATTAAAAAATATTTTAATTCTTTTGCAACAAGATATAAAAGGATATACAAAATAGAAACAATGCATACAGCTAGCTGAAATCTATATTAAATATTTGAATCGTCCCATACCTATATTATTCCAGCCACATTTCTTCTTTAAACTAAGGAAGCTGAAAAAGGACTACAATATTGAGTTATATTTGAGTTTGGAGAGTAAAAATGATTACTGTATAGTCTTTTTAAGTATATTTAAAATTCAACATTTGTTTATTTGAGATGTAAGATCTTAGCTTTCTTATAGTCACTCTTCTTATTTCAATTATCTTGAATTTTAATATATATATATTATATCATTGCACTCAACATTGACAAGAATTTTTTTTCCAATGGAGGGCTAAAATTCAAGTTTTTTTATTTAAAAGGAGAGTGTAGCTCGAATGATATATCTACGAGCTGCTTCAAATAAAAGGATATATATAGCTTTTTTCACTTTTTGAAACAATATATCTTATTTTAATTAAATTTAATAATTAAAAAAAACATATATAAATGGAATAAAAGCAACTTTAACTAGACCTTCAAATCAGTACAATAATTCATCTTTATAAATTTGATAAATATATTTTTCTACAACTCATACAATTTTTATGTAATGAATTAAAACGAAAATTAATAATTTCAAAATAAATTTTATCTAACTAATCAGTGTATAGTTATACTGAGTATTTATTAAAATTGAAACTAAAAGAATATTTTAATATTATATTTATGTTTATATATTGTAACAAAATTAAAGTAGCTCAAAAGATCTATTGTAACATATTAAAGAGAAATTCAATTGTATATTAAAATATCATTAGATTAAGTCAAAAATCCAAATATTATTAAAGTCTCAAATATTCTAATATTCATTGTAACTTAATAAAGATGATCAAACGATCCAAATGTATTAAATAATTAAGAAAAGATTCAAATATAAATCTTGTAACTAATAAACGAAAAGCATTGTAGCTTAAATTAAATTATGAGAAGAATACCTGAGTAGTGGCTATTAAACAAAAAGGTCAGACTGAGTTATCAATCATATTAAGGGTCATTGGATTAAATGAAACATACTTCTATAATTAGATTCCTCAAGATATCACAATATCAATAATTATAAACAAATTATTAATAACCACTATTATAACTCAGGTATATGGAAATCACGTGAGGTGAGTACACTAGTAACTCAATAAAATATCTGCTCAGGTATACAGACAGTAGATTTTATCCACTTTCATTTCTTGGTTTGATGTTAAGTGCATATCCAAACAAATACCAAGTGAATATGGTCTAGCAGGGTGCCACTAGATTATTTGAATCTAGACACGGTTATATCTAATAACCTTTCACAGGTACCGGGTTTGAATCCCTTTTTGGTACTTTATTTCTAATAAACATGGAAGATTTTGCTTTTTAGAGCCATATCACTGTATGCACTAATATCTAAGTGAGCATAAAACATCTTTAAACTAAAGTGGAATTCATTAGACTTAAATCATTTCTTAGATCTTAGCATAACAAATGTGTTTCAATATTTTTTTATAAGTTTTACTAGCTCAGATTACTATTAATTTAGGATGGCAATTCACTCATCCTTGCATGAAATAGATGATGGAATGGTGGTTATAATATTACTAAGAAATCACTAAATATTACGAAATCAATATTTATTTATGGCCTTTGAACATTTAAACAGCTCATTAATTGAAACATGATGATGATAATGATAATGATAATGACAATGGTTTCAACCACAGCTTTAGGACTAAGCCTAAATGTAAAACCTAATTTTTATAAAGAAATTCATAATTATTGTTAATCTTAGCATATTTAATCATATCTTAAACAACTAATATTCAACCATTGATGATGAATGATCACACTTGATAAAGACTACTCTTAATGAACTATATACACCTTGTTTAATAACATAAACTAATATTTATTACTGCATTTCTAACATATACATAAAAATTTCTATATTTACATGAAAATTTATATTAACAATAACAACAATAATCATAATCGACTGTTTTAAAATCATAACATTAAATTTTAAATTCTTCCCCCTTTCCCGTAAATGTATTT
Organism: Epiperipatus broadwayi; assembly: GCA_028023455.1. Classification (NCBI taxonomy): domain Eukaryota; kingdom Metazoa; phylum Onychophora; class Udeonychophora; order Euonychophora; family Peripatidae; genus Epiperipatus; species Epiperipatus broadwayi. The sequence continues at coordinate 7,044,978 of JAQFVV010012405.1, forward strand.
CAAAAGTATATTGTATTAAATTGGGGTAACCGATTTGTTAAAATGTTCCATCCATAAGAAAAGTATTTCATAAAACAAAATCTCCACTCATTGGCACACATACTTTATAAATCTAACATGTAAGTAGAATGACAAAATAAATGTTAGTAAAATTGGAAAGAGCAAGTTTTAGAAACAAGTTTTAATTATTTTCTCCCCCTCTCTTCTACCTCTGAAATGCTATACTTTAACTTGAAACAAAATAATCTAATATTTTACCACTACTTATTACTTCACATTCACTCGCAATTATCATGTAAAATATATTGAGGGTGTTTTTATAAAAAAAATATTTAAAAAAAATAATAATACAAAAAATTATTTTACACATTAATATTTCATAACTGTAAATTAATAAACAAATAATTTTGATACATTCAAGATCATTTATGAAGCTCAAAAGTTATTATTAGTAAGACATTCTTGGTTTCAATCGATCTGAATAGTCTTTAAAAGTTCTTTAAATAAAATATACCACTTTATTGCTAAAATTTTATTAAGACTCTGCTATCATAAAGAAAATATATATATAAAAAAAAAATTATACTACCAGTTTTTTGTAGCGACTTCTAATTAGTCAAATTTCTCTTGTTTAATGTCTATCTTTGGCAGCAACAATTTTCGTGTTTCTTTGAAGCAATCTCTTTCTTAAAGAGTATAATTATTTGATGATGATGATCCTATTGAGGTTATTTGCTTTAGTGGACAATTTGGAAATTTTTATATTAATTTTTCTTCTCTTCCTGTCAAGCATGATTCTTTTAGTGGATGAAATACAGCAGTTGTTTTCACATTTATAAATTTTCTGGGTTTTAAACTCAGTTGCTGGAACAATTAATTGGACTTGATGATTAATATTTATCAGTAGATTAATTCATCTTTCTGATCTTCGAATGCAGGTGAATGTTTTTTTCTTTCTATTTAAAAACATCTTATTTCTCTGGTCAGTTGAAAGGTGTAGAATATTATTTTTCAGACAAGACATCTTTTCTTTCCTATATGGTATGGAATACATATATAATTTTTCTACCCTGTCATTTCTTATATTTTCAACATTCAAAACTTCATAAAAAAATGATTTAAAAAAAAACTATCTAGCAGAACTAAAATGTTTGTCTGCTTTAGTTTCAATAATTTTTAAAAAGTCTCTCTCACAATATATTATAATAACAATAATCTAATCTAATAGCTCAACTGATTTTCCAGACTGCTTTTATATCCAATTTTTGAGTCAACTCACCCAATTAGAGTGATAGTGTGAATTGCTATTTTTGACCAACCCAAAAAAAATCACACACCTGGTTTTCAGACACTTTTGTCTTAAAAAAAATAGACTTAATCCTTTTTCACGTATATCTGTAATATCTAAAATTGGAGTTTCTTTTCTCTAATCTTAAAATAAGACAATTTCAAAATTAGAGTTCCCACCCAGCTTAAGCTCCCAAAGTGACAAACAATCATTTACAAAAACAAAATTGCTACAAAAATAGATATCTGATTCAACAGATTTCCTCTCTTAACATAAAATTGTAAAAAAAAATAATTTGACAGATTTAACCCTTCTTTTTCTTTCAATATTTAATAAATGTAAATTTCTGTATGTAATGTACACACATACTTTATCATTTCACATCATTCATAAACTGACATTAAATAATATAATTGCTAGCATAGTAAATTATAACCCTAATATTTAAAATCAAATCCTTAGCGTTTGAATCCCAATTACAATTATAGAAAAGCAAAATAGAAGTATAGAATAAGATATTAGAATTGATCAAGCATAGGTTAGTTTTAAAGAAAGTTAAAATGTTTAATATCTGAAATTTAATGATGGCTAACATAAATAGCTTTTATAACACACACTGCCTATACATATGTGTTATAACTTTGCTTTTTAAAGAAAAATTAAAAATTGAATAGTTTAAATGTGTGTATTACCTTTTTATCAACACACAAACAATATTAATTGTTGACCTACTCTCTTTCTATCTAAAGCTTTTAGAACTGGACCTTGTAGGGTTTAAACTTGGATGCCCTACAACTTCCTTTTATATAAAAATGTGATGATGATTTTGTTTTATATTTTCCTACATGCACATTACTATAAATTTAGCTAGTGACTAAATTGTAATGGCTCAATATATATACGTACATTCATCTACTCAATTTACAGATATATAACATGCGGGTTTAATGTTAGCTTTCATACTTCTTTTTCAGTCTTTGAACTTGTTTGCCTTAATATTTTTTAATAATAAAAAGTGTCAGCCTTTATACATGGTAATTAAATTTTAGTTTTGGTGTGTATTCTTAGTTATTACATATAATCCCTTTTTTTTTTAATTTAGTTTTAATTTGGAAAATATAATTATACACAGTCATATACTAAAGTTACAACTTCACTTGTTTCAATATATATATATCATGAAAAAAACCTCCATCCATCAACTAAACTAAGGGTTTAAATGTTAAGACATATATATCCCTATCTATATGTGTGTGTTAGTGCATATATATACAAAAACATATATGAAATCAGCCAAATCAATTTACAATATTTGTAAATTGCACTTCGTAGTCTCACAAGCTTGCAATATTACATACTAGTTGGTTTCAAGCTTGAATATATTTGCAATCATGCGCACGCACATACATGTAATATTAAAACCTTTATTATACATTATGAGAGATGTCAGTCTGGAATTTTTTTTACTATGTCAATAGCTTGAAAGTTTTCGGAATATAAGTCAGAAGTTCTGTAAATTGATTTGATTGATTATTCCTATGTATGAATGGCTATATGCACACACATTATAAATGTATAAATAAATCACTCCCACACAAAAATTAAGCTTACTTTTACAGAGGCAGGTTTTTATGTATATTTAACAAAATCATGTTGATTAATTATTCATAAAGCGTTTATTTATTAACATTTTAAGAAGGTTTTTTTTTTTTATTAAGAAAATTGGTTAATAATTATTCTTCATATTTTATTCATTAGATTTTGAACAAAATAAATCCTGATTGTACTTCCGTACCTATATTTAAATTTAATCAATTTTTTTTTGTTGTTGTTGTTATTAAAAAATGTCTTTTTTTTTTTTTTTTTTAAAGTATGCCGAACAAACATCCAACTAAAGCTTTGTTTCTATTTCATAACTTAATAAAATTATTAAAAAGTTGCTTTGTGCGATTTAACCTGAAAGTAAAATAGCTGAGTTCGAAATCAGTAAGATTTGGAATTGAAGCTTAACTCCGTTATATATGAGATAACCTTTCATGTAACTAATCATTCAGTTATTATTATTAAATAACAAATTATCTTATCAACATAGATATTTAAGTCTATTTATTTGTTTATATAATATTTATGAAATACACTTTTACTCCGCTTAGCGAGGACAATTAGTTCCCCAAGCCTCATTGTTAAGCAAGAATATTGTATAAAGAACATGTAGTTATAATGGTTTTCTATGAGAAATATTTGACTGCTTATTCCATCTAAAAATTATCTTTAAAGTTGTGAACAAAGAACTTTGTATATAATACAATGAGGTATTCTGACAATTGAATCCTTCCAAAATATATATATATTCTTTTAAACTTCTTTTCTCTGCAAAATAAAATAACACATGATATACAAACAGTAGGATTTATAGATTTATAATATACTTTTCATTATATTTAAAATTATGAAATTGTAAACTATTATCAAATATAAAAATTAAGATCACTATCTTATCTATAACTGATATAAACATATCATTGTAAAAACAGAAGTTTAAACATTCTATTATTCATATCAAAATAATAGTCTAAACTTTATAATTGTGTATCATAAATAATAATTTTGTGTTTTAAAATGTGAATAATTTTGCAATCAATTGCACATTGTTTAAACTATTAATATGACATTTGTTTACATTAATAGTTTAAATAATATATATATATATATAAGATTGATGATGAATTTAGTCACTTTAAAAATAAACAAGGCACGTTTATGATTCACAAATATAAAGTTCATACTAACTTTCTCAAGTTCAAATCAAGCATTCAAACCTCTCACTTATCTGGTGATGATAAACTTGTATCTGAAGATATCTAAGTAATTAAAGGAACTTTTCTAAACTAAAAAAGCTTTTCATTTATTTATTGCTGTATGCACAGCTAACCCAAATTAGGTAAACATTTAACTATGTAATATCCAATAATACCATTGAAGATTCTACTTTCCTCTTATATTAATCTCACCTATTATAAAAATACAAGACAAGAACTTCCACTTATTGCAGAACTATACCTCAAACGGAGTAGGCTTTATGTAAGTATTTCTGAGGTCTTTAAATATTGCAATAATATCAGAGCATGCCAAAGAGTTATGAAAATCACACCAGCAATAACTTCATGAGACATTTCATGAAAAATAAAAAGATTACTGAAGATGCAAGACTAGCTATGACAAGCAATAATAAACAACCAAAAAAAATATTCATGTGGTTTCAATGCTTAAGAATTTTCAAAAAATTCAAGCACTTGAATTGCAAAACTGGTTTCCATTTGAAGATTCCACATTACAGTGTCTGATATTCTATCATTGTGCTAAACTGTAAACTACTTCCTACCGGAATCAAATGATAATATTTGCTTATAATGATTAATTATCCCTATTAAATGTAACTAAATAGAGACTTAAGTTATATGCTTAGTTTTTAAGTATGTAGTGACCATTTTGAATAGATCTGTAACAAATTAAATTATTTTTTAAGTATAATTAATATTTTAAATGCTTTTACAACTAGTATGTAAATAAATCATTTTTATATAGCGCGATGTTTGTAAACTGTAATATTTAAAACAGCATTATGCTGTTGCACATGCACTTTGAAGATTTTAACTATAAATGAATGAATACTAACACTCAACCACATGATAAAGTCTTTGGAAAAGATAAAATGGCCATTCTATCTTTTCCAAAGACTTTATCATGTGATTGAGTGTTAGTATTCATTCATTCTATCTTTTCCAAAGACTTTATCATGTGGTTGAGTGTTAGTATTCATTCATTTATAGTTAAAATCTTCAAAGCGCATGTGCAACAGCATAATGCTGTTTTAAATTTTACAACTAGTAAAAATAATGAAAGCTTTTTAAATTAATTAAAATATTAAAATTATGTTGGGAAATTAAAAAAAAAAAGAATTTTCTTCTAAGCTAATACTAATGTGAATATTAAAAAGTTTCTATCTTACTATGTAAGTAATATTTACTGAGGCTATAACCTCGATAATATGCGTGTAAAATGCGATAGTAGGGACCTCTACAGGTGTTTTAACCACAAGCTTATACTATGGAAGAAAGTGTAAGATTGTGGTTAAAACACCTGTAGAGGTCCCTACTATCACATTTTACACGCATATTATTGAGGTTATAGCCTTAGTAAATATTACTTACATAATCAATGTGCGTTTAATAAATGTATAATTACAACTTTATCTTACTATGTGTATTTTTAATGCTCCAAAAACATTCATAATTATAAAAATAATACATATTTTTTTATTTATTGTTAACATTTTCATTTAAAAAATTTAAATATATTTTAAACAAACCAACAAAAAACTTTGAAAGTAAAAATCTTATCTTTTATTTTTACAAGTACAACTCAAAAATTCCTGCAGAATTGCACTTAGAGCTGTTTTTATCTCTTGATTATATTCTATCTATCAGTGGGGAACAAATTCTAAATTATAGATTCATTATTGTAAAAAAGAAATCCTTGAACAGCACAAATCCGTGCTGGATAAGTGAGTGATACAAAAGTAGTGTCACTTCCAATGGGAGATCCTATTGTGAATAAAATGTGACAGACAGACCATTAAAGGGATCAACTATGCTCTTTTTTCCAACGTCACTATAAAACATCCCATTTTTTTTTTAAAAACTTATATAAAAGGAGGTTGCAAAGGGAAGTTGTCATGACAATAAACTGAGATTGTTAATTGTTATTGATCTTGGGATTGTCTAAGTGTTGACTGATTTTAATAATATATACATGTATATAAAGTATATATTAATAATTTTCATTGTATAATTAAAATGCTAAAATGAAACAGAATGATGTATGTTTTTTATTTATATTATAGTAATACCTGGAATATTTTAATCTAGGTGCTTCCTATAAAAATTTGTCCATGGTTGCAACATCCATTGGGATATAACACTTGGAAAAGGCATCATCATATTATATTCATATTTTTTGACTTTATATATTAACCTGAGATCTTTATCTTTTATATAATAATAGTGAGTGACTTATTTAGTGACCTGTACTAAATGGATAACTAGATTGTCTATAAGCCAATTCGTGAAAAAAAAAATCATTAGTCTGGAAAAAATAAATAATTCAAAATTGATTTAGTTAGACTCAACACCAGATTGTGAATATGTGGCAAATGTATTAACCACTACTTCATTCGATTCTTAATGTTTTCCATTTATTGATTGTGTAAATTCTTATTTATAAGAATAAGATATATAATAAATTATATAATTAATACAAAACTATAGTTCATCAAGATATGAAATGTTATATAATTGGCAAATTCTGAATTATGAACTATGGAAATGTAAAAGTTTCTTAATGAACTCCAGGGAAAACTCCTTCCATCAGTTGTGCCAAGCCTCAAAATCATTAACCAAAAATCATAATTGATTTGAATCTTTGTTTTAGAGTGTACCACCTTTATTGTTAATGGAGATTACTTTGATTATATGTTGAAATTGTTGATAGCTTAAAGACTGATTATCATTTACATTTATAAATCTATTAAAGCCTTAAGTAATTGGCTTTATTGTCTTAGTAAATATATACTTTACGTGGAATTTGGAAGTTATAAATGACCATTTATTAGTCTGCTTTCAGAATCTGGAAGTTTTAATAGACTATTTATAAGTCTGCTTTCAGCAAAGGTTATTAAACTTCTTTGCATTATTAATCTCACAATCCTTGGTCAAGTTGCAATCCTTAGTGTCTATATAAACATATCAGACTATATGTAAAGGTAGTATTATTTTAGGTACCACCTTTATTGTTATTGGAGGTTACTTTGACTACAGGTTGAGATTGTTGATCGCTAAAGGGTTGATTATCATCAAAAGATAAAATACACACAATTGTTAAATGTGATGTTTTTATAGATAATATAAGGAATATCATATTTAATAATTCTGAGTGTTTCATTTCTCATACTTTGAAATACACCAAATCTGCTTGACAAAATGAGATTGTGGTTAGTGATATTGGAGTTTGACACAACTGATGAAGGCTTTCCCTGGATCTGCCTTATTAGATTTCTATTGTTATAGTTCACAATTCAGAAATTGATTATTGTATAATATTTTGTACTTTAGTTAAATAATAAGATAACAAATGGCATTTAAAAGCACTCTTTGATAATATGTATAAAAATAGTTTAGAATTACATAAAAATAGAAAATGTATAAAATGTGTAAGGAAGCTTACTGTTATTTTGTCCAAATCAGAAACTGGATTGATCAAGCATGAAAACATAAATGGAATAAAAATTGAATTACAGATCTAATTTGTGTAAATTTAGGAGAAATAATATTGAGGGTATGTATTGAAAAGGAATCAGGATAAATTGTATAATGTTTAAGAAAAATTTAAGGATAAAGGTAATAAAAGTGGTAAAGAACTTCCCTGTTTTTTGTGTTTAAGTCTTTATAATTAAGTTGGAGAATAAGAAAATAAGATACTGGGACTAATAAAACAATTTTCAATAGAAAGAGTTATCATTAAAAAAAGAAATAAATCAGGACTGACAAATGATTGAGTAATAAAAAGTATGAAATAAATGAGTTTATTGTGATATTTAATGGCTTTTAAAAGAGAGAATGTTTAGGATTCCTGGATATATAGTCTATACCCAGAAATTCTAACTTCATTTAAGAATCCATTTTGCAACACATCACTAAATGATATACAACAAAATGTCTTATCCTTTAAATATATAAGTAAACATTATTTTAAAACAATATTGCTTTAAAAAATATGCAATTTATATGAAAACCATGCAGTAATGTATTATTGAATATTAAAAAATTATTAATTTTGTGAAAAAATATATAACTAATTTTACTTTGGATTTTTTTGCAGATAATCCTCAGGTTTGCACTTGGCTGTCATTTGATGAAACAAGCATTGGAAGTAAGTTTTCTATATTTTTTATTTTCTGTATTTCTAATCCTTAAACTGAGTCTGAGAATTAGAGTGTCATTTTTTTTTTCAAACATCAATCAAGTTTCTGATGTTTGATACAATATGCGATGACTTTGACATTTCTCTGTAAAATTCTAGATGATATCAGAATTTCCAAGTAATGGATGACCATTTGATATCAATCCATGCATATTGGAGATGTTATGATGATACTAGACAATATAAATGTTTTATATATGTGTATGTGAATTTCATGAAGTTCAGTCAGTAATACATCTTTTATATTGAACTATGCAAGAACTCTTGTAAGGTTTTCTATGTCAAATCATAATAAAAGAATACCTACATAAGTACACTCTTTAAAAGAATGAGATTATTCTGGATGTTGGAGAAGAGAGTATTATCTTTTTAATGCATATAATCTCTAGACCATAGTTTTCTTTGACATAAATATGCAATTTTAATTGAATTATTATCAAAGAGTATACATATTTCATTATTTGAAACACCCCATGGCTATATTAGTCCAGCTACAGTCCCCCTTTAAATAAAGAAAGCTCAAATTTTAGTACTATACTCCAGGTATAACATTGCCTGGTATTTCAAATCTTACATATTAAGCCTGCATTCTGCCCATCCTTCTTCTATGTATTTAAATGGATACTGTTCTATACATGAGGGATCAGAGTGACTTGATGTCAACATGGGCATGACAACAATATTGGCATCAGCATGGAATTTGGAATTCTATCATCAGATTTTTGATGGAATGAATAGCTGAAGAGTTTGAGGTTGGAGTAGGTTGAAGCCTGTCCATTAAAGTATAAGAATTTGCTATCTTAATATAAACTGAGCACTGATTATATATATATATGTATGGGAGATGGTAATCCGGACTAACTGATGAGTGCTGGTTTAGTACAAAATACATGTACTGGTGATTATTTATCTTTTTTGCATGTGTGTAGTCATGTGTATCGGTAGTATGAGATAGAGTGGATAGTGAAGGGGCTTGAAAGTCTTGAGTTCAAATCCCCTATATTTACTATACTGAAAAGGAAATTCTTTCAGTGTAATGCTAAAATTTACTTTTTTTATTTAAAGGGGGTGTGTGGTTGGAATAATATAGCTATGGAGCATTTCAAATATTTTTTATATTGAGTTTAGCTAACGTTATGCATGGTTTTTTTTTCAAATGTTATTATGTATATTGTGTTGTCTAATTCCAAGTACAAATGTCACTGTTTCCAGCAGAACCCACTTCATCATTTGTATATATAAAAGAATAAATTAAATTAGGATAGATAATTCCTTTTTTTTTAGTCACTTAGAAATGTGTTTATTTAGTTTTGATAAATAAAGAATAAAAGTATGATATTCTATCACTTTAAAAAAATAGTAACCTATATACATAGTTTGGCAGTATTCCATCCATAGTTTAATTTGTCATAGAATATCAGATTTTGGAGTGTAAGATCCTCATATTGATTTTACTTCCAATATTCAGCATTCAATTTTTTTTATGAATTCCAGAGCAATAAAACCATTCCATCATTTTATTTTATAACTATATAGTTTAATTTAAAACATATAATAATGACAAATAAGAAATTGGATATCACTAATTAAGATTTATGACACCACAAATATTGAAAAAAAAAACAAGAACTCATTTTGAAGTTGTTTTGATATTTTAAAGAGTAATAATCATTAAAATCAGTCAATACTTAGACAATCCCTATACCAGTAACAATCAACAATCTCAACCTGTTGTCAAGGCAACCTCCTTTTAACAATAAAAGTGGAGCCATACCAGTGACATTAATATCATAAAGAAAATAAAGTAATGTGTATACACTCTTATATCTATGATGTCTTTTTAATTGTACTTATAAATTGTTTAAAAAAGTGTTGTTTTTTAAATTTTGCATGAATGATAGTTATGCCACTGGTGCATATCATTGAATATTTCAATTCCAAAAAAGTAAAAAGAGTATTTCTTAACAATATGCTTTTATATTAGTTTTACTATTTATTTTATCAAATGATTATCACTTATTTAAATTTAGTGATGTAGTTTATTAGCGATTTCATTAGTAATATTTACCACATTATGTTAACGTACATGCGCTTTTTATGAATATTAATATTAATAAATGAATACTTTCACTTCCAACACATGATAAAGTCTTTTTGAAAGAATAGAATGAATCCATCTATTCTTTCAACCCAAATGCTTATATATGGGCAAATCTTAAGTACTGGAAGTGAAAGCATGAGGATAAACCACTCACTTTAAATTACTTTTTATTATGTCTGAATGAATCATGCACATGAAATTATCTAGAACTTATGAAACGTCATTCTTAAATGAAACTAAACATATGTAAATGAGGCATTTATTTTATATAGCAACATAGTAAAAAGTAATTTAAAGTGAGTGGTTTATCCTCATGCTTTCATTTCCAGTACTTAAGATTTGCCCATATATAAGCATTTGGGTTGAAAGAATAGATGGATTCATTCTATTCTTTCGAAAAGACTTTATCTTGTGTTGGAAGTGAAATTATTCATTTATTAGTATTAATATTCATAAAAAGTGCATGTATGTTAGCTTGAAAGGCTGATCTTTAATGCATTACAATTTATAAACATAGCACTATATAAAATAAATGCCTCATTTACACCTTATGTTATGTTGGTGATATTTCTTTTCATTACTTAATCATTTATGAATTGATTTTATATATCTATATAATACAATTTACTACATTTTTATAGTCAGTTTTTGCAATGCAGTAAATTTTTATTTCATGTGTTTGTATATTATAGTCTGATGAAGTCTGCTGATCAGTTGAAACTGCTAAAAAATATTGTTTAAAAAATAAAAATGTATTGCTTTGCAAAAAGTGACTTGATTTAGAAAGTGTATTAAATGGTATTTTATACATTATATTGTTGTAGTTTAATACCAAGTAAGATATTTTAATTTATTAAATATATACTCTAAATAAATTAAATTAATAATTATAAATATAATAACTGAAACACAGGCTTATTATATACCTGTGTCTATATATGTAATATAGGGTATATGAGCACAGACTTTCAGATGACCCATCACTCTCCACTCTATCTAATAACACTGATACACTCAAGCACATATATGCTGAAAACATAAATAATCACCAATATACGTATTTCATGCTAAACCAGCAATCATCAGTTGGTCCAGATTATAGAAATATATTTATAAAAAGATCACTATTGTAATATTGTTCTACATGTTTCTGTGTTGTGGCTAGACTGCTGAACTCCAGAACTCAAGGGCCATAGATTGCATCTTCAATTTTGTCATTTCTGGTGTTTGAACTTTTCATGAATTCCTAATCAATAAATGATTTCACTATAATTAAGCTCTTAAATTTTCAGTTTTGATTTTAACGTTCTTTTTACTGATTTAATTTTTTATATATATTTTCAATAAATTTGCTGAAATGAAAGCAAGCAAAGTGCAATTAAAATAATTATTTTCTTCCATCATTCTCCCCACCCCACAAAAATATCCCTCTCCTCACTCAAAGAATAAAACCCTTGCTTAGGACTCATAAAAACCCAATTATGGTATCAAATGTAATTATTAAATAGTAGAATATCAGGTAAAATAAAGTCCCATTTGAATCTTCGGTCTATTTTAACTATGTTAAACATGGGTACATACAAATGGATCTATACATTTTTGAACCACATCATTCTAAGCACTTCATAATATGGTTGTTGCCTGAAAATAATGTAAATGTTTGAAGTGTGAAAATAGTCAAATGTAGTTACCTATATAAGATTTTATATGTACAACATATATATAATTCTAGATACAGATTTTAAATGCTTTCTCTTCTGGCATTTATCAGAAAAGTTTGTTTAGAGCTATTAGCAAGTTCATTATATAAATTTTGTCGCACAAGCTTAATAGGTTAAGTCACATAATGTATGACATGATTTTTTTACTAATATATATATAATTTTATGTGGCAGTTTTGCAAGAAATATATTGTGGATTAAATGGGAAGCTAAGGTAGTAAAATGGAAATTATTTAAGCTATGTAGATTTTGTTAGACAATGTAGTTGTTTTTCCAAATAATGCTTCAGAACTTCAGGAAATGTTGCAAGAATTAGATCAGAGGTCACCAAAGTGGTCTATATAGACCCCCAGGGGTCTATTTAACAAAAGTAGGGGGGGCGATCTGAGCCAGGGGGTCGATTGGGGGTCAAAGGAAAAACAATTCTTAATTTGCAAATCACACATATTATTCATAAAACTATTGTTACACAATGTAAAATTACTTTAATAAATGTTTAAAATCATAAAATAAATGTACAAACACAGTACCTAATAGATAGTTTTATTTTAATTAACTGAAAATTACTTTTTTGGGGGGTCGAAGGAGATTTTGAAAAATTATATAGGGGTCTATGATCAAAAAAGTTTGGTGACCCCTGAGTTAGATGAAAGTAAGAAAATAGGATTGAGATAAATGCTAAAAAGACTAACTCATTATTCAATGGATTTTTTTCAAATGAAGAAAATAAAGAATGTAAATAATTAAGACAGGTTATAACCTGTATCAAATGCACCTTGAATTTTTTATAATAGTCAAGCAATATCTTTATTTTGCTGATAGAGGGACCTCTCAAACCATGACACAAAATAGAGACTTTTATAAAGATAAGAATGGCCATCTTATCTTTGACCTAAATTTCCATCTATAGTTGTTGTTCTCTCCACTATTTAAGTCCATTATTATAAAAATTTCAAGGTGCATTTGATACATATACTTCCTGTGAACTTAATAAATAATTACAACTTTAAAATAAAGAATGATAATGGTGAGTTAAAAGAAGTTATCAATTACAAATACCTTGGCCAGATTATTACTAAAGATGAAGACATAATGGATGAAATTAATCATAGAATTAAACTTGGTTGGAGTGCTTTTGGTAGACATAACTTAATATTACATGAAATATTCACATGTAATTGAAAATTGAAGATTTTTAATAAATGTGTTTTATCAGTTCTTACTTATGGATCTGAGACTTGGACTCTTAACAGCAGAGCAATACAGAGACTACAGATCACTTAACCTAATGAAGTATGAAGAGATGCTGCATATTAGGAGTAACAAACAGTTTGAAAACAAAATACATGAATATGAGCACAAACAGGTATTACAAATATCATTGAAAGAATTAAGAGACTAAAAGGGAGTTGGGTTGAATATATTGAAATTTTAAATTGTATTTTAAGAGTTTTTTTTTAAAAAAAAAGACCTAGAAGGAGATCACTTATGGAATGGATGGATGAAATAAAAAAATGTGCTGGGGTGATGTGGAGAAGAGATGCTAGAGATCAGAGAAGCTAGATTGAACTTGAAGTGACCATTCTTGATGATGATGATGATGATGATAAAAGATATTATGTTGAATAAAAAAGTTATGCAAATATTAATTGATTCTTAATCCTTCTAAAAAAATTCTGTACTTTTTTGGACCAGCACTGTTTTTTATATTTTGTCAATCACAGAAGTTACACATGATGGAAAAAATATATGTTGAGTAGTTTTTGCTCTTTGGTGATTCATTAAAATCTAAATATACAATATTTTCATACTTGATATTATTTTTGAAGCAAAAAATCATTTCTGTAATCAAAGTAATTGGAAAAATTTGAAATAATGTTTGCATCTTTTGCATATGATTAAAAGCATCCATTTATATTGAATGACTAAATTTCATTACTAATTGCTAAAAGCTTTGATTATTTTCCAAATAAATTTTCCAAATGGTATATGAAAATTATCAATAAATTTATTATTCATATTCACAGTTCAGTTTGATGTAGTTATAAAGTCTTAAACTTAAGAATAAAAAGTTCCTGAATCACTGTTCAATCTGCCACTTAAATATCATATGATATCCATAGCAACTATATTTGATTTGTTTCTTAAATTGTAATGATGATTTGTGTAATAGTTCATTGTTAACATATATACTATATTTAATAAAATCATAAAATATTGTTTTGAAATTATTCACTTCAATCTCTAATTTAAATTGTTTATGAATTATCTGAATAAATTTGAAAACAACATTACAGAATTTCTATTGGTTTACTCTTTTTCAAATATTTAAGCGTCGAATCCTCCAAGAAATTTAGTATATAACCTCTTATTTCCAGTGCTTGAACATCTTTTGATTTCCTGAGCAACTAACTGTAAATTTCACAATAATCTAGTCACTATAGAATCATATCTCATGATAGGAAAAGTGAAATCCAGGTCATCTATTTAAACTCCATTAAGACCAATTATATATATTTATAACTTCCAAAAAAAAATGTCAGCGCCAGCATGGAATAAATATTGTAATAAAAATAATGAATTACAACTGTGATAATATATTTAAAAAACTATAACAAGCCATAAAATTACTTTGAATTAATTTCTTAACTTTCTTCAACTGAAAACCATTTAAATTCAAATATAGCGGATGTAAACGTCGACAAGCCATATCCTAAGATTTCCGAATATTAACATTAGTAAATTGTCGATTAATTATGGACATCCTATATTTGACATCTATTGTCCAAACTTTCTGCCTAAGCCTAAAGTGGCTTTGGTAAGCGTATTTGACCCTACTATATATATTCAAATTTTCATAAAGGCAAATCTGTTCTCAAACTCCATTGTATTACACTAGGCGCATCAGGGTAATAATTTGAACTATTGTCTCTCACTCTATATACATTTCCTCAACTTTCTTCATTCACTAGATGATCTATAGGTATTTAATATTTGGAACTTATATCAGTAATTTTTCGTTATATTCTACTCTCTGCAGGGCAGGGTCTGATTCCTATCCATATTTAAGACGTTATAGAGGGGAAATAATCATTACACAGTAAAGGTATTTCCAATTTATATGTTTGTAGATTATGAAATTGTTTCCAAAAACATATTTGGACTTGTTAGACGTGCTCACTTTTCATTTCCAGCATGTCAAATTTTACATTTATATACATTGTGTGTGCATATATATATATAATTATTATAAGTTTATAAGCAAGTTAAACTTTTTCTTAAAAAAATTTATCTACATATTGAAAGTTAATGGCTTTAAAAAAAAAAAAAATAGATTTGATAACCATTCTATTTAATTTTAAATCTTCCTTCCAAATTAAATTCTCTTCTATTTAAACAATCAATTACAATTTATTGATTAAAACTGTTTTGGATGGTTGGAAAGAAGGGGGAAGCAGTTAAGTTCTGTTGTAAATGACAATTGATAAGTTGAAATTTAACAATATTTGAAGGGACTAAAGAAAGTGGAACTCCCACTTCTTACAATGCCTATGGAGATAGACCTGGAGAAGCGTTTATTTGAAAAGAAGAGGATTAGTTTTTTCATCACCAGTTCAGTTTTAATCACCTAGGGTCTCTCAGATTTGAATTTTATCACCCAAAATGATTGGAGTTTCATTATGAGTCTTAGCACACATTTTGATTACATTAACATATTAAAAGAAATCAGATCTGTAATGACATACAGTGTAAGCTTTATCATTGAAAAACAACAATTGTTCCGAGTGATATCAATTTTAGTATCGCTATTGACAACAATGGTGATGGGTGAGGGTGGATTAGCCCAATTTGACACACAATTTATTCATTAACAAATCACTGAACTGGACATAAAAGACGGCTTTTAGATGGGTCTAGGAAACTAAAGAAATTTTGACTGGTATCCTAAGTAATGCATTAAACTAGACAGAAGCTTATTTGCATAGACTATATAAAGAGGGCTATTAAAACTAGATGAAGCTAAGCAGAGTTTTATATCATTAAAAAATAATAATTAGAAAAATAATTCTTTTATTGTACAAGTTTTTTTCCCACTATCTGACTATATTTTCGTAAAAATGATTGTTGTGTGTATATGTGTGTGTGGGGGGAGGGGAGGTATTAGCATCTAATTCATGACTACTATGTCTCTTTCCTTTTTTTCTCATTTCTTTCTTTATACTCTGTGTATCCAGATAAAAGATATAACAATCTTATATTATTCACTGCCAGGCAAAGACTTCCTTAACAAATTTGTCTTCTGATCGGATAAGTTTCTACTCCCCAGAATTGTTACCTACAGTTTATTGAGCATGTTCATGATTCTTCTTTCTTGCTCTACATTCTTAGTTAAGTATACGAATTAAACGACCGGTAATTGGTTTTACTAATTATAGCAAAATATCCGGAAAAATCTTTTAACTTTTTTAGAAATTCTCCGCCATTGATAAAAAAAATGTAGGTAGATGATAAAACATTATATCATGTTATTACCGTATATATGTGTTAGCATGTATGATTAAAGCCCTTGAGGGCAAAGGTTGTGGATCTCTTGCCATGCCTACAATCTGAAATTTGAATCGAGACCGTGTAAAATTTAGGATTATTCTCTTAAGTAATTATTTCACAGCCAATGTAGCTATCTATCTAGAATTTGTTGATAAAAAGCTATCTAGAGGGTAAAAATGAAGTTAGTCAATATAGCTAACCAATTTAGCATTGGTTGAGAAATGGATATCTATAAATTAAAAGTTGAAAAACTTATCAAGCCTTCACTATCTAGACGTTGGCAAGTCTCGATGAAAAAAAAAATCCTTCTCGTTCGCTGACGCCTTATATGGAGCTGTTGGAAGGGCTTTTTTCCTGCATTTGGGTTATTTATTAATTAAAAAGGTTGTAATTTATATATTATCCGTAGTAGCAATTAATTATCACTTAAAATATTTTTTATGAAATATTTATTAAAAAATATTATGTTTTAATCTATGGCTGTGTTGGTAATCCATTTGTTGTTGTTTTTTTTTTTTTTTAAATTGATAATAAAATCATTAATTTGAGTTTGGACTTGAATCCATCTCTGTACTTTTCTATTTATATTTTCCACTTGTATTTTTTTAAATTAAAACCCCATGTTTCACAACCATAAGTTAAAATATTTAAGAAACATTACATTAATAATTATACATATTTAATTTTTAATATGTAGACACATTTTATTTATTTATATTTAAAATATATACTTTTGTTCATAACTTGATCGTCATTTATTAGAACATGTAATACAAAAATTAAAGAAGTCAGAAAATTTAAATGCATCTAGAAAAAGAAGATCGATAAATAATTTATCATTCTTGTCCATAATAATGTTTGCTTACCTTTTTTTATATACTATTATAATCATATTTTGTTTATAACTAGTTGTGATATATGGAAGAAAAAAAATATTTTAAAATCATCAAAATTATTAAGTCTAAATTTTTAAATAAAATAGTATTGATTACAAGCCCGGAATTTTTTCCAGATAGCTCAGCTATAGTCAATTGTTGATCATCTAATATTGGTCAGTAAAGTGTAGTCAAAGTATACTTAACTGGGAGAGCAACAATAATGGAAATCCACTCAAAGCCTCATCATTTACATATTGGCATGCTTGATAAATCCTGATCTCTCTTTCACTTCTCAGTGAATCAGCCTTACTGAATGACTGTTTGAAGGCTGTTTTCTATTTGCCTTTATAGCAGAAACTTAAAAAATATTTGTAGTCATTGTAAAATTAATTACTCCCCCTTTGTCTCTCTTCATACTCTATATTCTGTCATTTGTACTTATTATATTTATTACTCTATATGGTTAAATTCAGCAATAGAGAGGCAGCTTTTGGAGCCTAAGATCCATGAATCATGATTCAGCTCTGAAATTTCAGATTATTTGAAGTTTGTGTGAACTCCAATACAATAGACCATTTGATTTTTTTTTTTAATTTTCACTGTAATACTAATTAAAAAGCAGTACCTTATTATTATATCAGCCTAAACTGTGACATCAATAATGGCATTTGATGTAGTAGCTACATTAAATAGTTAAGGCAGCAGTGATTTCTATTTATACTCATGACACAGGTTTTGGAATCAATATTAACCTGTGCTATCTAAAAAAAAAAATACATCTGAATTGACACACATTTTAATTTAATCTTTTATTACATATACCAGACTGCATCAGGCTGTGTAAAGCCTGGTATTTTTTTTTAATGTAAATTAAACAAAAGATTTTAATATTATATATTAAACATGAAAAATGTAGCGAACCACAAGGCCATCAATTCAACTTCACTTATACAACAAACAAAACTTTTTAAGATTTAATGTAAATTAAACAAAAGATTTTAATATATTAAACACCATGAAAGACCAACATTTCGACTTCTATTATATGCTACTAAAAACTAAATGTAAATACGGTATTAAAGCATCTAATTTTTAAACCCTCACTATATATCACATTCCAAACATGAATTTATGTACTGTAATCATATTTTTTTCATGTTTTAAATACTATACCTAAAGCACATGTTTTTTTGTGAGTGGTTTTTTAATGGCGGAGATTGTTTTTGTAATAATTGATTGCTTTAACAAAGTTTTTTTTTTAATTTTATGCAAATTAAACAAAATATTTAAATGTTATACAAATACATTTCTGAATTTTAATAAAGCTAAATTAAAATTTACATTTTTAAATATACACATTATATTTGACATTTACTGGAGTACACTTGGAATAATTTTTTTTTTCAATAGCATCTGACTAATTGTAATAGTTTTTTTAGCTTTACTAATAGTTACCATTTATTTATGCCAGAATACAAAAATATTTGTCATTTTTGTAAGATTTTTTATTAAATATAATATTTGTAATATTTTTTTCCATTGGTTGCTTTAACAATTTTTTTTAAGAATTAATGTTAGTATGTTTTTTTATTAAACACTGCTAATTTATAAAAGTATGTTAACATTGCTAAGTATGTCCTTTATTTGAACTATATTAGGGGATTGATAGAGCATGAAAGCACAGTGTGCCTTAGCATCTGTTTATGAATCAATGTTTGTGGTGGGTTCTGCAGCTGCATGGGAACCTTTACCATGAAATATATAATATATTTCTGTAATTAAAACCCACTCATACTGATTTTTTTTCACAGCATTTTTGTATTTAATGACAGAATTATTTCCTTTGCATAAATGTAATGGTTGTGACATCATCAGACAAACATTCATTCACCAATATATGGATTTTATATAAAAGATATCCTCCTCCTTTTTTTATTTATCAATTATGATATAATCCCCATATTTTCTGTCTCAAAATTTATTAATTTACTATTGCAAAAATTACTAAACAAAAATTAAAAAACTGAAATAAAATTTTAATTTTCTAAATTTAAATTTTCAAATTTACAATGCAATCTCATGCTGTTATACAAAGCAGACATTAAAAAAATAGCTGTTGCTACTTATGCTCTACAAATAATCACACTCTTAACATTTATCAATTTAAAATCATGTATTCATTGTAACTTTTACATTTTATCATCATCAGTTTTCAGTACAAGGAAGGAATGAAGAAGGTTACTAAGTTTAACTTTTTTATTGATGTCTTAGTATGTTTGCATAATTTTTAAATAATTGTCCATGCTGCATGCTCATGAAAAATATCCATCTTAATCATTTATATGTTAATCATATATATTACACAGTAATCTGGTTTTTCTTTTGTCTATTTTTTTTTTGATGTTTTGATATATGTACATAAATGTTAAATAAATTATATATACTATGTCTGCAGAATATATAGATATGCTTCTAAAAGTCAGAGCCCCAAGAATAGATGGATTCATTCTATTTTTGATCCTTTGTTCAACATTTAGTGCTTTTATCTCATGATTTGTGGGAGGTGATTTTCTCCCTTTGATTACATTGAGTTACCTTTGTTTAAAGTTTATACAAACACACACACACACATATATATATATATATTAGTCTCCCAGCCCTTCACTGACATGAGCTAATAAGCTCAAAACCAGTTGGTCTGGAGGTGGATGACAACGATAGAGATTTTGAATTCTATCTCTTTTGGCATTTATGTAAACAAAGCTTGTTTGGAGCTGATTGGTAAGCTCCATCTAGTGATCATATATATATATATATATATATATATATATATATATATATATATATATATATATATATATATATATATATATTAAAATGTACTTCATAATCAGTCTGATTTGTAAAAAATTAGCAGAGAATGAATAGGTGATAGTTTGTACAAATTTAGTTGCAGAGGAAAAAATCTAAAAAATAAATTATTTAGTCATAAATACAACTTTGATTAAACTTAATATCTATTTTAAGCTACACATCCTGACACTTTAAATTATTTATGTATGCATGTTTGAATGTGCATGGGAAAGTTTAAAATTTTCCAACATTAATTTAATCAATAAAAAAAAGTTTAAATTCATTTCTAAATACATTCTTATAAAAAAAAATTCTGTTAATAATTAAATTGTCTTTCATACTTGTTTGACAACTCCTAGTTGCAGTTTGAGTTCTATTTGCAATATTTTATTTAAAAATAAAATCATTATTTTATACTGTATTTTCAAAACTTTTAAATATATTTGTCACAAATATAAGTTTACAAATAAAACAAACTTTATAAAAAATAATATTTCAAATTTGCAAATACAGGATAAAAAGTCACAAACTTGATAGAAATAGTAGAATAATTAAGTCATCATAAAGCAATAAAATTTCTTTTCTAGAATTTGAAATTTAACTTAGAATTATTAATATATTACAAAACTTTTGATGCAGTAATAGTAAGATTATTCCTTCTTCAGCCAATCATAACTTGATTTTTGACAGTGATTAACCATAAATATCTTTATTTTAAAATAAATATTTCTAAAATATTCTGCAAAAATAATCATAAATACGTAAATAAATTATGTATTTTTTTTATATGTCAAAGCATTGACCAGAAAGTGAATGTGCCAGCTGCTTGGAAGGCAGCTATGCTAACCGCTAGGCCACCAATGCTTTCCAAAAAAAAACATACAAGAAAAACTTTTGAGTGACAAGCTCTCTTAAAGTCCAACAGTAGAGCATTTGTTTGCTCACTTATAGTAGATTTTTATATGATACTGACATCTTAATAAATCATTAATAATTTTAGTTACTGTTTCTGCTCTTACATAAATGCAAAACCAGAAAATGGATGCTGCAGATAATTACAAGATAGTGAAGAAACTCCAAAAAATGAGAGCAACATCTATTTCTTTTATGTAAAATTCATTAGAACCTATTATAACAATAATACAATATATACAAGGAAGAGGAAAAAACCCTCTTTAATTGTATATTATATAATTTTTTATTCATTTATCATTAGCCAAGTGTTAGTTAAATTAATTGATGTTTTATATATACCCATACAGTTATATTTGTTGTAATTAATGTAATTGATTTTATATATCTTCTATTAGGTTCTTTAATATATGTTTTATATTTTTTCCACAACCTATTTTAAATTCATAATTTAAATAATGGATATATAATGCAGATTTAGCATCTCTTCTATTAATTTCATTATTATGTTCTTTTGCTCTTTCATACTGCAATTTCCACAAGTAACTTTGTATATATTTCCTTTTTTATATTTTATACCGTCTCTTATTTTATAATTCACCTATTAATTTGCCAAGATTTTTACTTTTTGACCATCCTATGTTAATGGTTTTAGTAATGTATGATAAATTTTAGGGAAGAATGAAAGATTTATCCAATTTTTATTATTTTTAAAGCTGGTATTATTATTATTATTATTATTACTATTATTATTATTATTATTATTATTATTATTATTATTATTATTTATATAATAATAATAATAATTTTATTATTATTCTTATTATTATTATTATTATTATTATTATTATTATTATTATTATTATTATTATTATTATTATTATTATTATTATTATTATTATTATTATTATTACTATTATTATTATTATTATTATTATTATTATTATTATTATTATTTATAATAATAATAATAATTTTATTATAAATAATAATAGCAGCTATAAAAATAATAAAAAATGGATAAAACTTTCATATTTCCTTAAAATGTATCATACATTATTAAAAAAATACAAATTATATAGATAAAGCCTTAATATAGAATGGTGAAATAGTAAAACTCTTGACAAATTAATAGGTAATTATAAAATAAAAGATATGAAATAAAAAAAAAGGGATTGCACATAAAATTACTTGTGGAAACTATAGTATGTTATACTATGGAAATAAGGAGAATAATTAGATGAAAGAGCAAAAGAACACAGTAATGCAATTAATAGAAAAGATGATAAAGCTGTCTTATATATTCATTGTTCAATTTATGAATTTAAAATAGATTGTGGAAAAAGTATAAAACATTTAAATTATATTAAAGAACCTAATAGAAGGAAGATATATGAAACCAATTACATTAATTAAAACAAACATAATTGTATGAATATATATATATATAAGTATCAATTAATTTAACTAACACTTGGCTAATGATAAAAGAATGGAAAATTATATTGCATACATTTATGGAGGTTTTTTTTTTTCATCCTTGTACATATTGTATTACTGTTATAATAGGTTCTAGTTAATTTTATATATAAAAAAGATAGATGTCACTATATATGCAATGTAGATTTAAATTATAAAATAGTTCCCCACATTCATAAGGGAAAATATCAATATTTGCCAAAAATAACTTTTATATATTATTATTGTTATTATATATATTACATTTAATGTTTTCATGGTTATATGATGTAAATAAAATAGTTTTTTGGTTAAACTGTGTGTTAGTTTTGATTAACTCCCAATGTTTTGATGAAATAGCATCCACCATTGTCAAAGTTAACTTTTCAATTGTTTTTCTTTGAAAAGTTAATATTGACAATGACTGATGCTATTTCATCAAAACATGGGGAAGTAATCAAAACTAACACATAGTTTAACCCAAAAACTGTTTTTTTACATATATAGTCCACCCTTATGTAGACATATATTCCACCATTATTTTAAAAAGGAGGTTGCTTTGATAAAAGTTAGAGATTGTTGCTTGTTATTGATATTAGCATTATCTAAGTGTTGGCTGTTTTTTAATGATTATATATATATACACATATATAATTAGTGCATTTATATAAAGATATTTTTATACATTATATAATTTATTTAAATATGTATAAAATGATTATGTATGTGTGTATTAAAAACATATACTATATAATACTTTATTTTATGTTATTTATTTTTAGTAATGTCATAATTTTTATATGTCATTTGAAAATAAATTGTGTATTATATATGTACATAATGAACTTACATATGTGTGTTAAAACATCTGTAATATACATATATAAAATAGAAAAAGTAACAACGAACAACAAAATCAGAAATAGGAAAGATAAAATAGCAGAGTCGTATAATGTCTTTTTGGATACAAATCATAAATAAATTGCATAAAAATAATACATTTTTAAAAATACAGCAACAAATATTAAAATTAATATTTAGAATGCAAACATTAAACAATCAAACAATTACATATAGAAATGACAAAGCTTTCACCAAACAAATGCAAAATAATCACTGCATAAAAAAGTGATCAGAAAAAAGAAAAAATTTGGATAGTGGTATGACTATAAACAGCATTCGGTCACATGCTTTAGTCAAACAATATCTTTCAGAAAAAATATTTTTGAACGTATTTGTAATATTTTAAATACAAGTATCTGGAGTCTAGATATAATATAGGGGATTTGAACACAGACTTTCAAGTTCCTGTTATCGATCTACTCTCTCTCAAATTGATACATATGATCACACACATGGGCAAAATATAAACGATCTCCAGTATTCGAGATCATTTATCTTTTTCACAAGTGTGTACGTGTATCGGTTGTATGAGATAGAATAGATGCTGAAGGGGGCTTGAAAGTTTTTGAGTGTATTTGTAAATAGAGTTTTTTACTTAATTTTTTTAATTAATATTTGAGCACTTGAAGACGCTGAATATTAAAAACTTAACAGTGAAAGTCTTAATGTAGTATGCTTAACATACTTTCAATATCTTTGTCATAATACCATAATAGCAGTGACTGAATAAATTGTGGGTGGAGAGTGTAATATAAGTATCATGCTATTTATATTACATCCTCTGCCCACAATTTATTTATTTATTCCTATCATTATGATATCTTGACAAAGATACATCCTCCACCCACAATTTAATTATTCATTGTTATGATTATGATATCATGATAAAGGTATTGGTGCTTATATTACACTCTCCACTCACAATTCAGTCATTTCTAGGATTATGATATGAAACAAAGATATTGAAAGCATGCTAAGTATACAAGATTGTTTCACTGTTAAGCTGTTCTTATTTGTTGTCTCCAAGCTCCCAAATGTTAATTACAATTTCTTAAGAAAAGTAAATGAATGGATTATAATTTTTAAAGAAAATTGTATTTTAAAATACATTTAAAAAAATAAAAGTGTTTAATATTTGATTTCTTTTATTGATAAAGTATGCCTATATTTTAGAATCTTTAATATAAGATGTTCTTATTTTGACAGCCATTAGCATTTAATCAGCTTAATTTTAAACTTTTATTTTATCAAGTTTATCTTCATTCTTTACTATATTTTCACAATTTTTAAATTAGAACAATAACTTTTTTCTTATTGAATAATTACCACATTGCCAATAAAAAAATTTTTTTTTTTTAGTTCAGTTACTAAAACCTAAACAAATTATTTTCAGATCACATAAAGCTAATGAAATTCTCTTTAAACTTTAAAATTCTTTTTATAATTATTATAAAATGTCAAAAAATGCTAAAATTAATATAAATGCTATAGTTAATATGAATGCATTTCTTTTTTTCAGCCAATTGCATGTTATACTTATACACTATTGATTTCTCTTGATATTATTGAATAAAATCTGAATTTTATTACACTATTTTTCTCAAAAAATAAATATAACAAATATTTTGCAGAATTAATCATAAATATATATTTTTATTTTCAAAAATTAAACAAATTCATGAATACACTTAAATGCTCTTATGATTAGTGAACAATAAACTATTAATCAGTGATGATGTCTTATCATTTTTAGATTTATCTGCCAATTATTCTCATTTTTGAGATTTTTTCTTTAGATTAATAAATCAATATTATTTTATTTCCAGTTTTTATGTCAAATAAATGCAAAACTGGGAAATGAAAACTAAAGATAGCTGCAAGAGAATGAGTTGACCAAAAATGACAAGTCCAAGAAATTGTGAAAGAAATTATCAAAATGTTTAATGTTGATTCCATAAAATACAAAATTATTCATAAATACTAACTGGAATTAATGTTAAAACAAAATATTTACTTGTTTTTGTGAAATGAAATTTAAAAAGAAAAACAATAAAACTATTTTGTACAGCTGATGTAAAATATAGTATACTCTAAAACAAAAATTAAAAATTCATGCCTTGTGATAATATTTTTTATAAATGGACTGGATCTATCTCTTAGTGAAAAATGTAACTAAAATGTACATATATTACAAACTGAGTGAAAGCTTTATCATAGGCCTACACTATCAGAATAGGATTCTTTGTAAACTCAATTTTAATAACTTCTCTTTCAAAGTAACTCAGACTTTTGAGTTAATAGACAGATAATTTTTTTTTTATCAGTATTACAACTATTTTTGCTTTTAATCTTCATAATTTTCAACATATAATGTTTTGTATTACATATATCCTTGACTTCACTTAAGAAGTCATTATTCATGTTTTGCAACCATAAGTCAATCTGGTAAAATGCATTCATTAGTCTACACAGGGTGGAGTAGTTGCCATCTAACATCGGCTTCCCAGGATTGATTCTGGCACTCACAGTTTTGGCACTTTAACTTTTTATGAACTTCCGATTAATAAATCCATAAGCCATTTTTTACCTTGCCCTGTTTACTGCAGTTGGTAGAGCATCCAAATTTAGATCGGGAGGTCCCATGATCAATTCTGACACTCACATGTCTGACACTTAAACTTCTTATGAACTCCTGAGCAATAATGTCATATGCCTTTTTTTAAATACATTCATGAAACATTTTTATAAAAATGTAAAGGCATATTTGAAAAAAAGGCTGCTGCAGTTTAAATAATAGCTATTTGCTTTATGGTACTTCATTTTAATCATGCTGCTTTTAAATAATGCATTTTTATTGTTTTTGGAACTTATTAGCAATATGCATTCAATAATTGAGACCAAAAGTATTGTGAATGTCTGTTTTCTGGGGAACAATCACTATGGTAATTATGCATAATTTAACTAAATGGCATTTACATCTAGCAGTTATGATAAAACTTTTCCTGAATATATATGTGTATATATAGAGCTCACAAAATAAGCTCTTAAAAAGCTTAGAGAATATCCCAACCCCAGACTGTTTTTTGCTACTAGTGTCATATCTGAACTTAGTTCAGTCCCATATGGCTATTTAAGTTAGATAGCTGGATTGAAAGACATTTATGTCTGAAATTTTCAGATTTTCTACTTAATAGTTATACATTAGATAAAGTGCTGGGCTTGTCCTGGTATTTTAAATCTAATACTTAAATATCCTAGCACCTCACTGATGACACCAGTAACAGAAACCAGTCTGGGGTTGGGGATATTCTCAAAGCTTGTTAAGAGCTTATTTTGCAAGCTCTATATATAACATTTGTAAATACAAGCTTATTAAATTTGGTCATGTGACATCTGACTTTTTGTAATATATATATTCTATCTTCTATGCAATTTTTAAATAATCAAATTGCTTTCATACACAAACTTTTAATCCTTTTTTGGATATTAATCATAATCAAATTGAGACATATTGCTTTTTTAATATGCATTCTTCAGTTGAATAGGGTTTATAGCAAAATAAAACTAATTGTTAGCATAATTTCTATTTGATGCATTATATTAGCTGCATTTCTGAAGCATATTCTGGTGACACTATGGTTTCTTTGATCTTATCTTCAGCCTCTTATGATTATCTGTTGCAAAAGTTTTCCAATTTTGCATTAATTTGATGGCAGAATTTTGAAACTAAAATATACATTGATTTATTAGTTTAAAATACCCTGAAGATGGTAGTATCATATAGATATCTTAATAAAAACAAACTGTCAATGGTGCTGATTCATAGATTCTTTGTTTTCAGACCCCAAGAATATTTATATGACTTCTTAATATCATCATTTTTTTGTTTCACTTTAAAAAGAAAAAATTATGTTTTCCATGGTTTATTTATATATTTAGAAATATTTCTGCAAAATATTTATAAAATATTTATTTAAAAAATATTCCAAGATTACACTCAGATTTTATTTCAAATTGTGATGTGAAACATGATGAGAGAATTGTAATAAGAGAAAACAGCAAGCTATAATATAATGGACTGAAAATGAAATGTCTGTATTATGACTGTATAATTATTTTTTGTCATATTTTAATAACTATAAGTAGAAACTTAAGTTTACATAGAATTTAATTAGATTTATGGTAATCTGAACAATAATTTATTAGGTTTGTTTTATCAACAATTGCAAAAGAAGAAAAGGCATTGTTATGATTATGTAAATGATTAAATTCATAGTCTATTTCTTTATTTACCATTATTAGAAACACTGTGATTATTATGTTGACAAATATTTTGCTTCTGTTTACTCTAGATCAGTGGTGCTCAACCTTTTCTCACTTGTGACCCCATCATCATCATCATCATCAACCATTATCAATCCACTGCAGGATGAAGGTCTCTCCAAGTTTAATCCATCTTCTCTGATCTTTAGCTTCTCTTCTCCACAACACCCCTGCACATTTTCTTAATTCATCCATCCATCTCACATGTGGTCTCTTTCTGGGTCTTTTACAATCTCTTGGAATCCAGTTTAAAATTTTAATTGTCCATCTATTATCATCTCTTCTAGCAATATGTCCAGCCCAACTCCATTTCAATCTTTTAATTTTTTCAATACTCATACTGAAATTTTACATATTATAAATTGTTATAATCGTTATAAACATATAAGGAAAATAATAATAAAAGTTGTTTTACAACATATGAATATATATATATATGTTATATTTCAGTATATATGATTTGATATAAGATCTTTGAAAAAACTGCATATTAACAAAAAATGTATAATAATACTTGGTTGTTAGAAGATCTGTTATTTTGTAACAATGACAACTTTTTTAATCTATTTTAGAAAATGTGTACATTCAAGAACATAGAACCATGTATCAATGTTAGGAGGATACTAAACAAAGAATAAAACTCTGAGAGTGAATAAGAAAAATGAGAACTGTATAAGAGAGGTGCCATTATTATGTAATATTTATACAATGCAAATAGGAATATAAAGAAGGAAGTGTTTAAACACAAAAGTGGTCAGACATACAATAATGAGTTAAGCAGTTTTCATGTATTTTTTAATAATGTTTAGGCTTTTCTTTTTTCAATTAAAAATTAATTATCCAACGTGAAAACTTTTCAAAATTTTCATGAGCCCCAACAATTTTTCTGCAACCCTTTGAAGAGTCATGACCCATAGATTGTGCACCACTACTATAGGTACAGTATTTGTTCTCCTGTTATCATAATTATTGT
This sequence comes from Epiperipatus broadwayi, assembly GCA_028023455.1. NCBI lineage: Eukaryota > Metazoa > Onychophora > Udeonychophora > Euonychophora > Peripatidae > Epiperipatus > Epiperipatus broadwayi. Next base: position 7,073,974 of record JAQFVV010012405.1, read on the forward strand.
ATAATTCTATCAAATGATAATAAACCAAATTATATAAACTTTCTTGATAATTAGCACTCTTCTGGTAAGATTTACTGGAGATCGTTACAAATTTCAGAAACTTTTTTTTTCAGGAATAACTATCTAATATTCACTAATTTCCTAATGCTTACATAATTTGTTCTAGAAATAAAGATATAAATTTAACAATTATTCACTTTAACTTTGTTTAAGGAGAAGCTTTCATTCATTATACCATCATCTCCTGCTTAACACATTAAAATAGAATAGGAATGACTTGAAATATACTTTATATATGATTCACTTAATCATGCAAATCTTATATTATATTTAACATTCTCTTTTTTCATCATACTAAACAATATTTTACATATATAGTTTAATTTTTCTGTTTTGTCTTCAAAGTGATCTCTTATTGTATGTATATTGTTTATCTACTTCGAATTTTTCCAAATGGCTTTTGTTCAGAAGATTATAAGAATTAGTCACCCTCTAGTGTTTTTATTGTGTACTACAACCTTTTATTGGCCTTATTTGTTTATTATGGTAACCAAGTGTTTGTTGTTGTTGTTGTTGTTGTTTTTTTTGGACAATGGAAATAAATTTCGTAAATTAATAACATTATTATACGTAAACACAATAATTCTTTTTTTTTTTCCAAACCAGGCATCGTAAACAACAATTTTTACATTTTATTTATTTTTTAATGGCATAGAAATGTAATTAGAATGACATTATGGAACTGTTTATTTCCATATTTTATAATTACCAAAGGCTTTTAGTTTAATTTTGTTGAAAATTTAATAAAGCTTGCTCATTCTTGCTTTCTTATTAATTAGATAAACTAATTGTTTTTCTTTCTTTTTAAAATATATATATATATAAATTTTGGTAAATGTAATGTAAAATACTATTTATAAAAATAGATTTTGTTTTTAATAATTAATATAAAGCTTTAATTAGGATTTTATTATGTAATATATAATTCAGCAACCCTTAAATGAAAGACCGCAGGATGATCAGCTGCTTTATAGGAGAATAACGGAAGAGAAGATATCACACCTCAGAGTTATCATTTCAGATAGTGAGAGTTTGGGTAGATTTTCTTTCTTATTATATCCCATAGATAAGAATGGTTATATATTTATGTAGTGATCACTAATGGATATTTAGCTGAGTTGTCTAAGGGCAAGATAATTAATCTGTCTTATTGTTACCTGACCTGAAAATTTTTTAGGTTTACCTGATTAGGACTTGAACTCAGATCAGAAGCATGTTGGCTTAATGCTCTTTTATTATGTCCCAAATCTGTTATTTTATAATAACATCACTATATTTTTTTCCAATCATTATTGATCACTGCAGGATGAATCATTTTCAAGTGTAATCCATTTTTTCTTATCTATAGCATGTCTTTTTTACATCACTAAAGAAAATATCCTTAGCTCATTTATCCATTACATGATCACCATTTCTTATGCTTGCTCATAACTGTTATTAAAACAAGAAAAACTCTCCATACAGCAGTGCCACTCAGTACAAGTTTCTCACTGATAAAAGCCACAAGCTAGAAATTAGTCTGAGGATATTGGATGAGTAAGCACTAGATAGGGATTTTATGCACGACCCTTCTGTAATCCATTGACTACTCTGGCTTGCACTGATTGGCACTATTGTATGGAGAGTTTTGCCTGTTTCTCATCCATCTCCTGCAATTATTTTTTTTCTAATTCATTTATAACATTTCAGCATCCAGTTTAAAACTTCACTCATTTATTTAGTGTCATCACTTCTAGAAGTCTGTCTAGCCCAGCTCACATTTCAATCTCTTTAATTTTTTCAATAATATCTTTTTGTCTATTATCTATGCAAAATATGTATTCATATTCAGTATGCAAAATAGACAGCAACTCTGAAAGAAGTAGATCATGAAAAGATGTTATCAAAATTAAATCTTCTACCAGCTCTTGAACTGAATAGAAATAAAAAATTTTAATGTTCTCTCAAATCTTGCAAAGTCATTTACAATTTTTCAACTTTATATTGGTGTTTAATTTATAATGTTAAAATATCACTGATCTTACATTGATTTTCAATTATGATTACACCATTTAGATTATTTAGCAATCTTCTTTGTTTCCTTATCTATTTTTTGATGGTTATATTTTTTATTTTCCATTCAAAACATTGGATGTCAAATAAATAGCTTTGAAAAATGTGTTATATTGGTTATTTTTTAATATTATAAGTTCTCATTATAAATGGAGTCAGAAAATAGTAATAAAATAATTGCAATAAAAAAATAACCAAATGATTTGTTTCTGGACAAGTTTTGTGATATCTGAACTCTAGAAATGACAGGAGCCAAATTGTGTTCCATGGACCCTTGGTTCTAGAATTTGCCACTTTGCTACTATACTAAGGCATGTGCGGAAATAATTGGCTTAGAAAACTAAATCTAAAATGTATGTTTGATCTAATTAATATATGGCATTCCTTATATGTGTACATTTTCATGTATATTTGTATATATTATAGCAATGTGTAGCCATCTACAAGCATCAAATATAACAACAATAAATAATGTGTTTAATTCTAAAACCTCAGTAAATAATGGGTTGTATTTTGTTTAAGTAGTGCGAATACGAGTTTATTTGCATTTTATCTCAAACAAATATTTCTGTACAAAAAAATAAAAAAAAGAGTTATTGTTAACTAATTATAAATTAATTTTAGGGGAAAAAAATTAAGTAAAACAGTTAATAAATGTTATCAGTAAAATGGTTAATAAAAGTTATTAACTCCACAATAGAATTTTTTAACTAAATTTCATTTACATAAAGATGGTGTTCCCAAATGAATATGTATTATTAAAAAGAAGAATATTTTCCTTTCTCAAATTTTTTGTTCCAATTGTGATTCATCATCATCTGTTTTCTTTCCTGTGTTTTTGAAAAAGCAGATATTGATAACATTTGTGGGGAAGGGGGAATTGCTATTTTTTAATAAGCACTACATTGAGATGGGATTGAGATAAAGTTTGAAAAATCAGTGGGTGGAAATTTAATATCAATACTTTTTGTGTTGATGGATAATTGGACTAGGAAAAACTTTATTGTGAAGACCATCTGGATAGAGTATCCATGCACAAAAATGTTGAAAATAAAGAATGCATTACTATTTAAATATACGATGACTTTTTATGGATACAGTTTAAATTTTATTACCATTAATTTCTAGAGCTTTATTATTTTATCTCTTGGCTGCATGGTTGCTCTAGGAATGAAGAAATAATGTTTCCCACCCTTTGAAGTGAGAAATGGCCTGGCATGAAGAAGAATGTATACATATATGTGCCATACCAAAAAAATATTTATTGATATCAGATAATCATAAATCAATCACAAGTCTGACTATTGTAAAATTCCCACAAACTATTTATATTAAATAGAGAAAGTGTGCTCTACTTTGTTAGCTTATAAATTTAACAACTATTAAGGATTACATGGATTAAATTGTTCATATGAAATCCTATCAAGAAAGCATATAGGATTAATAACTGGACTAACAACCATATAACTTTGTTGACAAATAGGAAATAAAAATAATCTTGAGAATTACTACAATCAGATCATTAAAGTGTCAGTTTTATGTTTATAACCACATTTGGGCAGCAAAAGATGGAAAAACCTAAAGTAAAAATTATTATTTTCATTATTATATGAATATATTTTTTTCTTTTAGTTGGTTAACTTTTAACCTGTAGTAATTTTAATTTTTATTAATCCACACACTATTAAATCATGCTATCACACTTCCAATGTAAAGCTGTCAACAAATAGAAAACTAAATTAAATGGCTGAGCGCTTTCAAGAAGATGTCCTTCTCATATTCTTAGCCAGTTATGATTCTTTCTTTGAAATCATTATATAAATAAATACCATATGCAAATTCTATGCAGATGAGTAACTAAGACCATCTTTTAGATATAGCAAAACATGCATCCTTATGATTAATGGTGAAGGAGTCCTCTGCTATAAAGTAAGCTTCTTTTACCTTTCGCCTAATATCATGCCTCTCAGTACAAACTAATTTTGCAGATGCCATTAATCATAAGGATGCTTGTTTTGTTATATCCAAAAGATGGTCTTAGTTACTCATTTGCATAGAATTTGCATATGGTATTTATTTATATAATGATTTCAAAGAAAGAATCATAACTGGCTATGAATATGAGAAGTACATCTTCTTGAAAACGCTCAGCCATTTAATTTAGTTTTCTATTTGTTGACAGCTTTACGTTAGAAGTGTGACAGCACAATTTAATATTATCATATTGAAGACAAACGTAAAGTATAAATCTACAGGTTATTACTTAATCCACATACTCTAAATGTTGTCTGTTTGCCTAGAATAAGGTGTAAATTTGTTATATATATTGTGCATTATCTAATTTCTAATTGAGGAATTGATTACATGTGCTATTAATATCATTATTCACATGTGTAATTCAACTTTAATGGGGAACTTGGAGTAACAAAATTATTTTTGCATATGTGTATTTATCTAATTCATAAAACAAGTTATTTAATTTATCATGATCTAATAATGCAGGTGGCTTGTCAAGGGTCATACCAACCATAGTTTAAGAAATGCAGACATATGTTACTTGTTAGTATGACTGATAATAAAATTGTTATTGTTATTTGTATTTTTGCATTATTTACTTCTCATTTGTGCATTTGCCAAATTAACTGAACAGTGTAATGGTGCAAGTGATTTCATGAACCTTAAAGCTATGATTCAGTGCTAACAGAATTTCTCTACTAAAGTGTATAAGCTCAAACATAGATCTCTAGTGCTACCATTATGGGTCTTTAATAATATAACCAGCCCAAACTAAATATTCTAACCACATAAAATATCATGGGTTATATCCATATGATGAGCAGAAAGTATTACTGTTATAGAGTCAACATTATCATCAATAGGGTTTAAGCTGGTAATGTCCTTCAGAATGCTCATCATAGTTTATGGCTGCGTCATTAGGCTATTATCTTATATACTTGCAGCTGGTCACCTTTGGTTGTCTAAGTATGGCCTGATCAAAGTATCTTGTGTGTTGTCCAAATGTCCTTTAATTGATAAATATAAAAGATAATAAATATAACAGACTGTGTATAGTAGTTAGTCACATATATATATATATATATATATATATATATATATATATATATATATATATATATATATATATATATATATATATAAAGATAGATAGAGAGTGGAGAGCTAATGAGAGTGATCTGAAAGATATATAATACTTGCTTGTAGGGTGAGATTGAATACATCAGAAACAAACATTTTAGGCTATCATAATCCTGAAGTTGAAGCATAATTGTTTGTTGATTAGTATTAAGAATATAAATGCCATATGTAGCTTGGCACTATGGTAAAGAGACAAATATAATAAATGATTTGTGGATCTATTGTCAAATGAAAATAAGAAATATCTCTACTTGGTAAAAAGAATGAATGCACTTAGTTTATCATATTACTGCTGGAACATCATGTTTAAACCACTATAGCATCATGCAATCACCATTTCTTATGCTTATACAATCTATTAGCACAGTAGCAACTTTCTCCATATAATATTGTCATCTAGTCCAAATCATAGTAATCAAAGAATGCTAAAAGATTGGTGCATCACAATTTCTTTCTAATGCCTACTGAGCCAATATACTCAGATTGGTTTCTAGCTCATAGATTTCATTAGTGAGGATTCTTGGATCTGAGAGTACTGAACATAGATATGTGGATATAATGCATTCTTTCAGAAGCCCTGTTTATTTAGCTATAAAGCTATGAGCTCAAACTGAGAATCTAATAATGTTTTTAATTTAAGCTAATTCATTTGTATCATTGTATAAATCAGAACCGAGTTTTATATCTATATATTTTGGTGTTTTGGGATTTTTAATAAATAGTTACCAACATTCTTTGGCTAGAGTTGATATTAAACTACTATAACATTATATGACCACCATTTCTTATGCGTACACAATCTATTAACACAGTAACAACTTTCTCCGTACAATATTACCACCTAATGCAAGCGATAGTAATCAATAGCTGCTAGAAGATTAATGCATCAAAATCCCTATTTAGCACCTATTCATCCAATATCCCAAGACCAGTTTCTAGCTTAAAGTATTTATTAGTAATGAGTCTTGGATCTGAAAGCACTGCACTTTGATCTTTGGATCTAACGCATCCCTTCCAGCAGCCATTTTTTTATTATTTCAGTTAATTACAAAGCTAAAAGTCAAACTGAAAACATATAAATTTTCAATTTTAGCATTAATTTTCTAGCACAGTTTTGCATTAGGTGGCAATATTGTATAGAGAAAGTTGCTATTCTGGTAACAGACTTTGTAAGCATGAGAAATAGCAGTTGTGATATGTTTGAATACTATTCCTAGTCCAAGGATGTTGGAGACTATGGTTATAAAACCAGACATCAAAATATATAGATGCTGAACTGGATTAAAATCTATATGACTACCCAAGCAAATTAGATTAAATTGAAAACATTGTGTTCTCAGTTTGAACTAATAGCTTTACAATTGATTAAAAAGATGAAAGGTGGCTGATGGAGGGATACATTAGATTCAACTAGATGCTGCATTCTCAGATCCATGACTTTTTTACTGATAAAAGCTAAGTGAATTATAGCCAAAGACTTGAACCCATTGAATAAAAAAAAGCTAGCATCTCTCTTTCCAAAAAATGGCATTTATAATTTAATTTACCTGGATTTGAAATCAAAAAAATTCAATTTTATGCTAATTCAATAAACAAATATATTGTAACTTCAAGAATTTAGTAAGCTTTATCTCAGAAAATGTAATACAAATGTCAAATGCAAAGTGAAAGAGGCCTGGCACATTGCCAGCGATAAACATGCAATTAATAAAAACGATTCTTGTGTCACCTTTCAAAAAAATGGCCAATATAAATTTTTCACCATTCAAATATGCAAATTCTCTATTCTGACTTTTGCCCTAATAAATACCACAATTTTCTCCTCATCATCAATGCAATGATTGTGATTGTAGTTTAGTAATTGAAAGCATGTTAGGACTACTTTACTAATTATATAATATAAAGCTTATTTCCAATATGATTTTACATATATTTTGTGGTAAACAAATATATATAAGATGAGCTTTTAGCGAAATTTAAAAGGGCTAAGAGCGAAGTAAAGATATTTGAAACAACGAAAACTTTTTTGTTTTTAAATGATCAAACGTTTATTAATTTTAAAATTAATAAAATTAATACCTTTTATTTTTTTTTAAAAATCTTTTTTGTACTGACAAATTAAATTTTTATTCAAATTACTTGGATAAAAAGTTATCTTCTCTCTTTTTTTTTTTAAAAAAAAAAAAAACAACAACATTAGGACAAAGAAATACATTTAATTTGTAAAATGTTTTCATAATTTATGTATACTTTAAATTCTGTAACTTAGGAAGAAAACAATTTTAGCAAAGGAACTACAATAATTTGAATCTTTACGACATTTTTTATCATAAGAAGTAGATGTAAAAGTCATTTAGTTAACACAAAAACATTGCAATGGACTGCAGGATGAAGGTCTCTCTAAGTTCAATCCACCTTCCCCAATCTCTAGTCTCTCTTCTCCACATCACCCCTGCACACTTCTTATTTCATCCATCCATCTCATGTGTGGTCTCTTTCTGGGTCTTTTACAATCTCTTGGAATCCCATTTAAGATTTCAATTGTCTATCTACTATCATCTCTTTTAGAAATATATCCAGCCCAATTCCACTTGTCTTTTATAATATTCACAATATATAATAATTTTATAAAGTTTGGAAATTTACTATACATATTGTAACTAATGTGAAGGGGATTCTGAAAAAAGTAGTTCTCAACACAACCACTAAATAATATGTGGGCATGCAAGTATAAATTTACAGTCTAACCATTATATTAATAAAATTAATTGAATAATTTACTACTTGAAAGTTCATTAAAATTTGAGCATCAGAATTGTCAGAAATGGGCTCTGGATATGAACCTTCAGCTTCAGTTTGCTACTCTACCACTGCACCAGAATATGTATCAACCATTACAAAAAATTGCCGTTAAACAAAAAGCAGTTACTATATGAAAATTAACTTAATAAAAACATTAAAAGAATATAAAAGTAAAAAATAGTTTATTAATATTTTTATAATGTATTATTAAATGTAAAAAAATAATTGAAAATATATGGAGTTTTACAGAAATACTCACACAAACTGTTTTATTATATAAACCAAAAACACTAAATCAAAATTATTAGCCAAATAAAATTTAAAAATTTTCTACCAAAGCTTTTCCTGCTAAGACAGACTGTTCACATGCAAAAAATAACACATCAATACAAATATTAGTTACTTTTACACAACTTAAAACAACATTCTATTTATTATTATTATTAAAAGTTGTTTTTAAATAAATTAATAGTTCAGATTCATAAAACTTCACTAAAATACCTTCTTTAATTATTTTCATTCTTAAAGAAGGCAACCTTTTTTCTGTTCAAATAAAATGTTATGGTTCATATCTCTCATGAAATTATAATACAGAACTAATATATTTATTCTTTACTCTAATAAAGTTCTACATTTTATATTTATGAGAGAAATGGAAGGCACAATTTTTTGTTTGAGCAGGCCAAGATTGTCTTCTTTGAGAAGAATGAAAAAAAGAGAAGAGAATTAAAAAAAACTTTTAATATAAGTTTATAACAATCGTTTGCCTCTCGGCCGATGCTATGACATATGAAAAAAAAAATATATAAGTTTATAAATCAAAAGTTATAAATTTGTTTAAAACCTTTTTTAATATTACAGGTTAATGGAAAGTATTAAAGTGTAAGAAGATAGTATAGCATATATTCGTATTATTTTGGCACTTGTAAAGTTTATCTTGATAGGAAACTCATTGGTAGTAATTTTGAATTTATACCTTTGATTTATGATATTGAATAGTTTAGTTTTTGACATGTGATCTTTTACCTTTCATATGTGTACACATATAATGCACTTCTTGCAAAATAATGCATGAATGATACCCTGCTATAAGCCTTGCTTGGTTTTGAACTCTTAACTTTCACTCAGGAAGTAGAGAATGACTAGGTGGTTAGAATGGTGTCTTAAATTCAATATTTTTGAACCCAAAGATCCCACATTCTAATTCCTTGATAGTGTAATCTGTCCAGGTTAATGACACCTGAAGAAAAGAGAAGAAGAATACAACTCAGAATATTATTTTATATATTAATCTGAATGCTGTTATTAACAGTTGTTGGAAAAATTAAATAGCTTGGATTTTTCTAAAAACACTTAACAATTAATATTAGAAAATGAAAATAATTCATATAATTATAACTATAATACCATCATTACAAACTTTCATACAAACCTCACTGAAGTAATTTGAATGTATAGATTACGTTGTCTAATTGGGTAATGATTTTTTGGATGGATAAGCTCTTGTTGTAAATTCTATGCTTTGATGCATTGACATGATGAATGATTTACTTGGCAGGGGCATAATTTAAGTCTTTTTTTCAAACAGAATTTTATAAACTCTTCAGCATCTTTGTTCAAAAAATTCTTAGTGAACTATTTACTTTATGACTGAAGAAATTCACCACCATGGTCTTAAATTGTGTGTGTGAAATTCATGCTTTTCTTACAGTATGATTAATATGAGATCTCCACTGCATTATCTGATATTTTATTGTTGGATCATAATGATAGTATTATTTTTCATGGTTTGTAATTTCTTTTGGATACAGATATATGGGTAATGGAAGGTCAGTTGCAATGTTAAGCTACTGCTGAATCTGTTCATTTATGAAAATTTGAGGCACAAACATTACATAAACCTTTCTCATATCCTATGTTTCAGTTAAAATTAACCTATTTTTAATTAATTTGTAATTTTTAGCTATTTTAATCTCACACTTAATTATCTATAAGACCTTATCACATTAGTCATTTTTATTTTGGTTGTCCAGTTTTGAGATCATCTATCACATTTTTTCACCCATTTTTGAATTGCTTACACCACTTAATTACACTCAACTTTTTTACAGCTTTGCCACTATATGTTATTTTCAGAAGTTGCAACATTTCAGTAAAACTTTTCCGATTTTTACACAAAATATAATGCTAATCCACTGGTCAAATTTTTGATCCCTCAATTTTACAACAAAAATATGTATCCAATCTTTATTACATGTCCAATACCTAACTAACAACTAATTCTTTTGGCTTGACATTTACATGAATATTAGCCTAAACATGGATATTCACATGATTTTATACAATTATGTAACCAGAAACACTACATAGCCATTCTGACACCTTGTTTTGTGGGAGAGAGAGATTTGAAAAATTTATAGTCACCAATCTGAAAATTCAATTGGTTACACATCATCATCATCAAACTATCAATCCACTGCAGGATGAAGGTCCCTCCAAGTTTAATCCATCTTCTCTGATCTTTAGCTTCTCTTCTCCACATCACCCTGCACACTTTCTTATTTCATCCATCCATCTCACATGTGGTCTCTTTCTGAGTCTTTTACATACTTTTGTGTATATATATAGTCCCTTAAACACGTTTTCAATAGTTACATACATATAGTTACACATATGTGTGAGTAAAACTTATAATTTGGTTGACAAACTCAGATATAATTCTTATCAGTCTATCCGAAACATCCCATATTAATAAAAATCTGTATATAAACTCACTAAAAGCCTTCACAAGAAGTGTTGTTCCCAACTCATTTATATTAATAATATTGTAAGTAGATAATGATCTTCTAGTTGATATCTTTAAACTTTAAAAATAAAATAAAAATATGCAAAATTTAAATTAGAATATTTATTTAATTTTTTATTACTAGATCTATCAATGTCATTTCTCTTTCCAGCCAAGTCAAGCATCACTAACACGGAAATCTAAACAAATTGTCTTTAAATTTAATTTTATTTACTGATAAAAGTTAAATAAATTATTGCAATTAATTTATTTATTCTCGGTAGTTTTGTGTGGTTGATTCTAAAATGCCAATAGGATATCATGTCAACCGTGCAAAGTCTTGCCCTTCTATTGATTATTTACTAACTGTGATGTGACTCACAAGCATAATAAATATTTCAAGCTTCTAGTTATTACATAAACTTTTATAGATTGCAAAACATTTTTTTGGGATAATGTTATGAAAAATGCAATATATATATATATGTTATAAGGATGAGATAAGGAATAGACATAAACGGACTTGAAAAGTTTACTGCAAACGTGTCCAAATTCGCCATGGAAGAAGACATGCTATCCAAATGCTGTTTTTTTTTTTCTTATTTTATCCTTTAACTAATTGTTTGATACGTACTTAGCAATACTTAGATGGTTAGATGAGTGGCTGTGGATTGATGGCCAGAAATAAAGATCATAAATGTATTTGCAAATCTTCAACTACTTGAAAAACTTTCAAATTTTAATTAATTACGAACTCCTGGTCACGTGTATGGGAAATGAATGTATTAACCACTATGCCATTATATTAAAAACAATAAAAGTACATACAGATTAAAATTTAGTTTATATTACACGATGTAAGATTGCATGTAGCTATAATTTTTAAAATAAATTGTTTATTTCAATTATCTATTTATTAATGGTTTTTAAAATATATAAATGGTAAAATTCACTGCCTAGAAAAGATGCACCTAACAATCCCTACTAGAAAAAAAATGAAAAGATAACATATTGCTTATCATGGTTTTCAATTTCGTGGTAATGAAGATTTGAACCTTGTTTCATTCTTTTTTTTTTTTAGCTAAGAACAACTATAATATCTATTTACTGATCAAAATTAGATAGTTAGGTGGGTTGATTATGGATTGATTAACTGAAACAATAATAAAATTGATTAAGCCCTGAATACAAAAATCAAACGTTATTGTTTAGATTTGAATTTAGGTCATAGATATGGCAGTAAGATGGGCTGTTACCACTAGATGGCTATTTTAATAGAGATTTGTTTTTGAGAAGTGAAGGCAATGTCATCAGCATAAAAGAATTTCCTGCAATTTTGTTTTAGGAAAATCAATGATAAATAAGGTAAGAGAATAAAACTCTCTGGAAGACCATTTGACAAAATTTTGTTGATTCCGATTTAATGTCATTTGAATTTTTCACTCCAAAGCATTTGTCACATAAATTAATGGTTTTCCTGCATTTAAGAATTTTAAAAACTTTTAGAATACTACTTTTTCATAAGCTGGGATTGGATAAATAAAGGTTGTATTAGTTTTAATTTATTTTGAAAGCTTTTTCAATATGAATTGTTAAAAATAGAACATGTTTTCTATAGTTTCTTCCTGGAGTAAATCTAACATATCCTTTTAAGTTGATGGCTGTCAATTATTGGCAAAATTAACATGAATTAAGTCATTTAAACAAACTTGTAAAAAGCTTATATTAATGGTATTGGGTGATAATTTTTTGGATGATACTAATTTTATTTGATTTTAAAAGTACTATAGGTTTGCTTTTTGCCAATTTTTCTGAATAATTTCTCTATGAATAATGTTATTTGGGTAGTGTTTAGCCCTAAATCCTAAGCATTTTAAAAATTCTGAAAATATGCTATCTGATCCTGAGGCCCTTCCTGGTTTAAGACAATGAAGGGAAAATTCAAGTTCACCAACATCTATAGGTTTTATTAGATTGATACTAGAGAAACATTGTGAAAGTCAAACTTACAATTTTCTCAAATGATGATTTTTCTCATTCTGTCAATCATTGGTTTATAAATCTGACATAAATAAATTGACAACCTTCTTATTAATAACAGTAATAATTTTTTTAGAAATAGTTTTACATTCATCAAACTTTTATAAAAGAAATTAGACCTTATGATTACATTTTGTAATGCTTAGCTTCTCCAAATCTCTTTCTGTTTTTTTTTTCAGGCATCATCAGGTACTACTATAAGTTATTTCTAGCAATTTCTAGGTCATTAATATAAAATTTATCTAAGACCATTGCTGGTTTGGTTTCAATATGGGATAAATTGCTTTTGACATCCATGAATGATGGACTTTTTGATAGTTGTTGTTAGGAGTTTGTTAACTTTATAGCTAATAAGAACTGGGGAGATTCTATTAATATTATGTTCAAAATTTCCAATATATCAGTTCTAGTCAGCTTTCCCTAAGTTCCATATTGGAATAAGTGATTGTAAAAATACAGATTCCAAGATTGATAGTTTATTTTTTATTTCTGGAAAATAATTTAATATCGGTAATTTGTCAGGTAGATGATAAACCATATTTTGTCAAAACAAAATATAAATCAGGATTATTTTGTATCCCATGGATCTGGTCAAATGTTTCTGTTTGCTTTACATTGTAAAGTAAGTGCTTGTTGTTAACATCCATCTATTTTAAAAGTTAACAATATCCTTAATACTCATTTATGTGTCCACAATATAGGAAGATCTGAAAGAGGGAAATAGGACCAAATTGCAGTGAGAGATTTGTAAATATAAAAATTGCATATGTAAACATTATTTATCCCTCATAGCAATATTATTTGAACAATCTTCAATATAAGTTGTTTGTTATACAAAACAGATTAAAATATATATATAACCATCCCATGTTGGCTATGCATTTTATTGATAATCAATGTAAATCTGGGAATTTTAAGAAATCTTTAAAAAAAGGAAGAATATCCTGAAATACATATTATTACATAAATGTTGTGATAAACAATTAAATCGTAAAGAATCTCTATTTTTGATTTTCTTATTCTCTCAATGATAAAGTAATTTTATTATATTTTCTACATGAAGAGAAAATTGCACTGTGGAAGGATACCTGGCATTTGAGATGTTATATGATTGCTTCACCATGCAGCTGTTTTTTATATAAGAGTCTAGGTACCTTACCTCTGATGCAACTATATATATAGGTGTGTGTGTTTGTTTCATTGTAATTATCATAAATCTTATAATACTTATACTAAAAGTATTTTGAGAGTGTAGTAATATATATATAAGTAAAAAAGAGAGTCTAGTATTGTTTTAATAATGCTCTGAAAAACAAAGTCTTTTTCCACATTTCTCCATAGAGGGCAGCCTATTATTTTTATGGCTTGTTTTACATTCAAGCTAAGAACATCTAGTCATTCATTTACCATGAGATAATTAGATTGCTATTTTGGTAAGCTACCTGAAAAAATGTAAGCACTCTTGTAATTTTTTTAAATACTTCATCCTCTTCTCATTCAGATGTCCAATGCTAATAGATTTTTATATATCTAAAGAGAGCTTTGTGGGGTAATAGAATTTCTACTAACATGCCAAATGGAATTTAAAGCAAGAATGTATTCCTTAAATTTTTTAATTATTCTAAGCTTTTTCCTTTAGTGCCATCTATTATAAGTTCAAATAATAAATGATTACCAGATATCTCATTGTACTTAAATGTTCAGATCGATCTCTGGAATTTGCCTTTGTCAGCGAAGCTTGGGATTCAAAGCTCAATGAAGATTTACATACATAAAGCAAAGATCATTGATTATTCAAGCTTAGAAAGATGATATTAGAGTAGAGAGCAGCTCTTGTTTATGATATTATATAAGCTGGGGAAATTTATTGTTACTAAAAAATGTTTATAGTGTTTCTTAATTGGAGTGTTGTGGTAATGTCAAAACTAATTAAATATATCTATATTTTTAAAAAAATGTTTTATTCACGCAAATGCACTAAAATATATATATATTTCTTCAGATTTTATAGTATTCTTGATATTATATTAAATAAAAACAAAATTGTAATGTAAAGAATCATGCAAATAAACTTTAAAATAACCCTTACTTTCTTGTACCAATGACAAGCTACTCATCATCAGCATTGATCAAATAAATGAACATTATTTGGAAGTTATTAACCAATTCAGTGACATCTAATCAGTTTAATGATATATATGATGGTGTGGTTAACTGCTTTAGATTTTATTCATCTGCTTGCAACTCTTCTTACTGCTATTTTTGCCAGTCTTGCATTCATTTGATGGGAAAGACTGAAACTGAAATAATAAAGAAATGTATTACTTATGAGCTGACAATGAACTCACAACATCACTGATCACCATTTTCTTGTGCTCTTCTCTTGAGAGACAAATTCACAATTTTGTTTAGATTTTGAAAATGAAAACATATTTTCTATATTTTTTTTATATATTTATGATTATTTTTTGCAAAATATTTATATTTATTTTTTAGAAAAATAATATTATTAGATTCAAATATTATTTATTTATTTATTCTATATTTATAAAGATAAAATAATATTTTAAAGAATAATTTGATTTGTAAATATATATTTCTAACAAACAATTCAAAATTTCTCAAAATATAATAAAGAACTACAAAAGTAAATTTTATTAAAAAATATGATTAGCTAAAATGATTTTTTTTTGTTCTATGCTTTTATCTTTGATTGCAAAATATCAAAACTACTGTGAAAGTTGAAAAAATATATATATTTGACTTTTTAGTGTATTTATGTGAATAAAAGCATTTTTTAAAAACTTTTTTTATATTTTTTTACTTTTTAGTTTTATGTAGTTCCACAAAATACTGCTAGATGGCAGTATTATTAGGACTGCTAAATCAGATATAAAATTAATTTAAATTTCTTTTCTAATTTTGTGCTAAAATTGTTTCAAACTCTAAAAAAATATATTGTCATTGGGAATGCATATATGTGTGCAAATTTTTAATAATTTTTGGGAGGTGGGTAAAAATTGACTTCTAAGATTTTCCAGACAGAGCAAAAACAAATTGAATTAAATGAAAGCATAAAAAAGATTCATTGTGTGTGATTTTTGAATTTTCATTTAATATATGTTTTATAATTAAATCTATAAAGCATAGTGATTAATGTATGCACTGCCATGCCAATAACACGGAGGTCGAATCTGCATGAAACCTGAAATTTTCAGAATAGTTGAAATTTTTTTATGTAATTCTAGCCATTCAATTATTGGTCAGTAAATGAGTAGCTGGTTATTATTATTTACAAGCTAATTCAATGAGGAGGGGCACAAAATCTGTCATCCCCTACTAGTTGATTATCTGATGACTAATATATTGCTATATTCCTCTGTAAATGGATTATAGATGACTTTGCCCTATAATGAAATGTTTAAGACTTGTTGTACTTTTTAGATGAGAGGTTCCTCTATCGGCAAGATAAAGATATTGTTTGACTATTATAAATTTCAAGGTGCATTTGATACAGGTTATAGCCTGTCTTAAAAGTATTTAAATTTATCAATATATTTTATTTACAGAACACAAATCACTATTATTACAATATTTGAAAGATGTATATAATAAAAGATTGACAGCAAATGTTTTCATAATGCCATTAGAAATTTCTATACATTTTAATAATGTATGAGGTTTCATTATTTTATTTCTAATAAAAAGTAATTAAATGGTTTAAACTGAAGTGTATGGATCTTTGGCTATTTGATTCTGACATTCTGTCACTGTTCTAAATCATGTAGAAAGTATCTCTGATCATTGAATAATAATAATAGTAGTAGTAGTAGTAGTAGTAGTAGTAGTAGTAGTAATAGTAGTAGTAGTAGTAGCAGTAGTAGTAGTAGTAGCAGTAGCAGCAGCAGCAGCAGTAGCTAAAGTGGTAGCAGGAATAATAGTAGTAGTAGTAACGGGGATATTGCTAAGGAGTTTATAAGAAGTCTGAGAGTTGAAAGTTGTAGAATTAGGTATTGGCTACTCTACAACTGTACCAAACTATCCAGGACAATCTTAATCAGTGATGTTATTAAAGATATTAGCAAATACAGGTAAATAGATACTAATGTTAATTAAGAAGAAAAGTGAAAGAATCAGCTGGAAATGAACTGACCCTTATAGATAAGTGTATGAAATTTCTACTGATTGTTGCCTTTGACAAAATAGCTCCTTGGTTAGAGTGTTATCTTAAAATTCAATATTTACAATGGAATGGGTGTGTTTTGAACTCCTATGCTAGCATTGTTACTGGTCAGGCCAGTGACACCTGAAGAAAAACAGAGAATACCACTCAAAACATTGTATAAATCTACTAACCTATGTTGTCTTTGTGTGTTATTACAAACAGCTATTTGTATTTGGAAGTTTTTAAATAAAGGTTTTTTTAGATATTTAACATTTAATGATAGATGATGGAAATAGTCCAACATATAGTCCCATCTAAAATATTATTATCACAAATCTTCAGGAAAATTTGTAATCATTTGATTAAACAAAGACAGGACTGTCTTTCTAATTGCCTAATGCAATTTTGCATGTCATTATAATTAAATTTCATACTTTAAATTTGTTTCATAGTACATTTTTGGTTGGCCTCTAAAAGTTTTGTTTACATTTCAAAATTTTTGTTTAACAAATTAATCTTTATTTTTCTTTATATTTTCATTACATTAAAATTATTTCTTAGCAACATGTTAAAAGTACTATTCTCATAAATAATATTTTAACTTTGCAAATATAGACAACTGAAATATGTGATCAAAACAGTCGCTTTTATTATTTCATTTTTGACAATGAAAATATGCTTAGAATGAAATAAAATTGATTTGAATCTCCAAATGATTTTTTTGTGTCTGCTTTAAGGTTTAAAATTACACTTATAATTATTTTACGACAAAGATAGCAACTGTGATGGTTATAGTGGTATTACTTTTTCCATAAATTACAACTTCGTATTTTATCTTATTACAATTACACCTTTGTGTTTACTTTATTACATTTCTCTTGAGTTGTGTTCCTAAAAAATACATATTTTTCAAATAAAATCTTAATCTAAACATCATATTCTTATCAAAAAAGAAATATTTCACTAATAATAAAAAAAAAAAAAATAAATATATAAACAAACAATAGTAAACATATTTTCATTTTCAAGATTTGAATAACAGATGAGCTTGTGCGTTCAGCAATTACTTTGAAAACAAAGAAATTGCCAATCTACAACTATTTGTTTTTAGTTTCTCTGTACTGTGCTGACATCTAGAGCTTTTTTTAAAAGTTAAATCAATATATATTTTAGTTCCTTACCATCAAATAATTACAAAACCAGTGAATGACTATTATAGATAGCTGCAAGAAAATAACTATTCTGATAAACTGGAGCACCATTTAATGTTTGACAATGGAATGCACATTAAGCAAAAAGAGGTAAAATTTTTAGTAATTCTGTAATCTTCAATAATAGATCAACACTAATGGCAGTATCATTATATTCAAGCCTCCAAATTGTTTTATTGATTTGGCTTTATCAATGAGAACTTAGGATTCAAAACTGATCTCATGCTATTATGCATTAATAAGTCACCTTTAACTCCTTTACACTATCAATAATAACTCTTTTAAGATCATACAATGTCTTCATCATATGATGTATTATACTATTGATCTAATAGCATATAATTTAAAATCTTTAGGGGCCCATTGATTATAAAAGTTTGCAGTAAATTGTTATTGAATAGAATTAAAACTGTTGCTTTAAAAAATCTATGCTAAGAGTAAGCTGAAAAGTTTACATCATATTATGTCATTACCAAATCCATTTTTTGCTACATTGATACCACCTAATGTAAACTTTAATAATCACTAAGTGTCATATGGTAGTGCTTATTAAATCCCCTATCTAATGCTGTCCTATTCAATATCTCCACACTAGTTTTTAGTAATATGGCTCTCAACAGACCTAGGAGTAGTGCATCTGCCTCATTTTGCTCATAGACCCAAAAGTTATCACTTATGAAAGTGATACACTAGAAACTAATCTGGAAATATTGGATAGGCTAGCACTGGATAAAGGTTTAATATGAAGTATTATCATTCATCTAGTGATTACTAAAGTTTACACAAGGTGGCATTCATGTGGTGAGAAAAAAATTCTGCTGAATAGTATGAAGGAAGTAGGGTTCATATGATGTCCTATGGCTTTCAAATTTGTACATGGGATTGTAACATTAACTTTTAAAAAATTGTATAATAATAATAGAATATTCAAATAAATGTTTTGGACATTCATACAGAAAAGATAGTCTATATATTTTAAATTTGGCTTTTATTCGTGCTTAGCTTGCATTCAATATATAACATATCATAATCAAAGAAATCTCACTTCTTTATTGTTCCTAGCTTATATGTATTCCTGATAAATATTTTCATATATTTAAATTTGTTTATTGAATATTGAAAAATATTTAAATCTCTTCAAAGAGGCCATTTCTTTGAGAAGGTGATGCTTGGGTCTTTTTTGTTTATTGGATGTCAGTCTTTTACTGTTGCCCAAGACTCTTTAATTTTTCATTTTCTGTCTTCCCATACCCTATATATTACATATATAAACACAGGTATATAATAAGCCTGTGTGTTTCAGTTAATTCTAGACTCAGCAAATTTTTAGCCAGAATTTTGTTCATAATCTATAAATATTGAGGAATATTCGCTACTTTTAAGTGCCCACAGATTCAACTCATCAAGTAGTCTATGATATTAAAAACTATATGTAAGTTTACATATTATAGGGAATCAAGAGCTAATGACTCAATGAGATTATTCAAGCATAAATACATAAACAACAGAGCACATAGCATAGTGAATAGTCCCAGACCATAAACAAAATTCTGGCTATAAATTTGATTTGTCTGGAGCTGAAATTATATGCCCTGAGAGGGAAGACGGAAAACAACAAATTAAAGAGGCCTTGATAAAGACCCAAATAAGTGAGATCGTTATGCTCATGTTATGTCATATATTGAAAGCATGCTAATCATTAAAAAAACTAAATTTAAATCATATAGATAATCTTTCCTGTATGAATGTCCAGAACATTTATTTGAATATTACATTTACCCAGAAAAGAGAAAAAACAAGCTTTAGTATTGATTTAAATAATTGAATATAGTATATATTTTAAAGATTTTATTTTTATTACCTTAGTGTAACTGGTTGGGTTACATGGTCGCAGCAACATAGCTGCGTGTGTGCATATATGTATATAGTAGTGGAAAAATAGAAATAAACACAGACAATTCTTTGTAGATATTTTTCTACATTTTCTTGAATAAAAATAATAAATAAAGAGATAAATAACTCTGGATTTGAAACAGGATTTTATTATAAATTAAAACATTTAAAAAGGTCTAAATAAATTATTATTAAGTCAAATAATTTTTATTTTTTTATTTTTGAGAAATATATATATTCTAGCACATGTGCGTGTGTGGTGCAACTGTTCCCAAAAGCTATAAAGTGTTAATATTGTAATGGTAAGACTTGTCCCTCCACGTAACAAAATCTAGAACACAGGCAAAATACATTAAAGCTGATGGAATCTGGATGCTGGATTCAGAATCCAACCAACATTCAATCCTTTCACCTCTGCTCAATGATCTAATACTCTATGGATGACATTTCTCAACTTACACAGACATTCAATTTAACCTCGGTCCGGTCCGGCAGTCACTCAGCGTACAACAAAAGACTTGTAAATTAACTAATCTAGCACTGATTTGGTCAGATATACACACATATGGCTAAGTGATTAATTCAAATATCAATGATTGATCATGAAATTTTAATATAGTGACCTACATATAGATAAAATGATGTATGTGCAATTAAATCTAGAGCTGTATAAAATGAACTCACGGACAATAAAAATATGAAAACGAGTTATAATTTTAAATATTATTAATTTAATAAAACAATAACAAATAGTGAAATTAAAATATACAAAATCATGTGATGGGAACGTGAGATATTACGCTTGCAGGCGTTGCATAACTAATGAGATTAATATTACATATCTCATTATAAGTGTATAATAAAATGTAGTGCAGTATTGGAGTTTATGCCTATATTAATATGCCAAATTTCTAGCTCTTATATAGTCTGCTAAATCATATGGAATTCGATAGCCAAAGTTATATAACTGACTTAATAGCGCTCCTATGGTGTCTATCTATACAAAGTTAAGCCGAGCATATAATTAGGCTCAGAGATTCACAGGTTAGTGTGTTAACCTAGATTAGGGTATACACTGATGTTAGATAAGCTTTAATATAAAAGGAGAGAAAACTGGTTTATAATAGATTTACCTATATACTCTATGGCACATATCAAAATATTAATAAACTAGAAGGTGTGAATGGGTCATTATTCATGGGCTTCAGTCTCAAAGACTTGGTTGCCCTAAAACCAATCAACTTGCTACGAATAGGAACATTAGTAGTTCAGGGGAGTCGGATAAGCATTAATTACAAATCATCTAGGTCCTTGTTCCCTAGTTCTAAAAGTGTGTGCTTTACCCAAACTAAAGTGGATAAGTGTGACCTCTGCCATCAACTCATCAATAACAATGCAGCAAGCAGATAATTGTACATTGCGTACTTTGTAAGGACACATCCACAACTTATTCATATATATATAATGCAAATACGTAGAATTATATTATCGTGCTTTAAAATTAGATAGCATCTATTTGCATATCTATACAATCCAGTTCTCAAATTTAGTATTTCAAATATACTATTTAGGGACTAAATTAATTAGTAACCTAGTTTGATATTATCACCTGCATCTCAACATATATAAATCTAAGGAGGACAAAGCATATTTGCGGGTAATTACGAATAAAACATTAAAATATGCTTTGAGAATATCTCTATGGCTAGTTCCTATGATGTATGAGTTACATATATAAATAGTTATAATTCATAACTTGAATTAAGCAAACTACAATTTTAACTAGAGAATGGCTGATTATTGTAATATTAATACCCAAAAATTAATCAGTAAAATAATAATATGAACTCGAAACAGCGAGTGAGAAAGAAAAATAATAATTCAATTATTTAATATTTATTATAGCAAAGATTTGGAAGTTATCTTCGCAGATTGATAAGCTAAAATTATATTTATAAATACTTGCGGTTTCGAGTCATTTGGCATATTAAATACATATAATATTAAAATGATAAAATCATAGAATAAATTGAATAGATTAGGAATAGGCATAAAAGACTGCAGAAAATTATACATTTAATTTAAAATAGATTATTAGAGTTTTACATTTTAAAAGAGAATTCAAATTTTACATTTTAAAAGAGAATTTGAGTTTTACAATCAGGCAAGATTTAGCATTTAACAGTCTTCTTTGCAGATTTTAGTAAAGGTATTTGGGAATGGCAGATTTAATAAATAGCTAGCTTTTAAAAGAAAGAATTGAAAGTCACAGTTTATATTCAGAGCTCTGAGAGAAAATTTATTATTCAGTTGTTTTCATTGCAGTTAGTTTTGGAGCACTTGGGAGGATATTAAGTTGACACTTTTGACGATGATTTAAAGTTAATGGAGACTTTTTTTTTTCATGGGTAGCTTTGCTGGGGTATGGTATTATATTTTAGGCATTATATTTTATCGGACCAAAGTCTTTTCCATTCACCATGAGGAAAGTGGTGGTGATCGATTTCCGGCCTACCCCACCATTTTGAAGATAAAACGGACGTGGGTCCTGCTTACAAATCACTTAATTTATATCTGATCGATCCTGGGTGACAAAACTTTAAGTATTTTTACATCTCTAACTCTGGCCATCTGTTTAATTTTACAAGCTTGTCCGCATTTGTTTATTTTAGAAAAATATATTTAATAGCAAAAACTAGTAGAAAAATGCATTTATTTATTTTAAAAAAACATATTTAATGACAACAACTAATTTAGATTTTGTTTTCTTACTTTTTTACCTCTGCAGTTTATTGCAACAACGCTATAAAATTCTGTAAATTGTTATTAGCATTTTAGATCAAGTTTAGCTATTGCATGACCTAATTTAAAAGTTGTTTACAAAAATTATAAGTTTTTTTGATGATTAGTGAAAAACAAACTTTATTACCACACAGGCAGAATAACAATGGAAATATACATATGCTATTTCAATAATACAACAATAAAATTGGCTAAATAATTTAAACCAAAATATTTCTTAAAGTAAAATATTTTAAAATGAATATACATATCTGTAATATATACATATACTATTGAATTACAGACATGCCATTCGCATATATATACGTGAGTTAGCATATATAGTTTAAAGTTATTTAAATGGGTACTCTGAGAGGGTTTAAACCTTGCATATTGATAGGTGTGTGGGTAAAATACGTGGAACAGGCAGATGGATAAATCTGACTGTTTCAATATAAAATAGATAACTAAAAACAAATGAGCTGAACAATTTCAAAGGATCTTGCCTTCATAATCATAGCTTGCTACTACATTTAATGATATGAAAATATCAGCACCAGAGCACAAGTCACCACGAGTGCGTTCCAGACAATCCCACAATCGTGTGTAGAGAGAGACATGACTTTAAAAGAAAAATAAAAGAGGCCTTTTTCATCTCATGAGTCAAAGATGCCATAAATAGGAAGGACATGTGCTATGCTTTATCAAAGAAATGGAATTAGCATATTTGCATATCATTAAATGTAGTAGCAAGCTATGATTATGAAGGCAAGATCTTTTGAAAGTGCTCAGCTCATTTGTTTTTAGTTATCTATTTCATATTAACACTATAGCTTTTGGGAACAGTTGTGCCACACATGCACACATGCTAGAATATTATTATTATTATTATTATTATTATTATTATTATTATTATTATTATTATTATTATTATTATTATTATTATGATGATGATGATGATTTTGAAATTTAAAAAACAAGCATGTTTCTGATAATTGTCAAAATATCTATCTTTGAAAATCTTTTAATGCTTGTATACATTGTCTATGTAAAAATTTCCAAAATGTACCTGTTAATTAAAAATGCTTTTGGAGGGATTAAAATTGTTTTAAATCAGGCTGATTGAAAACAGTTACTGTGTTTTTATCACCCCCAATCTAAGTATAAAAGGATTGGATAAAAAAAAGTATTTTCGACTGGATAGCAGTTTTTGAAAAGTTCAGTCTGGTTTTAATATTTTGAGAAGCAGTGGCAAATAGACCAGCTACAAAGTTTGGATAGTAATTTTTTTGAAGAGTTTTTGCCTTAATATTTTTGTAAAGCAGTTGGCTAGTAGAATTGATGTTTGGAGAGTTATGAAAATAAAGTTTGATGTAGCTGAAGTCAAGCCTGTAGATCCGGAAGTGAGCAGTCTACTAGTTCTGTATACTGGAGTTTTGATTCACTTGAAGAATGGATCAACTTCATATGGATTGATTAGCCTGTAAAAATATGTTCTAAAAGACAGTTTGCTGGCCTGAAGCTCATCAAGCCCTATATAGAAGAGAGAATGACAACCATACCTGAATTATCCTTTTCTCTGATGATGTAAGTCTGGATTATACTTTCTGATAGACAAAAAACCAAGCTTACCAAGAGAAAGTTTAAAGAATTGGTATACATGTGCTATTGTTTATTTATGTATACAGAGAATTACAGGTAATCATATATATATATATATAGCTGGTGAGTAATGTTATATATTAAAAATGATGTTTTAAATAATAATTTTGCTTAAGTTAAATGTCTAAAAATGAAGAATTAATTGGTAGACACTATATATTTGTTTTGTTTTTTCAAGAGAATAAGTGAAAATATTTAAAATCTATATTTTTAAATTTAAAGACATTTCTAATTATTCAATCAACAATAATCCAGTCAAGATTGACTGTTATATTTTTAAAAGAAAAAAAAGTTGATAATATTTTTTTAAAAAAATTGAACTTATAAACTGATATTTTTTAGAAAGAAAAATAAACTGTAGACTATTATGATAGAACTTGATTCATATTATCTATATTTTTGGGTACCCATGTATATGTGAATTTTATATACTTTCAATATTGAATTAATTAGAAAAATATTATTATTGTAACAAATTAAAATAGGTAAATGTTAGGATGTGCTGCAATTCAACACACACACACACACATGTATATTAAATATGTTATTGCATACTATAAAACTTAATGTCATTTATTATTTTGACAATTTGAAAGTGACAACTAGAAGGTTTATTTTATGGCAAGTCAAATTCAGAAATTACATGCACACACACACACATTTATGTATATATATATATGTCAAATGTATTGAAAATATGCATGTGTGTCAGAGAGACACTTATATGTAAAATTTTCATCATTTTTTATTATTAAGTGTCAATTCAAACTTGTTCATTTCATATCAAGCCACATGCCTGAGTGATGAATGGGTTTTAAGTAAATATAATGGAACATATATGTAAACAATAGTAGTAACTTGAATTTTGATAGTAATTATCACATATGTGATAATTTTTTAATTATATGTTAATCAAAATCAGAACGCTTTAATATGTATAGCTATATTCTACAGTCCTTAATATCATTTTTATATTGTTATTAATAAACTTGAATTCAATTGTTAAAATTGTATTAAATCATTTCTTTGTCACATAACAGTAATGATCTTGTGTTCTTCTGAGCTAAATTCATGTATAATTGCTGATATATAAATGGGGATGTATTTAGTGCTTATGGACATCCAGATGATAATGATTATGATGATGATTAATATATCCTGATTGGGGCTAAAAATATATTCTTTAAAGATCCTGCACTACATTTTGATTTTAGTTTAATCTATAGAATTTAAGTTTATAGTTGGCCAGTGCATTAATGGTACTATCTAGCCAGAGCATTGATGATGATCAGCATGTTTTAATATCCCCACATTATTGTTATTGATTATTATATATTCTGGTGGATGAGCACTAACTTGGTGCATCCAAATTAATGTTTAAATAATTTCCTAAGAGGGCAAAGGCTCAATAGTTAGCCTGGTCTGCAGAAGACCTATTGCAAATCCAGTCACCTGATTGACTGTTGATTTATGTTTTTATTGTTCAAATCCAGTCACACAATTGACTGTTGATTTTATTGTATTGATGGATTTTGATAATGGATGATGAATGGTATTTTGAGTATTATTTATTATTTATACTTATTGATCTAGCTGGCTGATCTCTCAGATATTTCTCTCTCATGCTCTCTTTAACATATAAAATTGCTTATATATATATATATTTGGATGTTAAACATTATTTGCACATTTTTAGTATCTTACTTAAATATTATCCTTTTTGAAAATTTTAAATTTTGTTTACTTGGGAGTGATGATGACTTTCCATCATCCCAGATATGACCTCATGACCACCATGATTTCCATCTTTATTTTCCCATCCTGTTACAATATATATATATAGTGAGTAATATATTTATGTTTTCATATGTGTGTGGTCTAAGTTAATCTCTTTGCAAAGGCTCTCTATATATTATATATAAAACATATGTTTGATTATTTAATAAAATGTGAATATTGATAGAATTTATTAAGTTTGATTGTGAGTCAAAATTATATTTCAATAGTTTGTCCAGATAGTGATGTGTATCATATTCAAAGTAATTTGATCTATATGTCTTACATTTTTTGCAAATCATTTTAAAATGATTTATTTGTTGTTCTTAATGAATGTTGTTACTTTAAATCGTTTCAGTTTGTATAACTGTTTTCTAAGTATTGACATCATTCCTGGATAGTTATAATCAAAAACTAACTTCACTGTCAACATCATATAAAAATTGTGGTTATTTTCTACATCCCATAACCATTGCTAAGGTTAATGCTTTTCTTTGGATGTCATTTGTCCATTCATGTATGCAATAAGTGAGTTTATTATATTTTGTTTTCTGAATATTAATAATTCATAAATGTTTTATAAAAAGAAGTCAAAACTCTTTTTATCTTACTAAAAAACATGTCTACAATTTCTCTTGGGTTATCTTTAATTTATATTTTACCACTTATGATCAATGACTAGTTATTAAAATAATAAAGTCTTAGTACAGAAGTAGCACATATGCCTGTCATAGTCATAATTTGTGTTCAAATCTGGTCCAATTAAACTAATTTAATCTATGTTATTTAGGGTAGTGATAGATTAATGGTTCAAGTGCTAAAGATGCCTTGATATTTAGATTTCCAGCACTTAAACATCATATCACCTTTTGAGTAATTGATTCTTCATTTATTTTATTTATTTAGTGTATTTGCTGGCATTTGCTTCTTAAAAATTCTGTTATGTTCTGTATTAAATACCTATAAAAATCTTATTGCTTAGTTTCCAACTTATGAATAATAAAAATATTTCTAGAGGTAGATACTTTTTAATGCTCTTCTTATTTTTTGTAAAAAAAGAAATCATTTTTAAAAAATTTCATTTAAAACTTTCTTTCTAATTAAAATACCATTTTAATTTGCATTTTGCTATGTTGTTCATGTATCTTCTACTTTAGAATTTTATTGATGTTATTATTAAGTATATGAATTTTTTCTACCCTTCCTCCCCCATTCTTTGCAAGTAGTATGGTTATGCTTGTAAAAGTGTTTCCTCTTTGGAAATATGACAATAGTTTTTTAATTGGTATAATTTAATCTACAAGTGCCAAATATCTTGCATTCACACATTTAACATTATTCACATTAGATAGATACATTAATGACTATCACTAATCATTTATGAAAGATTATACTATCTGTTCTATCCAAAGGTAATTTTATCATTACCAATCAACTGAATATGCATCAATATTTTGATTAAAATGAACACTCAACATGTAGAGTAAAACTTAACAAATCAGAATGTATTAGCTGTTTGTAAATGAATAAGTATAAATCTTCTACACAATTAGCTTGCTAGAAAGTTGTTCTCACAAGTTCTTAATAAGCTTTGCAGAATATCCCCAACCTCAGACCAGTTTCTACTACTGACTTCCTCAGTGAGATGCTAGGATATGTGACATGTGACTTGATTTCTTTGTAATTCAACACTATTTTTGAGTATAATTAATCAATTTCTCACCATAGATATTCTCTATCATTTCTATGGCTTCTTATTCTCACATTTCAACATTATATATATACTTGGAATTGTGACTCATCATTCTCCTCTGCTTATTGAGTAAATATTTGCATAATTAGCATTCATTTATCTATACTTTGTATATTTGCATGCATTAATGTTTTAGTGTCCAACAATGAGAATGTTATCTCATCTGATTGTTGTTACATATAGTATTTTAATTTTGACATCACTTTATGTATATACCCACCCTCATATATATATATTTAATATCAATTTAGTCCAGATATAAACTTTAAAACTTATTTAAAGATTAATATATCTATTTTTGTTAAACACATTTATAAGCTATATTTAATCTAAACGTTTTTTTCTCATGTGAAATATCTTAGATATATATGATCATGTAACTTTGATTACATATAAAGATATCAATAAGGTCAATGACTCTCTAGATTTATGTCATGCTGAACTAGCATTATTACAACCTCTTATATGCCATTATCTTTGTGCAGTGTTTATCAATATCAAATTATTACACTTTATCGTGAAGGAATCAAACATATTGCACATACAATTATGTTCCTATTGTTGGCAAACAAATATTTTAACAATTTTTTATGTTCAAATTTACTAGTTCTTATGATTGACGTATATGAAAGTTCTAAATATATTAGTACATACTATGAAAAAAATAGGATGGAATGAATTAATTATTCTGCATAGTTATGTTTAATATATTTGTGTTTAATTAGTATTTAAAATGCATATTTGGGTTTAAAATGATATGATAAAATTTTAAATTAAAAATTATTAGTAACAATCATTAAAGTGTTTTTTCTGATGAAAATGATGTCTTAGTCACATGAATAGTATATTTCGCACCTTTACAATAAATTACCATAATATTAGATATACTTAAAGTATTTAAAGTGGGGTAATGGAGTAAAACTTTTAATTATATCTAATATCTCAATTATAACTGCATTGGCTATTTAAAAATCTGTTTACTTTTTGCGATGCGTAATGAATAAACAAAAATGTTTATATTTGTGCGTGTAGTGTGTGTGTGTGTTTGTATACATCAGTGCATGAGTATAATGAAATGTGCATACATTTTTCATACACATTTTTTTTTTAAAAAAAAAAAAACAACTAAATATATTACTCGAACTAGTAAAATGTTTTAGTTTTCGAATCATTGCAACACTTTATGGAGTGTAGTGTTCCATTTAGTTCACCTTTCTGCACCTAATTAAAGATCAGCGCGGTCTTTTCTTCTTGTTTTCATTTCATTAATTCTTTTTGTTATCCAGATATCCTAGTATGTCATGTGAACAAATTGTTTCTTTTGATAATTAAAGAAAATAAGTTTAGCATATAATGAAATTTACATCTGAATGAATTGTTCAAAAAAGTGTAAAACTGGCAGTCAACTGTTACCAGCTGACTTGATATCAAATGGGTAATTATTCATAAGAAAGCAAAGACTGAAATTATTAGAAGTAATCCAGCTGTTAGATCTTTTATCTTAATTACTTGCATTGTTTATTATTATCTTTTTTTATATAATTTTATATACAGTCATTCTGTTTTATATTCGTATGTGGATGGCGAAGAGAAATCAGATTTTCAATTTAACAGTATTTTTTGTTACTTTTAAAACTATTATATATATATATGAAGTGTTTGTTTAAATTTAAAAAATTTTAGAATTAATATATTTGCATAATTTTTGTTAATCTAATGATGTTTTTTTATTATAATTTTAAATTATATATTTTTAATAAATATTTGAAAACATAGCGTGATCCTGAAACAGTTCATTAATGGGTAGATTATAAATATATATATATGAATAAGTATATAATTTATAGCAGCGACAAATTATATTTTATATAAAATTAAATATAGGCCAATTCGAGTTTATCAAAGTTTATTACTATTTTTTATATTATAGATTTTAATTATTTTTCTTTTATTAAGTAATAAATCTACATCTCAAAGTGATCTTTAAGACTTTATTATTAAAAGTAAATAATTTGTTTTAAAAAAATAAATAAATCATAGTTAATGGAACAGCTAAAATTTTTGGCCCCTACGCAAAATTTCAAAAAAGTGTCTGTAATATTTATAATATATATCTTATAATATAGAGAGTGTACCAATAGCTCAAACAAGCTTTTAATTGATAAGTGCTGTAAGAGAAACTATTTAAAATCTCTATCTGGAACGTTCCTATCCCCAGATCAATTGTTTTTGAGTTTATGGCTTACCTCTGTGAGGAGCTAGAACATCCAGTCATTAGATCTAAAATATCAACTCAAAACCAGCACTTATTTAATAAGTTATATTTAAGTAGAAACTCTGAAATTTTTGGATATTATGTATTAAATAAGTGCTGTTTTTGAGTTGATATTTTAGATCTAGTGTCTGGGTGTTCTAGCTCCTCACTGAGGCGAGACATAAACTTGAAACCAATTGGTCTGGGGATAGAAATGTTCCAGATAAAGATTTTAATTATTTTCTCTTACTGCACTTATGAATTAAACGTTTGTTTGAGCTATTGGTGCACTCTCTATATTACATATTTGTAAATACAAGCTTATAAAACCAATGACATGCTATATATGACTTGCTTTATTGATTACTATAATATATATCTTAATTTTTTTTTTCAAATATATATAAAATAAAAAGATTTCAAAGTCCTAGGGGCCCATATGCACTGTTGTGAATTGCTTCACAATAATCTTGCCACTGACCTTAAATGATAATAACGTTTTTAACTATGTCTTCTAATAACTTTTAAGATACGCACACACACACAGTTCATAATTCAGATTATGAAAAAAAAATTTCGATGTAAGATCAATGCCTTATCAACGATATAATATAGTTGTCCTTATCTACATGATTGAAGTCGTCAAATGATATGTAATATACATGTTAGTTTTGTATACATAATACATTTAAATTGTAAGTTCTATATCATCATCAGTGTAGTCTGTGATGGTGTGGCAGTGGAGGTATAGTAGATTTGAAAGTAAATGTTCTTGGGTGGTTCTTGGATGTCGCATGTACTCTTGAGCAATTAATTTATTCGATCATTTTATTAATATTTTTATCATCACTCCACTGCAAGTAGAAGCCTTTTAGAAGTTGTGTTGTTGAAGAAATTTTTTTTTGTCAAGTCATTTCACATGTTGTCATTTCACAGTCATACAAACATCATGAAACAAAGTATGGCAGTCTAAATATCCTTATTAGCCATTTGATAATAAAGAATACCTATTTTCTAGAAGTAATTTTTTATATTCAGATAACAGAAGGTGCCATTCAATTATGTACTATCCATGATTTCAATATCTTTTTTATACTAAATCCAAGAATATTTATTGACAGCCAAAATGGAAACATATCCAATTGTAATTGATATATAAGCTGATGTATTATTGTTTCTCCATGATTTCATTATAGATGTAAAAAAAGACAAAATAATATTGGATATTTTTGTTAAGTAAATATATGCATAAGAAAATAATTGAAGAAAGGCTAACTACACACAATTAGAGCTTCTTCATTCTGCTTGTATTCACTTTTTAATCTTCTTCTTAGCAAATTTCATGTTATCTCAAAATGGCACTGCTGTTTTAATTTGGTGAAAAAAATTACCTTGGATGGCATTTAAACCCTCTGTATGCCAATAAAAAATATAATTTAGTTTTGTTTTTATTAATAGATTGCAAATGTTAATATCAAAATTTAAAGATATAGTGTTCAAATCTTTCACTAGAGAATTAAATTTGCATAAAATGATTGTATTTGTTTACATTTTACTTTTCAGGTAGAAACAGTTGTACTTTTTTGTGTGTTTTTATATTGTTATTTAATAATAAAAATATATTTATTTTAATTGATAATTATATTAGAAGGAATGTTAGCAAGGGAAAAAATTGTATTATTTTCATTAATGCAAAAAAAAATTTCCCTTAATTAATAACTTTCACAAGTGTTTTACTCTTTTAGTTGTTAAAAATTAATTTTAGTAATAAATGTATTAAAAAATAGTTGTGTTTAATCAAAATATGATTCAAAATTGAAAGTCACATATATGAAAATTAAATTTTGCAAATTTACCTTCATTTTAATTACAATATTTGGCCATTGATATGTTAATATTAAATGGACCAGACTCCATTAATAGAAAGGCAGCCATTACACCTGGATAATATCTCATTGTATTTAACAAATCTTTGGATTCAAATATTCACATTTGAGAACTTTTTACCCAATTATGAATTGCATCAGAAATCTTTGCTTACCAAACATCTAATCTGTAACTGAGTCAATTTCTTATTTTCAATACATTTATAAAGTATTTATACATTGTATAATTATTTTATTTTAAAAATTTTTAATATTATAAATATACAGTATGATATCTAAATATTTATTGGGGAAATTTGAGAATAGAAATAAGTAAATTGTACCTTGTTATTTTTTTTAAAGAAGTATTTACATTTTTAATGAATTTTAAAATCTTGTTTTCTTTCTTTAAAAAAATCTAAAATAAGAAGTAACATATGTTTATAATATAAAACCATCATTAATGTATTTTAAAATGAAAGTTTTAACCATAGCATTTTTGTTTGCATCATTTTAGCAAATGTCTTTTATCTCATTCAGCCATGTTATATTTGATATCTTTCTAAAATTTGTACAATTTTCAGGATCTGGTTTATGACTTCCATTGTCCAATTTATTATCAACCCTTCTAATATCATATCCAACCAAATTATATTTTCAGTCTTTTAATTATTTACAAGAATGTTACTGACATATGTTTATTTTTTCAATATTGGACTCTTCATAATCCTGTATACCCCTAAAACTTAACACCATTAAATTTTGGCAGTTAAAAAATACTAAAAATTCTACAATCAATTCTTAGTGGAATATTTTTAAAACATATATCAATCTGTTCATCCAAATGTGCAATTCATCACTTGCTGCTAAAATATCACATCTTTCTAACAATTTAGCTATTTTTTTTCATTTCAACATCCAATAATTTATACTTCACTTTATGATTTGTAATCATATTACTACTATTCTATTTTGATTGTCGCATACTTATAAGTAAAATTGGATAGAAAGTATTTATTAAAATCTTTTTTATAGCTTCATAAGAATGTATTCTTATTGTAATCTGATTCATTTATATTGAAAGCATTCTATCTAGTTGAATGTTTTTAGATATACTTAGAGGAGATTTGAACATAGACTTTCAAGCTCCTTTCAGCTATCCAATCCATCTTATATACCTGATATATATGACTACATACATGCAAAAAAGATAAATCTTCAATATATGTATTTCATGTTGAACCAGCACTCATCAGTTGGTCCAGATCATCATCTCTCACGTATATATATATATATATGTAGATTTAATCTGTGCTTAGTGTATATTAAAATAGCAAATCTTCAAACTTTAATAGATAGGCTTCAATCTTTTCCATTCTCCAATTCTTCAGCCATCCATATTATTAAAAATCTGATGATGGAATGCTCAAAATCCTTGTTAATGCCAATATTATTTTCCTACTCATAAAGGTTTTTATTAAAGTAATAGAGTCCCTTTTTTACAATACTACTCTTCCTTTTTACAAATAGCTTAGTTTAGGTTTTTTTAAATAATGTACAATTGAACTTTTTTGTAATTTCATGATATAAAAGATATTTTCCATATCTCACAATGGCAAATTCATTGGTGAATAACTGAATTAGAATTGACAGAGATTTTTTTTATATTTTATTTTCAACTTTAAATAAAAGTTTATTTATTCAAGCAATTTTAAAAATGAGAAAATATATATATATTTATTTCACTTTGTTTTATCTTTCTGTAAACATGGCAATGTATTAGTGAAGTTAGCATAAACACTAATGTTTTATTTGTTTATTGATTTAAAACACACACATACACACACATGCATACGATTTGGAAATTCAATTATATAGGGCATTGCAAACCATTAACTGTAATTACCTTGATTTCTTTTAAGCAATTTGACACAGGTCAGGGACCAGGTAATTTAAAATAACTTCATTTTTTAATCATTTATATATTTAAATTAAATTATTTATTACTTTATTTTGATTAACTATAAAAATCAATTGTGTGCGTATTATGCACACACAAATATTTGAAATTAAATAAATTTTATTCAACAAAGAGTTTACAGTATCGGAGAAATTAATTTTTTTTTTTTTTTTATAATTTACAACAATATATCGGTTTCCAATTTATTTTGTTTACAGATGGAGTAAACCACTAAATGAAATTAAAATAAAACAGAAGTTCAACTTTACGTTTTAACATACAACTTTTAATTATTATTTATTTATAAAATAGTATGTATTATACAATTTGCATAGTATTATGGGAGACTATTGCCATGCAATGTAATATCCACTGATTAATTAGCACTTAATAAAATAATCACATGATTAATTGATCAGAAATCATGTGCCATTTATTAAGCACTAGAAGTAATACATTGCGCGTCGATTTACGAGTCTGTAGTCTTTTTTGTCCTTTACCATTATACCAAATCACACACCATCATCATCATTCGCAAACATTATCGATCTACTGCAGGATGAAGGTCCCTCCAAGTTTAATACAGTTTAGTTTCTTCAATTTCTAGCATTGCTTTTCCACATCATACCAGCAAACATTCTTTTCCATCCATCCATCCCACATGTGGTCTTTTTCTGGGTCTTTTATAATCTCTTGGGATCCAGTTTAAGATTTCAAATTCTCCATCTATTATTATCTCTTTTGACAGTGTGTCCAGCCCAGCTCCATTTCAGTTTTTTAAATGTGTTTTGCTAATTCTTACTTATTGATTTGAGATTTGGATACTTAACGGAAGTGACACAGAGATTTCAGGCCACTCAATAAAGTATAGAGAGAGCTACATTTGTAGCAACACATAGGGATTAAAAATGAAATATACAGGTGAGAAAACAAATATGTGTTGCTGATATCATTGAAAAAATTAACCCTCCTGTATTCTGATAGATTTCTTTGTCTCACATGCTTTAAGCTTTTAACTTCCTTTTTAAACACTTAGGCATATTTTCTTTTCATATTAAATTATGTACAATAAAATAAATAATTTTTTTAGAATTAAATGGTTCCATTGTTTAGGAGTTTATAAAAAAGTTGAGCATTAGAAAATGATAGAGACTTTAAATTTCAGAATCCATTATTCTACTAATATACTAAACCATACAGAGAGAAAAATAATTGAATGGCTTATTGCTCAAATTATAGAAATTTTGAACATCAGAAATAACAGCGGAAAATATAACCTATGAACTTAGTATTCTGGAGCCCATCATTCTATCATACTAAGGTATGCTAGTCTGCATATTCAATAATTAGCCACAAATAAGATTAGCAGCCTTAGTCTACAATGTGTACATAGTGTAATGATTCCAATGCATGAGGATTAATTGGGAACAATTAATAAGCAATGTCAGGCCATTTTACATCCTTGAAAACTGGAATGTAGTTCTCTTTTGCTCTGAATACTTTTATATTTTCTTTCTATTTTTTATCATTCTTTTACTCTCTTTTTTAATTTAGCTTATTATCTTTTAGTTACTTAGTCTGATATAAGCCATATTTAAAATGGGTTTCTCATTCCAAAAGTAATTTGTCTATAACAACTTTGACAATGGCAATGTGTATTTATGTAATGTTTTCATCCTTTAGTAACATCTATGGCAATTTTGATTTCATTCTAGTTTTGTTTTCTTTGCATGCATACATACATACATACATATATAATTTAAAGAGAGTCATTGGTATTAGGAAATTATTGATGGAAGCAATTGCAATGCATTGAGAGATTTTAATTGTGATTTTTTATAAACTGAATGCAATCAATAGATTTGCAATAAGAGTTTTATTTGGTAAATGACTGATTGCTTCATAATCCAATTTAGGTTTTTTTCTTGTGTCGTTAAATCTGTTTAGGTTATATTGGTTAACTTTATTGGTGAATTTTTTATTTAAATGTCAAATAGTTGCCAAATCAATAATAACAATAGTAACATAATAAGATTAGTGGCAAAGCAGCCACTACTTGATTACAATAGTCTGTAAGACTTGAATGTTGGATATTGCTATTTCTAAGAAATTGTAAAGATTTAAAATTGATATAGGTGTCTCTAATGAAAATTAAGTGAATCCATAAATGGCTAAAAAAAAATTTTTTTAAAGTTGTTCGTCTAATAAAAGGAAACTGTATGATAGTGAATTTATTGTGAAATTATACATGGCATTTGCCCTTTTTTTGAATTTTCTAGTCATATCAATGAAAGGCTAATGATATTGAAAATTGATTTGTACATTGATACCTGTTTCCATTTTATCAGTGATTAAGGTCTAATATTAGGTTTAAAAAGTTTAGATATTGAAAGTTTTTATTCTTTCCACTTATATTTACTACAAATATTTTCAGATATAGAAAACTATGACCTAAAGTTATTAAAAGTAATGCTGTTGATTGACTGTAAAATGTCTGTTGTTAAACCATTAAGCATCACATGATCACATTTCCTATACTAGCACATTAATTGTTGATAAACAGAGCAAAACTCTCCATACAGTATTGCCATCTGTGCTAAACAGAGTAATCAATGGATGCCAGAAGGCTTGTGCATAAAATCCCTGTCTAATGCCTACTCATCCAATATCCCCAGACTAGTTTCTGGCTTGTGGCCTTCGTCAGTGAGGAGCTTTGGATCTGAGAGCACTGCATCTAGATCTTAGGATCTAATGCAACCCTCTAGCAACCACCTTTTATCTCTACTTAACTACTAAACTATGAGAATGAAAATATTTTTTGTGTTTTCAATTTCATTCTCATAGTTTAGTAGTTAAGTAGAGATAAAAGGTGGTTGCTAGAGGGTTGCATTAGATCCTAAGATCTAGATGCAGTGCTCTCAGATCCAAAGCTCCTCACTGACGAAGGCCACAAGCCAGAAACTAGTCTGGGGATATTGGATGAGTAGGCATTAGACAGGGATTTTATGCACAAGCCTTCTGGCATCCATTGATTACTCTGTTTAGCACAGATGGCAATACTGTATGGAGAGTTTTGCTCTGTTTGTCTGTTGTTATTAGTTCACACTTAAAAATAATTTGTCTTATGGATTATATTGTAATTAAGAGACAAAATATAAAATAATCATTTGCAGATGTAGATTATTGGACTATGGTTGAATCCATGAGCTAAGGTCCATGGACTGAAATTCATACCTGACATTTTTGATACTCGAATGTCATATGATTTCTTGAAGAATTAACTATA
The DNA here is from genome assembly GCA_028023455.1 of Epiperipatus broadwayi. Classification (NCBI taxonomy): domain Eukaryota; kingdom Metazoa; phylum Onychophora; class Udeonychophora; order Euonychophora; family Peripatidae; genus Epiperipatus; species Epiperipatus broadwayi. Next base: position 7,111,475 of record JAQFVV010012405.1, read on the forward strand.
AGACAAAGTTATGACAACTAAAAAAATTGATTCTATTTTAAACAAGTAGATAAAAATTTTGATTTTTTTTTTGGCAGAGGTGTTGCCAGAGTGAAGTTTAAACTCTTTAAAAATACCATTCTTTTTTTTTCTTTTATTTATAAATGTATTCTTTTATGCTGGAATAACCAAAAGTCAACAAATGAATAAAATTGTAATGAATTACTTATGATGACACTGATTTCTGACAAATCTTTATATATATATTTGTAATGTTAAATATAGGGAAGTTGGTAAATAATAAAATAAATATTATTAACTTCCACAGTATATCCTATAGTTCATGGTCACATGTAGTGTGCAATAGAACCTATAGAAGATAGAGATCTAAGTGAGAAAAATAAATAAATAATTCTATTATATCCAAAAAGGTTTTACAACTAAAGTCTGAGATTCATATGATTGGTTTCTTTACAAGCAATTCAACAAGTTATCATAAATCAATTAAATAGCATAGTCTCAATAAATGATAGGGATCCTACTCTTTCTGTGTGATCTTTACTTTTATTTGCCTAAATAACAATTCTCCAATTACACATCTCAGAAAAGTTAGAACTTAAAGTCTCTCTCTCCCAGTTAGTTTTTAAATAATGTGAAGATGATGGCTTAAATTTAGTATTGATGATATTACATGAATGTTATCTAGAGCATGACTACTACATAACTAATCTAAATCACCAAATTTATCTTATTATATCCCATAATGCTAGTTTTAGTAACTATGATAACTAATTACATATATTAAATCTAAAACTTAATATTACCACACACTTTGAATAACAATATATACTTCAGATTGTTCATGTAATTGAGAATAAAGAAATATATAAGCTTTAAACATTAATAAAACAGATAATTTAATAAAATAGAATTTGAACACAGTACAAAATGAATATTTTTCCACCATAAATGCTGAATAAATCTATTGACCTTTGTTAATATTTATATTTAAAATATTAGTTTTAAAACCAAACTATTTTCAATTTGACATGTATTATCTCAAAAAATATTTACATAAAAAAAATGATACACTCTGTATTAATATAATCACTAATATGTAAATGTCGGTTTATATATATATATATTAATAAATTATGCACAGATATTCCTGGATAGTATTCCATTTATATATATTGTAAACAGGGGGTTTCCTTGACTACAGATTGAGATTGTTGACTGTTATTGATATTGGTTAATTGTTGACTGCTTTCATGTATTTACATTTGTAAACCCTTGTAACCTTGATCATTATTAACTTTATTATCTAAATAGTACATTGTTTCAGTGGAATTTGAAACTTATAAATAATTTTTTGTTAGTCTGCTTTTGGAACAGGTTATATTTGCCTGTTTAATTGCGTTTATTTAAACTTCTTTGAATTAATAATCTCACTCTCTTTAGTCAAGTTTTAATTGTTAATATCTATATAAACATTACACCTTAGATAAAGATGGGTTTCCAACTTTATTGTAAAATGGAGGTAGCCTTGACTATAGATTGAGATTGTTCACTGATATTGATATTGTTTATGTGTTGACAGGTTTCATGTATATGAACAGGTGCAATTAATAGTTCTAATTTTTTTTATGAAATGAGACGGTGGTTCCTAATCCCATTACATGTGAACAAGCATTATGAGGCAAGGGAAAGAAAAAAAAGCATTGAAAATATTAATAAAGCACTAAATATCATATAAATAGACAATATAATAAAAATATATTTTTAAATGCAACTAAAAATTAGTGATGAAGAAATTCCAAAACTTAGTTAAAACAAATAAATGTAATGATCTTATCTAATCCTTTTAGGTTACGAATTTCTGTGTGCGATTTTTGAATAACTCTTTGTGTGCGTGCAGTAAGATGCCTCTAGTGGTTTCAATTCTTTCCAGTTCTTATTTTTTTGATGAACACTGTCTTTACATTGACAAATTACTTCTTTTTGCTTTAGGATTATTTCTCCTTTAAACAATTAAAATTCTATTGAGGTTGCATTACTTCATGTGGATATCTTAAGAGGGAGAAATAGGGTCAAAACTGAAAACATTTTGGAAAGTCTAATGAATTATATCTCATCACGACTTTCAACGAATGATGAATTTAACTGCACATTTCGATAATAATAGCAAAATAATAAATTTTTATACAGTTATAATGCAAGATAATTTCAGTTCCTACATGAATTGCCAAGTTCTTCATATTTCACTACAATTATTTATTAAATTATGAGATAGAACTTTTCTTGTGCTAACTTTATTGCAAAAACAGCCCACATGAACTTAATAGACAGTTATTAAATGTAAAATGTTCATTGACTTCAATGTGAATCGTTGAAATCTATGTTTGATACTTAAAGTAATTAAAACTCAACATTAATTTCATTTTGATTTTAATTTAAATTCAGCTAATCATCTATCTAAGTGCATATTTCTTTTATATCCATAAACAAGCTTTATTATCTATTACAAATTTATTTCCCACATTGTTTATCATATTACTCAATTCCTAATTATAATTTTACTCAACTTAAAAAACTGAAGCACACAGACTTGTTATATATCTGGGTTCATATATCTAATATATAGGGTATATGAGCACAGAACTGAAACACACAGACTTGTTGTATACCTGGGTCTATATGAGCACAAACTTTCACATGACTGACCACTCTCCACACTATCTCATAACACTGATACACTTGAACACATATATGTTGAAAAGATAAATAATCACCAATATACATATTTCATGCTAAACCAGGAATCATCAGTTGGTCCAGATTACTATCTCTACACATATATGCTATAAATACTCAGATATATATTAAGATAGCCAAACCTCACACTTTAATGGACAGGCTTCAATCTACTCCACACTGCAATTCTTCAACCATTCATCCAATTGAAAATCTGATAATGGAATGTTCAAAGGCCACCCTGAGACCGAAATTCTTGTCACACCCATGTTGACCTAAGGTCAATCTGATCCCTCAAGTACAGGACATAATCCATTTTAATACATATACAAGGAATGGGCAGACATCTCTACTATGTAATAACTGAAACACACAGGCTTGTTATATACCTGTGTCTATATATGTAATATATAGGGTATATGAGCACAGACTTTCACATGACCGACCACTCTCCACACTATCTCATAACCCTGATACACTTGCACTCATATATGTTGAAAAGATAAATAATCACCAATATACATATTTCATGCTAAACCAGCAATCATCAGTTGGTCCAGATTACCATCTCTACACATGTATGCTATAAGTGCTCAGGTATATATTAAGATAGCCAAACCTCACACTTTAATGGACAGGCTTCAATCTACACACTGCAACTCTTCAACCATCCATCCAATTGGTTTGGCTATCTTACATATCTGAGCACTTATAGCATATATGTGTAGAAATGGTAATCTGGACGAACTGATGATTGCTGGTTTAGCATGAAATACGTATATTGGTGATTATTTATCTTTTCAACATAAATGTGTTCAAGTGTATCAGTGTTATGAGATAATGTGGAGAGTGGTCGGTCGTGTGAAACTCTGTGCTCATATATCAACTTAAAAAAATAATTTAAGTTTTTACATTTCTCTTTTAAATCAAAACTCAATCTTCAAACATTGTAAATTTTTATTTTTACTAAATTGTTTTTACATTGAAATCATTACAAATTTTGAATAAAATCATTTCTCTTAAACAGATGTGTAAAGTGCTGGAACATATTCTAAATTTATAATATTTTTATCTACTTTTAATATTTAGATTTTATAATTAAATAATAAATATTAACTCTAGAAATTGTTTTACTTTTTATTACACCAAATTTCTTATCATTTCTACTTCATATCTGAGATTAATAAATAACTGCATATTTTATTACTTTCAAATTTATTTCTCCCTAAATAAACAAATAAATTGCTCATTCTTGAGGAGTCCTCCTTTGATAAAACAATTAAACAGAAAATTGCATAGATCTGTTATTTGGTTGTTTTATTAACTTTCACATATGTACTTTATTTTATTTTATTTTATAGATTTTGAATAGGATAATGCTCAATTTATTCATAAATTGACTTCATCCCTATATGATAAGTAATATCAATACCATTTATATATATATAATAAAATATATTCTATCAGAATATGAAGACAATTATCAACTATTACATAATATATTCACTATAGTCATGCTTTGACAAAGATACATTGTATCAAAAGTCTGGCTCAGCAAAGCAACAAATATTGGTTTGTATCAAAGATTTAGGGTATATTTTATTTCATATTATCTACAATATATATATATCTAATATAGTTTATTATACATATATAATGTCAATATTAACATTTTAAAACATGATTTATCACTCAGGAAATTATAAGATTTTCAAATGCCAGGAGTTTCATGAATTTTTAGATACTTAATCTGCCACCCCTCCTTTGTATTAAGCACCTGATGGCAAAAATTAAGTAATTAAATGATAAACCATCCATTGATTACTCTGGTTAGCACAAGGTGGCATTACTATATGGAGAGTTTTTGCCTGTTTAATTAAATGATCAGAAGATTAATTAATGTTTGAGGACTAAAAGTGATGATAGTTCTGTATCTTTCAAATTCACTACCACTTCACTAAAGTGAGTAAGGTAAAAATATTTGCATAGTTATCACTTAAAAAATCATTTAATATTTGAACCTGAAAATATCGAAGTTAAGCGGCTCATACCTGTTGCACTGCCCCTGCACCAAATTTCTCATGCTGAACATCTCTGTGATTTTAACAAAACAAACAGCAAACAACAAAAAATAACTTCGCTGTAGAAAATATCTAGGTTAAATTGCTCATAGATAAACTAAAAAATAACTATCCGCAATTATGAATCATCTTAAAAACAAAACTGTTTATGACAAGCCTCATAAATCTTTATTTTATAAAATGTAAGCTTAATTATAATATCTCTCATTTCTCAATCCAATAGTAATCCAGTGCATATTTACATCGATTAATAAATGTCACAAATCTAGATTTAATATATAGTATGTTGCAACAGAATGAATATGACAACCATCTGAGTTCATGCCCCAACAATTGGCGCACCATTTGTAATGGAACGGGTGAAAATTGAAATCTTAATATATGTGATTCATGCCCAACAATTGACCACATTATTTGTAATGGAATGGTCTTTTTTGTATGAAACTAGATTTCTAATGACGCAATTAAACAGTGACTAGCACCAATAATTGGTCGTTAATTGGAATGGAATGGAACAAAATGGCTATTTGTGCCATTCATTTTATTTGTACATTGGCACCATGGAATGATTTTGAGTTTTTAAAGTTTGCCAGGTATAAATGTATCACATTTGATAATATTTTTGTTCAATCCTAATACATATTACCATATGGTTGCTCTTTAAGTCCTCAACATCATAAGTTCTCATATTCCTGTTACTTCTCTGTATACAAACTCCATGGTTATATGCACAACTCTAATAAGCTAGGGTGATGATTATCATAAGTTTGATATAAACCAAAAATATTTACATCTGAGTTATGTGTGTAGTATGTAGTATGGTATGGATAATGTAAAGTTAAATAAATGATATGACGTGGGCAATGGAGAGGTAGATAAATGATATGTCATAGATAATGGAAAGTTAGATAAATGATATGGCATGGTTAATGGAAAATTAGATAAATAATATGGCATGGATAATGGAAAGTTAGATAAATGATATCGCATGGATAATGGAAAGTTAGATAAATATGACATGGCTAATGGAAAGTTGGATAAATGATATAGCAGATTAATGGAACGTTAGATAATTGATATGGCATGGCTAATGGAAAGATAGATAAATGATATGGAATGGCTAATGGAAAGATAAATAAATGATATGACATGGACAATGGGAAGTTGGATAAAAGATATGACATGGGCAATGGAAAATTGGATAAATGAGGAAACATACACAAATTCTAATTACTTTTACACGAACATAAATTGAAAAAGAAATCAATGACATATGAAGCATTTTCTAATAAGTTATGAATGTTCTTTTTAGGTTTACTACTATAGAATATTTTTATAATTATAAATAGAAATTTAGTTTTGAAAAAACTTTGTTCACTTTCATAATCTGACAAATTATTAATTTGCTTTGTACAAACAAAACTAAAATGAATTTACTATTAAAAGATGAATATATTTTTACTGCTGATTCTGTAATTGACCAATCAAAAGTTTAGAACTTTAATTCATTCGACCAATAGGGAATTGTATGAGCAACTAACAGTTAAAAAGTTAATATCAAAATGAAAGTTGAAAGTTTAAATCTATTGAGAACAAAGAAATCTGTCAGAGTACAAGGGGATTAACAATATATGTTAATTTTATATACATATTTAAATATTAGTTATTTTAATAAATGTGTAAATAATTTAATGGATTATCAAATAAATAGCACTAAGAATATAAAAACATTTTATGAAACAAACAAGCCTGAATAACTTACTAAGACAATTTATAAGCAAAATATCAAAAGAATCATTTAAATAAATCTGTAATACAATACAAAGTATTGAGCTGTCAATATGAATATGAAGATTCAAGCATTTGGTAGTCCTATCAAGTAAAAGTTGTCCACAAGATGCATGCATACAGAAAAATTGTGGTTTAAGTTTCCACACTGGTGGATGGTTGTAATATGGTAGAATTGAGATGATGAGTGCATTGATGAAAACAAACAAAAAAAACTTGAAATGATATATAAGTGTGTGTGTGGAAGGGTATTAATATTATTTTAACTGCATATCAGATTTATTGTATATTATACACTATGTTAAAATAATTGTTCTCTTTGTTTTAGATCTTCGATGCATTAGTTGTGGTTATAGCATTTGCTTTGGATGTGACATTTACTATTCAAGAAACAAAAACTGGTTATGAAAAGGCTGCAGTGTTTCTTATCATGCTGAGGCTGTGGAGAATAGAAAAAATAGAACAAGGTGAATATTATATATAGTTACTTATGCAGATGTACACATACAATTTAACACTTAAAAAAATCTATTATCATCTTATTATTTTTAAACTTGATATAGATTAGTCCTATAAACATTACAACATATATATTTTCCCCTAAATCTAGTTTATTCTCAGTCTGTATAAATATATATATATTTTATTCCCTACATTTCACACACATTTTGTTATAAGTCTAAAAGGATATTTTATTTACAAAGAACCTAAATTCGATTTCTGGAAAAAATACATCAAATGAACTCATATCCTCCACACAGTTTATGTATATATATATTCAATATAAGATAAAATAATATGCAATAAAACACTTGAATTAATCCTACAATTTTCAATATATAAATAAATAAAAACTAAAACTAGCTTATATCAACCCTGCCATCTTGAATGAGATATATATATATATATACACCTGGGTCTCATTTCACGCGATAGATAGGTTCCTCAGAAAACACGTGCAAATGAAATCGCGCAAAAATAGACAGTAACTTACATTGAAAAAGGGGGGATGCGGTCTGTGATTTTTCAAAATTCACATAAAAGCAAAGCACCAACGTAAAATTACTTTAAAATTCGCGCAAAAAAAAAAAATAAGGAAATAAAATATGACTAATAAAAAATTTCAAATTTGATAAAAATTGATACAAGACAAACTTTTTTTAACTATAATATTTAATTTTATTCAAAATAATATATTTTTATGCATAATTTACAGTACAGTAATTTACATTTTTTTATACACGTTTTAATTATTATCACTATTTGGCGAAAAACATGTTCATTTGTGTCAATGGTTTTCTGGTGACAATGTAATTAGTAATTAATCTTTGAGATGATGATTTTATTAATTGTTTATGAAACTAACAACTAAAAATTAAATTCTTATTTTTGTCTTTAATTTTTTAATTTTCAATTCCATTTAAAAATCAAATTTCACATCACATTAATTTCAAGTCGCCATAAGTAATTTTTAAATTGTTAATTACAATTAAAAAACAGATTTTAATTTTTAATTGTCAAATTTAATTGTGCCCACTGCTATTAATCATCTTTTAAAAATAAACTTGTGGACACTAAATGATTAATAATTGATTACGTTCTTTTTTAAAAAGCAAAAACAGAATGTGATTTAAAATGCAAAATTAACATGCGCAATGTTTTAAAAAATTTACATTATAATCTTGTAAAATTTAATGTGTGTATACATAAAATGTGGAAATCATGATTTTAATTTCATTATTGCATAAAATCTTACTATTATAAAGCACTGAAAATATTAAAATTACTAAGATGAAAGCCGAATTCCAATAATGTGCTATTACTTTCAATATAGCGTAAGTGCATGAAATTTATTATTTAAAGTAATAGTGCATTATCGGAGTTCTACTTCCAGTGAAACATGATTCGCGTAACTTCAAAATCGTGTTAAATAAGTCCGTGTAAAAAGAGACCCAGGTGTGTATATATATGTGTGTGTGTAGTAGTAGAATACCACTGGTACTTAGTATATAAACAATATTTGAGATTAAAACCCATAAACCATAAATAAATATTTAAAATACTCTCTAATCAAACATAAATCAAAATTTATTAAGAATAAAGTCGCCATTTATTCTTGTACTCCTTATATATATAGAAGGTTCGTTAAAACACTTTGGTTAGAAAGAATGAATATTTAAATCAATCCACAACATTGTATCTAAATATGTTTCAATTGATTTACTTACAAGAGTTCTCTTAATTTAAGCATTGAGAAAATAAATGAAAATATGTAATAGAATATCTCCAGTGCTTAGTATATAAATAACATTCAAGATTAAAATACATAGCAATATATTATTTATTTACAGTATATTCTTTATTAATAACACAAATTTTATATACACTTTTTACAAATAAACCACGATTTAACTATCAGATATACATAATAATTATTTCACTCTACTTTAAAAACACTACCCTATGCAAATGCAGAGAACATCACTATATATCCAGGTCTTCTATAAATATTTTGATTTAGATGATCAATCCCACACTTGACATAGTGTCGGCATACATCCACACCATATTTTGACCATAATTTTCTTCGGTAGGTATCTTAGGCATTGATTAAAGTATTTGCTCCAATCTTTATCTAGTTTTTTTAACCAGTTATACTTTTTATTATCAAAGATCGCATTACATCTTATGGACCATATTGTTTTCAATGTATGTATTATTGCCAATGTGTTATGTGGATTAAAGTTCACAAAGTTTCTTTTTATTATTTTATTTAAGTTTATTACTGGTTTATGAAACACTTTATTTCTGCTGTGCCAGAGGGCCTTACACTCCTCAAATAAGTGCAACAAGCTATCTTCCTTTATTTTACATAATACACATATTGGTTCCGAGTCATATGGAGCCTACTATTCAGCAGGGCCTTAATAGGAAGGAGCCCGTTTAGGAACCTAAACGTAAACCTAATGTATGATTGTGGTGCATATATCTATTGTAATTTCTTCAATATATTATTTATATTTAATCCAGGTAAAAATCCTTCTATATTTCATGCATTACTTCCCTGGTTTTTTATCTCTCTATATTTAACCCCTTCCAAACTAATCAAGTCTAGATTGTCCTGTAAATTCTTGTATGCTATCTGCAGATTGGCAAAAAAAATCTCCTTTCTTTCCCTATTTCATGGTAGACATTAACTTCAATCAGTGGAGGGTCAAAGCATTTATCTTTAATGATATTTATATATGTCTTAGCTTTGATAAACATAATATATTCTTTTAGGTCAATTAAGTTGAGGCCTCCCTTATTAATAGGTAGCTGTAATGTTGAGATCGAAACTAGACTTGTTGTCCTTCCCCATATATATTTCTTTGCCATTCTAGAGATCTTATTTGTTGTTGTGTTATAGAGGTCAATCCATGGGTGTAATAGTTCAATATACCCAATATTTAATGCCATAACATAGCAATATATTATAAATATTTAAAATATTCTTTATCCAAGCTTAAGTGAAATTTTATCAAGAATAAAGTGGGTTCTCTCTATATAAATGGAATACAAGAATAAATGATTGCATTATTCTTGGTAAATTTTGACTTATGCGTGGTTAGAGAGTATTTTAAAAATTTATTGTAGGGTGTTATGGATTTTAATCTCGAATGTTATTTATATATTACGCCCCAGAGGCATTATTTTACATATTTTTATTTGTTTGAATCATTGTTGGCAACGTTTAAATTGGATAACTCTCAGACTTGCTAATTACTGTAAATAAATCAATTGTCACATATTTAGATACAATGTTGTGGATTGATTTAAATATCCATTCTTTCTAACCAAAGAGTTTTAGTCAATCTTCTATATATATAAATGGAATATAAGAATAAACAACCGCTTTATTTTTGGTAAATTTTGACTTATGCTTTAGAGAATATTTCAAATATTTATTGTATAGTATTATGAGTTGTAAACTAAAATGATGTGTGTAAATAAACAGGAAACTCTTAACATGTAATAATTTCAGGAGTCAATGAAAATCTTTTAGCGCCATCTTTATTAAAATTAATTAAATGGTTCACAGTATATCATCATTCTATCACCTGTGGCACATAAAAATGATGCTAAAAAGGTAATATAATTTTGACTGCTTTTTGAGTTCTTATTAACTCAGCAAGCGTGAAAAATATCATTTGAGCTTCCACACTCTTTCATGAAGGTATTGTTGTAGTCTGAATTTATTTTGGTCTTATTTAATCTTTATATGGTAAAATCTTGATTTATTCTTTATAATAGCATTTCCAGTTCATTATAAATATGTAATAATTTTAACTAAACAGTGACGTTTTAATATATAATAATTTTTAAAAGCTGATAAAAATCTTCTAACACCATCATTAGTAAATTTCATTAATTAATAATTCAGATTACATCTTCATTTCAATATATGAAAAATGATTTGACCATGATGTAATATTGATTTGTTAATCAAAAGGAATAAAAATAGTAATAGATATTCATTGATTTCTAAAATTGATTATACATACATCTAGGATGAATTAGGAATTCAGTAGGGTATTAAAATAAATATTTTGAGATATTATCTTGAGAAGATTAATTAAGAGCAAAATAGATTAAATCTGTAATAACAATCTCTGTGAAGGAATGTTGAAATTTACAACATCAGAACACAATTAGAAATGGCTTCATCTGCTAAAGTTGAGTTGGGATAGTTATCAGCACTCATAAGCTCGAAATCAGTTGGTCTGGAGATGAGAGTGTTCTGGATAGAGATTTTAAATATTTTATCATACCACACTTATTAATTAAGAGCTTATTTGAGCTATTAGTACGCTCTCTGTATTGCATTTTTGTAATTACAAGTTTATTAAAAGTAATGTCACGTTATATATGACTTGCTTTTTTGATTATTATCTCTATATGTGTATTTACGCAGATATATACATTATATATATTAAATTAGGCGATACTTTGCTTTTTAAATAAATAATCAGTTTAACTTTATACAATAATTAAAATCTCTTATCTAGATTTTGAATAACTTTTATTATATTATAATAAAAAATATTTTATTTAGAAGATATCAGTATTATACTCTTAGAATATCTTTCTCCCATGAAAACCATGTTTATGTTTATATTTTTATATCGGTTAGTAAATAGGAATGTAGCTATTCTTTACTAGGAAACGAAATAAGAATAGGAAATCAATTAAACCCTCAACATCTGGATAATTGACAACCTTAGTGAATAATTTTCATATAAGAAAGCTATTGGAGAGATTTTTACCCTTGCATTGGACTATTTAAGAACTAACTGTTTTTATCTTTATTACTGATACGTCTTATTAACACCTTAAGCTAAGTAACATTTTAATGTTTCGAAGTAATATTTTTTGTTATTAAAATATATATATATATTTTTAAATAAATAAATAGTTTTATTAATAAATAACCTTTTTGTCCAAACATTCGAACTAAACCGCTATTTTTCTACTAACGCTTTTGTTTCTCCGTACAATTAATTTCCCACAATTCCACTAACGTTTTTTTTTTTAATTAAACTTTAGAAATGACCCCTTTTAGTTTGTTAATATTCTTTGCTTTTAATAGTTTATTTGATTAGAAATTTGAGTCACAGATAATTATTTACTATGTGAATTTAATTTAGAAATATTTATCATAGACAAAATGAAATGATTACAAGGGAAAATAATATTTATTTAGAAAATGAAAGAGCTTTCACGTTATTTTAAGTACATTGTTGGTTGGGGATAGTTATTTATTTGCCTTGGTGAATAATTAAAAGCGTTCATCAAGGTTTATTATTTCTAATTAAGGTGTTAATTATTTGTGATCATAAAATAGATGCCGTCACCTAACTACTTAATTATCTGTAACTAACTGTGACGGCCACTAAACACTTACATTGTTATAAAACAATAACTCTGGTCGGTTTTTTGTTTTATATTTAATAATAATATGTTAACTAATACGCTGCGCAGCGCTTCCTTAATGGTTTTCATTAATAACATCGGGATGAGTAAAGAAAAACTTGATGAAGTAAAATGTGGATAGACATGTGAAAATTATAATTAAATGTGAATAAAATTATAAAATATTTAAGCTTTTATTATTTTTATTATCTTCTAGATAAAAAATTATATATTTTTAATTATAAAAATTTTAAATCTGATAAAAGTGTATATTATTATTTTACCTACGTAGCTTATCTGATTTAAAAACAAAATAAAATCTTATAACTATGAAATATAAAAATTGAATTAAACTGCTTTGAAATATGTAATAATTTGAACAGTAACTTGTGAAACTTAGTGCAATGTAAGAATATCGGTTTCTGGGGCCTAATATTAATAATTTTTATTAGTTATTAATTAGACTAGAGATTATCCATTCAATGAATAATATTTCTGTAGTGTAATTTTCACTACACCACTCTCTCACAAGGTAGGGATTGTGGAGAGGTGTAATAATAAACATATCACTAAAGACATGTGAAAAAGATATACGATCCCCAAGGTACACATTAGTTAGAAGCCAGTCCCTCCTACCTTGTGTGATAGTGAAAATTATACTACAGAAATATTCATTGTCTGGGGCCTAATGACTTAAAAATCGATTCTAGTTTTTAGTTCTTTTGGTACCTCCATTTCTTGTGAACTTTTGAGAAATAAAGTCATTCAATTATGTATCTTATTTTTTAATGGAACAAACAACTTTTAAGCACTGGTAAACTAATTTACATTGCTGACAAAGAAGTCTACTTTCTTTTGCCATCAACAATCATATGGATATAGGATTCCAACTCAGACTCTCACATGACCCTCAACTCTCCATACCATCTTATATTGCTGACCCACCTGATCATACACATTTTGAAAAGAGAAATAATCACTAATATACATATTTCATGCTATACCAGCAATCATCAGTTGGTCCAGATTACTATCTCCACATATATATACAATCAGTGCTCAGCTTTATATTAAGATAGCCATTCCATCATCAGATTTTCAATGAAATGGATAGCTGAAGAGTTGTGGTTTGGAGTAGTTTGATTGGCTATCTTAATATAAAGCTGATCACTGATTGTATACATGTGTGGAGATAGTAATCTGGATCAACTGATGATTGATTGCTTGCTGGTTTAGCATGAAATAGGTATGTTGGTGATTATTTATCTTTTCAATATGTGTATGATCAGGTGGATTAACAATATGAGATGGCATGGAGAGTTAAGGGTTGTGTGAAAGTCTGAGTTCGAATCCCTTATATTACATTATATAAGTGCACGTGTGTGTAAGCCTGTACAGTGTATTAATCATATGGATAGTAAATTATCCAATAATATTTTATCCATATAAGATTATGGACAGCAGATGGTAGTGGATTCAGCTTTTGCTGCAATGTAAATTAATTTTATCTAGAAAATGTTACATTAAAATAACTATTTGTTCAAAGTTCGTGCTCTTTAATTAGATTTTTACATATTTGATTTTTTTATTGTTTGTTTACGATGCTATTAAAAGAAAGATAAATTAATTCTACCTTGTAAATTTAAATGAACTGATTCAAACGACACTGTGTACATGTACCTGTTGATTTGACTTCATTCTAATAAATACCATTGATCAACCTATTATCTGCATAAGATCTTGAGCAGATGGAAATGGGGATTCATTTTTCATCTGCACTGTCAGTTACTATGATACTAGAGATCATTATATTTATATAATTAGTCCATTAAAAACTATGTGTATAATAAAATAACATATCGTACCATTTACACCTTTCTTAAACACTTTATCACTACTTTTATTTATATCAAACTAACAGTTTCAACTATTCTGCAGTTATCATCAGAGCTCTTGTTTTGGAAATAGAATTAACAAGAGCTCTGATGATGACTGCAGGACAGGAAAAACTGTTAGTTTGATATAAATAAAAGTATTTATAAAGTTTTTTAAGAAAGGTGTAAATGGTATGATATGTTAAATTAGAAATCAATACATAGGAAAAGAAGAAGTAGAAAATTATAATAAAATAACTGAGCAGTTATTTGGTTGGAAAGTCATGTTATAATCAGGCATCAGAAGTAATAATTGAATTTTTATCTAGTAATCTAGCACAGATGAGTGCAGTAGTAGAGTCATAAAAGCCTTGAAAAAAAATAGTTTCTGGGTGGAAGCTCAATCTGCTACTCCTGGGACAAATGCCACATAATCTATGAGTGATTAATCATTTAATTGTTTTGTTATATCTGCATTAATTTCAATGTATAAAAAATATAGATAAATAACTTCCATTATTTGCAAACCATTGATCTATTGGATAATCTCCGTAGTACCACATCTGAAGTTTTTTGGTTTAATAAATCATAATATGTTATACCTGTAATAAAATTTTGATTCACCTATTCAGCCATATCAAACCACATTATTTATATTTAAATATGTTATTTATAGCTATAATAATATGAGATCGTTGTTACATTTGTGGTCAGAATTTGATTATAAATTACTCATTTTAATATTAATTGAGCATATCCATGTCTTTCAATCAAAAATGCAATAATTTTTCATTTTTTTGATACTTACAAGTTAGAGCAATGAAATGCCCTCTAATAAATTCATTGTGAAACAAGATATGGTGAACAATTAATCCATCATTTTTCAAGAAAGCAGAGATATAAATAATAAATGCATAAGAGTGATAGAATTGAAGCTTATTAAAAATTATAGATAATAAGCAATTTAATGATTATTTATTGAAATACAGAACATGTGACATATAATTTAAACATTAACATTAATTGTAATTCATATAATTCAAAACATTCCATATTTATTATTTCCAAAATAAGTATATAATTAAAGAGAAATAATTTTACCTTTTTAACATATGCACATTACTGATTTTATAACAACTCAATGCTGTTGCATTGAGTACAGAAGAGACTCTCAAACCCAAACACAATATAGAGACTTTATAAAAATAAGAGTGACCATCTTATCTTTAACCTAAATTCTAATTTATATAGGCCGATCTGAAGCATCTTGGTTTAAAAGAGTGAAAATGTTACTCTGTTCACTTTTACACCCATTACTTTCTTACATACATTAACATCTATGAAATCTTTTGACTTAATAAGAGTGGCCATTTTATCTTTAATCTAAATTCTGATTTATATTGGCCAATCTGAAGCATCTTGATTTGAGAGATTGAAGATGTTACTCTGTTCACTTTTACATCTTATATAAATCAGAATTTGGTTAAAGATAAGATGGCTGCTCTTATCTTTATAAAGTCTATCTTGGGTTGAAGTAATGGATGTAAAAGTGAACTGAGTAACCTTTCACCTCTCAAACCTAGAAGCTTCAGATTGGCCTATCCTATATAAATAAAATTTAGGTTACAGATAAGGTGGCCACTCTTATCTATATATAGTCTCTATTCTGTGTTTGAGTTTGAGAGTTTTCTCTGTACTCAACATGACAATGTTGAGTTATTATAAAATGTTAAAAAGGTGAAATCCTTTCTATGTGCTTAATAAATAAATCTGAGCATTATATAATTTCTGTTAATTCATAATATTAACATGTAGTAAATTAAATGATTTTACAAATGTTAATGGATGTGATGCATGTAAAAGTGAACAGAGTAACATTTTCACTCTCTCAAACCAAGACTCTTTAGATTTGCCTATATAAATCAGAATTTAGGTTAAAGATAAGATGGTCGCTCTTATCTTTATAAAGTCTCTATCATGTGTTTGGGTTTGAGAGTTTCCTCTGTACTCAACACAGTAGCATTGAGTTATTATAAAATCAGTAAGATACATATGTTGAAAAGGTAAAACCCCTTCTCTTTAATTTCATATGATCTATGCACTCAAATAGATCTGAACATTAAAATAAGTATGTTTATATACATAAACTACAGTCTATACATAACTTTATTATAAAATTATAATGTTTTACAACTCAGGGTTAATATTAATTTTATATAGACATTTTTTAAGTAAATAATCTTATTTATTTTTAATTTACTATAAAAGCTGAAGAAAAAAACATGTATTTGCTTATGATAAATTTCACTCCATTACAGCTTCTGAAAATTGTAAGACTTCTAATAGAGAGTTGCATGCAAATATATATATATTGTACGAACCAAAATTGAGTGTAAATTCAATTATTGGAATAAAATCAAGCATTTTTCTTTCAAATCAGTTTTAATAGGGAAAGCATTAATCTGAGAATGTAGAAATGGTTACTGTCACAACAAAATGTTAAAAGAATGAATATTATTATTATAACATGAATTAATAAATTAATCCTATTTATTTGAAATACACCATATATATAATAAAATTATAATTTTGATAAAAAAAAATTTTTTTATTCTATGTATTTTTATTTACTCCAGTCATAAGTAGTATGTTATAAACATTATGAACAAATATTCAATATTTTAAATGTGCATGTTTTTGTATTTATACTATGTGTAATGTTTAAGTTGAAATAATATATATATAAAGAATATTTTCAATGCTGTATTGAAAAAATGTAGTTTAAACTGTGTTGTTTTGTGTTATGTTAAAAAATATTATTTGTGTTTTTAAAGTGTAAATATTATTAAACAATGAGGATTGCCAATTCCTCAACAACCTTTGGGATAAATGCTTAGCTAGAGAAAGCATTTAAAATATCTCTGTCAGGACCCTCCCCCCCCAGACCTCTGGCCATGGTTTCATGCTCTGGCACTCCTCAGAGAGGTGCTAGGTACTAGGGTAGGTTCAGACACTAGATCTAAAAACTAGTGTCTGAACCTACCCTAGCACCTCTCTGAGGAGTGCCAGAGCATGAAACCATGGTCAGAGGTTTGGGGGGGGGTCCTGACAGAGACATTTTAAATGCTTTCTCTATCTAAGCATTTATCACAAAGCTTGTTGAGGAATTGGCAATCCTCATTGTTTATAACTTACAACAGGGGTCCCCAACCCTATGCCCGTGGGCACCATGGTGCCCACAGACCATTTTACGTGTGCCCGCCGCTATCCGAACACGATAAAAAATTATTTGTCTGATACAAATAAATTATATTTTTAAAATTTCTTATAAATTATTGTATTATGTTGTAATCAAATTGTAGGGCATACTATACTTTTGCAGTGTAAAAATATAAACGTTAATTATATGTCAAAACTTTACTTTTGAAATAAATATTTTTTTGTACATTATGTGTATTATTAACAATATCCAACTATAAATTTACATTGAAAAAATAAATGGTGCTCGCCACTTAGTGGAAAAAATAAATGGTGCCCGCCACCTGGTCGGTATTATAAAATCTGCTCTTAAGTGCAAAAAGGTTGGGGACCCCTGACTTACAAGCTTAAGAGAATAGAGTCATGTGATCTATGACTCTTATTTTGCCTATTTATAGTCTCTGTAAATATTATTGTTTATATGTAATCATGATAAAATATTAGCTTTTTTTTAGTGTTGTAAAAGAAACTTTGTGTGGAGCACTAGACAAATTAAAATTTAATATTGAAGTAAAGAATGAGGGTAACCTTGGATTTAATGATGCATATGATGTCAATTGTGTGCTGTTATAAATAAGACTGATTGATTCAAATTCGCTCTTTAATATTTTGACTCTCATTTATATTTTATTTTTATTTTATAAGTGTTTGCTTGGTAATTATAAAACAATGAAGTAAAAAGAAATACATTTGTCCAGGAGAATAGAAATTTATAGCATTCAAATTTATTTTAATATTTCTCAGCAGAAAATGATTGTCATGGATAAGCAAAATGTTTTAGTTATAAAATATTATAATTGATAGTATACTGCTATAGATGAAAATTATTTCTCTTTATGAATATTATTTTATAATGCAGATGGATTATTTTGACTTAGGATTTAAACTGATTTATTTATGTATTGCATACATTGTAAATGGAATCCAGCATCTGCTTATATATGATGCTACCATGATACCAAGTATTTTGCTATGTAAAGGATACTAAAATAATAAATACTTCAAGTACACTGGAATTAGACAACATACTTTATTTTGGGCACTATTTATAAAATACTTTATCTTAACTGTATCAGTGGATGTTATTAAATTATTTGAAGCACATAGAATAAACATTTGAATGATTGTGTTCTTTTGGAGTATCCATATAAAAGGACTGTGTTCAAGTCGTATATAAATATGTATTTTATTTACTGATCTATGTGTGTTGTATTTTCTTAATATTATTGGTTATTATATTAAAAGTTGGTAAATTGTTTCTTTATATATATATAAAATATAAGAAAGTTAAATCTTAATTTAAATTTGAAATTATCTTCTACATTTTAATGGTTAAAATTTTAATTTAAGATATATGTTTATTTATCAACTATATATTATATTCAATATGCATGTTATGAATATTGAAGAACTTGAATAATTATATTAAAAATTATTTATTGGTACTATATTTTGAAAATAAAGTAAATGAATAAACATACATATTATTTTATTTGTTTTAATAGTTATATAGTGAATATTATATAATAATTATTAGCTTTTTATACTCAAAAAAATATTCATAGATCACATGACCCCATTCTTTTAAGCTTGTATGATATAAACAAAGAGCTCTGCTAATTGCTCAATAAGCTTTGCAATAAATGCTTAGTCAGAGAAAGCATTTAAAATATCTCTGTCAGGAAACTTCCTCCAAACCTCTGACCAATGGTTTCGTGCTTTGGCACTGCTCAGAGAGGCATTAATGTGTGCATGACAAAAATTCTTTATATTATACAATAGACATAAAGTAGATTAATCTGTGCTACATAAATCAGATGAAGGATATGCTACATGATACCTAATAAGAATGTACATTATAAACATTTTATTATTTATTTACCATTTTTACATTAATTATTAATAAACGTTAATTCAGTTAAACAAGCAAACTTATTTCAGTGATCATTTCAGTTAGTTATGCAAAATTATTAGCTAATAAAATCTTAATATTTAATGTTTAAGTATTGATTTACACTTTACATTTTACTATAAATAATTATAAAATAATCCAGGAATCGAACAATTGGATCGGTAAGTGCATATATTGTTATGTATTACTTTGTTTCCTGTAAATTCAGTATATCATTATTATTTGAGCTAGGTATATATTTTATATAATAATAGATTAAATAATTTATTACATCTAGATGTTTGGTAATCAATTAGAAGATCATCATAATTATTTTGAGTTATATATGATAGTTATTGTGGACAAAATCTGTATTTGAGCTAGTTTAACAATTTGTAAGGTATAAGTATCTTACTTTATTCAAAATAAACAAAGGTGATTATAATTGAAGACTGGTGTATTACTTTAAATTATTACTTATTGGATGTGCCTTATAATAATATTTTTTTTCTCAGTGATGAAAGTTTATTCATCAAAAAAAAAAAAAAACAGATACAAATATAATTAGAAAAAGGTTTACAAGGGAGTGATTATTTGATAAATTGAAATTTCAGAAGCAACATGGTAAGAGAGGAAGGATACATGTGAAAAGGGAATGGGAAGTGGAAATGGGAAACAGTGTGTAGTTCTGGCCAGTCCGAGATTCATGTTTTCATTGGGCAAGCACTGCATGGGTCATAAACTTTGAATGATTGAGTCCTAAGACCGAGGCTGAGAGGATGGGAGTTGGAGGATTGCCCAAGTGTCTGTGAGGAGTGAGGGTGGGGCTAGTTTAGTAGCTCTGGTTTTGTGAGATCGAATTAGGTCCAACAGCTTTTGGGTCGCTGATTGGACTCTCTGGTCAAAAATAATGGCGCATCGGAGCAACCAGAGTGCATAGATGAGGAAAACTGATAATCTAATAATTTTTTACTTGATTAGAAAGATAATTTCATGTTGTTATAAAATTAGTAATGGTATGTATTGAAATTGATATTTGAATTGTATTAACTAGAACAATTTAGTTTGTTTATATTTAAAACTTATCGATATAGTTTATGTCTAATTTAATATCCACACTAATTTCAAATAGATTATTAATGATAGCATGCTTATTAGAGTCAGTTATAATTTAGTGTTTATGATTTAGGCTTTGTCGATTTTTTTTTCTCATGTGTCATAGCACCAGCGGGAAGTGAACCCGCTAACCTGGGACAACTGCTTGTAAAGCAGCCGTCACTGACCTCTCGACCACCAATGCTTGACAAAGGCTTTGTCGATTTGAAAAAAACTTTGTTTGTCGATTTGAAAGAAATTTTGTTATAATTTGATAGTCGTATTCATAAGGGTATTACATAAAAATCATTCATATATTTTGTGGTTATGATTTAGTTATCATAATTCCTATTTGAAATGTTGGTTTTTGCTTTTTATGTCAATATAATTTAGTGCAAGTCATAAGGTATGTTAGATAAGTTGAACATGTATATTCTGTTTTGTTATATTTTTAGTATTGTAAAAATTCTTATTTCATTACTATTTGCCATCCAAATCTGTAGGGCATAACAAAATTTCTTATAATAATCACCTTATACATTTTATATTATTACACTGTTTATCATTATTTCATTACTATATATATAAAATACATATTTTGCGGGTTCATCCGTGTTAAAAACTTTTAATATCAATATACTGACGTTTCGACTTGGTCACACAAGCCATCCACAGAGTTATAAAAAGGTAGAAAGACGGTTGTAGAGGCGCTACAATCACTGGTTTGAATAAAACATTAAAAATCCCACCAATAGCAAAAATGTTAAATTTAAGAATGTTTTTTAAAGAAATCTTTCCAAATAGGAGGAAGTTTGCACGTATCATCTCGCTTATTGATACAATCTGGCCTTTTAAGTATCTCAATGGCTTCTCTGATTTTGCATTGGTAGAGATTATCACATCTGGATATGATCCTGGTACTAGAAAAATCTATTTTATGACCTGAATCTATAGTATGGAGTGAGAGTGCTGATGATGATGAGTGTTGTTTAACTGCATTAGCATGCTCATCTCTCCTAACACTGATGCGACGATTACTCATACCTATGTAAGAAGCTTTACAATTTTTACATGAGATTTGATAGACACCATGAGATTCAAGAGGGATTGAATCCTTAGGCTTGGTTATTATATTGCTGATCTTTTGATGAGCAGAAAATGCTGTATCTATATTATAGCGTTTTAATATACGTCCGATACTGTCTGTAGTTCCTTTTACATATGGAACACAAATCCTAATAGCTGACTTATTATCTTTTTGTTTCCTATTTTGTCTATTTTGGGCTTGAAATAAGGCTTTTTTTATAAATTTGTAATTATA
Source organism: Epiperipatus broadwayi (assembly GCA_028023455.1). Lineage (NCBI taxonomy): Eukaryota > Metazoa > Onychophora > Udeonychophora > Euonychophora > Peripatidae > Epiperipatus > Epiperipatus broadwayi. The sequence continues at coordinate 7,133,468 of JAQFVV010012405.1, forward strand.
ACTATTTGCTAATAAAACACTATTAATATGATTTATTTCTTCTTTCAGATGTGTGTCATCTGAAAGGTTAATTGCTCTATTTAAAAGAGTTTTGGCTACAGAAACTATCTGAGTTGGGTGATGATGAGAATGGAAATGTAAATATCTGTCTGTGTGTGTATCCTTTCTGTAAATAGAAAAAGATAAACTATTTGGTGTTCTGGTGACTAGAACATCAAGAAAAGGGAGTTTTCCATCAGACTCTGTCTCCATTTTCTTGATGTTCTAGTCACCAGAACACCAAATAGTTTATCTTTTTCTATTTACAGAAAGGATACACACACAGACAGATATTTACATTTCCATTCTCATCATCACCCAACTCAGATAGTTTCTGTAGCCAAAACTCTTTTAAATAGAACAATTAACCTTTCAGATGACACACATCTGAAAGAAGAAATAAATCATATTAATAGTGTTTTATTAGCAAATAGTTATAATTACAAATTTATAAAAAAAGCCTTATTTCAAGCCCAAAATAGACAAAATAGGAAACAAAAAGATGATAAGTCAGCTATTAGGATTTGTGTTCCATATGTAAAAGGAACTACAGACAGTATCGGACGTATATTAAAACGCTATAATATAGATACAGCATTTTCTGCTCATCAAAAGATCAGCAATATAATAACCAAGCCTAAGGATTCAATCCCTCTTGAATCTCATGGTGTCTATCAAATCTCATGTAAAAATTGTAAAGCTTCTTACATAGGTATGAGTAATCGTCGCATCAGTGTTAGGAGAGATGAGCATGCTAATGCAGTTAAACAACACTCATCATCATCAGCACTCTCACTCCATACTATAGATTCAGGTCATAAAATAGATTTTCTAGTACCAGGATCATATCCAGATGTGATAATCTCTACCAATGCAAAATCAGAGAAGCCATTGAGATACTTAAAAGGCCAGATTGTATCAATAAGCGAGATGATACGTGCAAACTTCCTCCTATTTGGAAAGATTTCTTTAAAAAACATTCTTAAATTTAACATTTTTGCTATTGGTGGGATTTTTAATGTTTTATTCAAACCAGTGATTGTAGCGCCTCTACAACTGTCTTTCTACCTTTTTATAACTCTGTGGATGGCTTGTGTGACCAAGTCGAAACGTCAGTATATTGATATTAAAAGTTTTTAACACGGATGAACCCGCAAAATATGTATTTTATATATTTAACCCGTGCAAATCTTCGTTTTAACATATATATATATATATAACATTTAGTAATAAAAAGACAAATTGAAAGGAGAGGAACAAAAGTTTAAAAAATAATTACTATATTTATGAATTATATTTTTTTTTAAAAAATATATTGTTATAATGATTATTATATTAACAAAATATAGATTCAAATTTTATTAAGAAGAAAGAATCAAGCATAAACCATATTGTGTTGAGATCATTTATCAACAATAAAAGTAAAAAAAAATGGACACCTTTTTTTGTAATATGAGTTTTATGATTCTTCATTTGGGATCAAAGAAAGGATATGAAAGATGTGAGAAAATGATATATAAACTGGATTCCAAGAGATTGTAGAAGATCCAGAAAAAGACCACATGTGAGATGGATGGATGAAAAAAGAAAGGGTGCAGGCTGATGTGGAGAAGAGAAGCTAAAGATTGGAGAAGATGGATTGAACTTGGAGAGATCAGGCTGATGTGGAGAAGAGAAGCTAAAGATCAGAGAAGATGGATTGAACTTGGAGAGACCTTCATCCTGCAGTGGATTGATAATGGTTGATGATGATGATAAGAAATGCAGTTTTATAAGAAGTATTTTATGGATTAAAATGGAAGCTAAGGGAGTAAAAGTAAATGAAGATTGTTTAAGTCATTTAGATTTTGCGACTTATGTGATTATTTTTGCAAGTAATGCTTCAGAACTTAAGGAAATGTTGCAGAATTACCGAATGAAAGTAAAAAAAATACCACTGAAGATATACAACTAAAGTAATGTTCATTGGATTTTCTCAGAAGAAAAAATAATGTTTGATAATCATTGAAACATAAATGGTTAAAATTAAATATAAAATTAAACTTGAATGGAGTGATTTTGGTAGAAATAATATTGAAAAGAAATATACCTATGTGTTTGAAAATGAAAATTTAGAATATATGTGTTTGCCAGCTTTTATTTATTTATAAGAAACTAAGACCCTTAACAGAAGATCAATACAGAGTTTTTAAACCAAGGGGTAACAATAAGAGATCAAAAGCAATTTTTTTGGGTGAGAGACAGTGACATTGAATACATTAATAAACTGAATTGTAGCTCAGTTGCAAAGATAATAATAGATGGATAGTTTAAAGTCTTAAACAAAGTACCAAAAGATTATAAAAGAGCTAAAACAAAACCACATGTGAAGTGAAGTAATGAAATAAGGAAGCTTGTTGATCTGATGTAGAGAGGAGAGTTCAAACTTGAAAAGGTTTTCATTTCTTTGAAAATGATGATAATTGAAGAAATGGGCATTGGCGTGGGGGCTGTATATCTTCTCTTCATAAAAGTTGATTAATATAAAGATTTAATAAAGCATTAATATTTTTTCATCATTAATATTAATTTGTTAGAACCTTTGATTGATTAATAACTTTTTCTAAGAATCATAATTTTGAGAATGACCATTTAATAAATTCTGTATATTCACCTTTTTTCTTATTTGTCAGTTATAAACACTAATCAGTGAAAATAGTATTTAATTATAAAAATGCTGTTGCTAATTTACAATAAAGGTGTAGTTGTTCCCAGAAAATTATCACATGATTTTTGTTTTACATATATTTTCTGGAAATATATATATTTTTGCTTTTATTCATTACCATTTATTATAAGTTTGATCAATGGATCTTTGATGATAATGTTATTGAATTTACATTTCCAGGCTAATTTCTGACTTATGGCCTTCATCAATGATGTTATTAAGAATATTGATGATTCATTAGAACTTTTTATTGATGATAGATATTGATTTAATAGCAATATCATTCAGTATATTAGTGAAGCTTTCAATAGGTACCTTTAGAGTAAAATAAAAAAGATCTAAGCTCATATTCATGTAGATTTTACATTTTTTTCAAGTAGATGAGAAGTCTTTAACAGAGCTTAGGATTTTTTTGAGGTAATCCAACCATATTCAATACAACTAACCACTGCAAACTTTACAAAAAGATAAAAATTGAACATCAAAACTTTTATAATGCATTAAGTATGCTTTTGGGTGACCCATTCCAGAATCATGGTGCCATATTAATTTAACAGTTGAAAATTATGCCTATATATGAGTGTAATTTATTATGTAAATGAGGCTAAATATGTAAATTCAGCATTTAAATGTTCCATTTTTTCAGCAATGAAATGCATGAATGCTTTCTGCTGACTGTATTTGGATTCTTTATAATTGCTCAAGCCTACTTTTTTTTTCCTACCATAATACCCGATTACAACAAGTTTATAAGAATCACATTAATTAACAAAAAGAAAATGATATATTCTTATCTAAAGAATGCAATCATAAAGTAATCTGGTTTTATCATATGAATTTTAATAAATTGACCATGAAAACAATGCATCATTGTAATTAGATACATTCTTTATTACATAAGTTTACTTTTGTTTTCACTTTAAAGAAAGTTGTTTCTTAAAGCTTTTATAACTGTTTAAATTGAAAAGTCTTACTTCCTTTGAAGAAGATATACAAAACTGATTTTTTTTCTGCATGCATATTTTACACACTGATTGCTTTTTTTATTTTTATATTTCACCTCAAATTTTTATATTCTATCTCAGTTAGTTTTTTTTTCAGTACTTACGTATTATCCTGTCTCCCACGCTCGGCAGCCATTCACATTTTCATAGACGTACAATAAATCTTTAAAATAAAATGGCTAACAAGAAGCAGTTTTATTTATTATTTACCTTTCTTTATTTTGTTGTTGTAACTATTATTAAGCACAACAATTAATTTCATGATTTAGCAGCATTAAAGCTTATTTACAGTGACTATAATTAGTTTGTAAATGTTTCCCACCATTTATGATAATTGGTGATAGTAATTTATGTATAAACAAAATAACAAACATTTTGAAAGAAAGGTTATTGATATCAGCGGACTGAAATTCCTAATGGCCTGTGGAATTGTTATATAAATTTTCTTCTTTATGAAAAAAACAAAGATGGTGGATATAAAAAACCCACGACAATTTTCAGAGCTTGTTAGCTTTTACATGTTGTAATATATATAAAGTTTACTTAAATAATGTGAATGACACATATTCGGTAAAATAATATTGAGAAAAAAACATAAACAATATTTGTATGTGCCTTGAAAATGTATAATTTAAAAAATTGCTGCCAAGCTTGGGAGATAGGTTAATATGTATGTACCCTTTTTTTTTTATCAGAGAGTTGGATCAACAACTCTCAACTCAATAAATTTCATCCAATCTGTTGTAAAAAAAATTGCAATGTCTGAACATACAAAGTAATAATTTTTATTCAAGTTATTATTCTGAGCAATATTAGAAAAAAAAAATGGCATGGTTAAACATTGTTTCAAAATGATTTTCTATGCTGAGAATGCGTAAAATGGCTATCTTGGAACTATATCATAAAAAAAGCATTTGTTCATCATCTGCAGATACATTACCCATGATTCTTACTTATCACTCTTGAAGGATGGATTATATTATGATCTTTGTTTTTCTTTTATGTACAGGGTATCAACACTCATGTGACAATATTCATTTTGTATTCTAGATAAAGAAAAAATAAGTCAAGAAGAATCTAAATGCAAAAGCAGTTTGTCCATATATTTAGAATCTGGGTTCGAATTTTGGTCATGTAAAAAGATTTATTTTTTAAATTACAAACAGGTGAATATATGTTTTTAGATAGAAGGCCTAAACAAAATGTTAACCATATGCTATTGCTTGAAAATAGATATCTAGCTATTCTTAGAAAGAAGGTAAACAAAAATGTGAATCTGCTGCTTGCTATCCAGCAGTTAGAGTGAGCAGCGCCCTCTTTTCTACTATCTCTTTACTTAGTTATGGAAGAGGCCTTTTGTATTTAATTTAAATGTCATTTTACACTTCTTATTGGCAATACCATAGTGAATGATTTGCTGGGAGGGTGCATTTACCAATTCTAATAACCCTGGGCCTTTCTTTATCTTCAGCTATTTCTAGTCAGTCAGAATTACTTAGCTAATAAGGTTGTCTATGGGGTGAATATGTAAAAGAAGGTCAGAGATAGTCAAATAAAGAGTCATAAATCACATGACCCAATTCTCTTAAGCTTGTAAGATATAAACAGTGAGCATGCCAATTGCTCAACAAGCTTTGTGATAAATGCTTAGCCAGAGAAGGTATTTAAAATATCTCTATCAGGACACCCCCCCCAAAACTTCTGACCATGGTTTTGTGGTTTGGCACTCCTCAGAGAGGTGCTAGAGTAGCTTCAGATACTAGATCTAAAAATACCAACCCAAAGCCAGCATTTATCTAAAAGTTATCTATTGAGTGGAAAATCTGAAATTTTCAGACACCTACATGTCTTCAAACCCAGCTATCCAACTCAAATAGCTATATGAGACTGAGAGATCTTCAGCCATACCATATATTAGTAGTCTTAGCAATATAACATCGCATAAGACTTAAAACAAGACTATAAATAGTCAAATAAAGAGTCATAGATCACATGACCCAATTCTCTTAAGCTTGTAAGATATCAATTTTAAATGCCTTCTCTGATTAAGCATTTAACACAAAGCTTGTTGAGCAATTGGCAATGCTCATTGTTTATGTCTTACAAGCTTAAGAGAATTGGGTCATGTGATCTTTGACTCTTTATTTGACTATTTATAGTCTCTACTTTAAGTCTTATGCGATGTTATATTGCTAAGACTACTAATATATGGTATGGCTGAAGATCTCTCAGCCTCAAATAGCTATTTGAGTTGTATAGCTGGCTTTGAAGACATGTAGGTGTCTGAAAATGTCAGATTTTCCACTCAATAGATAACTTTTTGATAAATGCTGGCTTTGGATTGGTATTTTTAGATCTAGTGTCTGAAGCTAACCTAGCGCCTCTCTGAGGAGTGTCAATGCACGAAACCATGGCCAAAGGTTTAGGGGGGGAGTATTTCTGACAGAGATATTTTAAATGTCTTATCTGGCTAAGCATTTATCACAAAGCTTGTTGAGCAATTGGCAATGCTCATTGTTTAAGATCAGAGAAAATTTAAGAAATTAACTAAACCGTTCCAGGTTTATCTGGTTTTGAACATTTGGATATTGGAGGCTAACGCACTAACTACCACCCCATAAGCCTCTTCTTCATTATAAACCATTTATTTCATATTTAATATATATATCGCGTCATATTTATTACTTATTAGTTAACATTTAACTATAAATTATTTTTAAATTTAAAAACTATTTATTTTATTAAAATAGTTATGAGTATGTGCGCAAATCGTTTATAGATTGTTTTTATAGTTTTCAAAGCATGTAGAAGGTTTGATATTAATGAATTATCCTTTGGAATAGTTTCCTTTTCAAATTGGATAAAACTCTTAATTTAGTGTTATAATCGTGTATTAAATATGTTTTTTTTCTCCTACCCTCTGCTTATATTCAAAAATCAGTTTATATCGTAACAGCGGTTTCTTTGGGATCAAATAATCGAAATATTAGTGCATTTCAAAGCTATTGTCATAAAACTCCCCCACCCTCATCCAATAAACAAATATAAAACACTCTGGTCATATAACGTGGCCAAACCACACAGTTTGCATTTACGACGTTTTTTTTTTTTTTGTTTTTTTTTTTAACATGGAGGCAGAGGTCAAAGTAAACACACGCTCGTAGTAAAGTCTGTCTCAAAGAAAATCTTTGTCTGCTTCTGACGAGATTTATAATAGAACTACAACAAACAAATACAATCATCAGAGAAGGAGTCAAAGCCTCTTGAAGATTAAAGAGAGACTCAGCTCATCTACAATATTATTTTAACCTTTCATTTTCACAAGCTGGTTTTAAAAATTCCACCAAGGCCTGTGGGAGAGGAAACTATCATGAACAGAGGTTGAGGAACTTTTTGAACTTGATAAAGAGTTTCAACAAGATTGCTTATTGCAATAATTTATATAATTTGTGCTTTTTACAATTGACCTGTGATTCACTGTATTGTGGTTGACTCAACAGCTAAAGATTCATGGATCGTAGTGCGGCTAATTTATGCCTGGTGCTCAAACATCTACGACCTTTGACCGACAGATCATGAAATTACTTCAATATTTACTATTCATAATTACTTGTATTATTTGGTTAATTGAAACACACACACACACAAAAGTTCATCTTTATAAAAAAAAAAAAAGTATTTTGGTTCAACAATGTCTTACAGTTTTGCTTATGTTTAATAGGTTATATTTAAATACAAGTATATTATATATACTTTGAAGCTAAATGTAATTATAGGGGATTTGAACCCAGACTTTCAAGCTCACGTTTAATAGGTTATATTTAAATGCAAGTATATTATATATACTTTGAAGCTAGATGTAATTATAGGGGATTTGAACCCAGACTTTCAAACTCTTTTTTGTCTTTCACTCCATGTTATACAATTATACACATGAACACATACATGGGAAAAAGATAAATGATCTCCATACACGTATTTTGGGCTGAACCAGCACTTATCAATTGGTTCAGACCATCATCTATCGCATATATATATATAATCTGTGCTTGGTTTATATTAAGATAGAAATCCTTAAACTTTAATGGACAAACATTAATCCTATCCAACTCTTCAGCTGTCCTTATCATTGAAAATCTGATGATGGCATGTTCAAAGCTCTTGTTTGCCAATTTTGATGTCATACCTATATTGACTGTAAGTCATGTTAATAAGTCATAAATATCTGTGTTAATTTTCATGGGAGGAAAAGTGATAAAACGATCTTAAGATTATGCATTGTATTTAAACCTCAATTGTCATTCTTTTGGAGTTAATTTTATCCTGCAGAAGATTGATTGAAAAATATGCTGAAATCGTATGCTTATGCTTATAGAGCGTACAGTTTTAATAATATTGTTTTCATTACAGATTTTACCCATCTGTGATAGAAGCTTTAGATGACTTTTTTTAGGATTGTCCTGATATATAAACTATAATTTTAATGTCCCAGGAATGCAGTTAAAATCACTTGTATATTCTGATTTGTAATATTACTATATAAAAAAAACTTTTTATTAATATAATTATCCAACATTTTACAGAACAATGTCAATAATGAGGTTTACATGATCTGGAATTCACATTTAAGCAGAACTTAAAAGATTTTTTCTGTGCTTGCTGATGATTCCAACGCAAAACCTGACTTGTTTAGAGCAATAGTAGAGTGCTGGATTCAAGAGTTAGTGGTCCCTTATTGCAGCTTGATTCTATTTCTTCAGAGTTCTGAAAAACAAATCTTGTGTTTCCAGTTGCTGTCATAATCACTTGAGTATAATCAATAAATGAGTATTTACTTTTTAAGCTGTAATCTAAAAAAGATCCCAGTCAATTGGGATCAACATTAATGAGTTTCATAGGCCAAACACAATTAAAAACATGATTGTAATTTATGTATGCTTTATTACTAACAACGTTAAATAGTTGAGTGGATTTATTATTTAGGACTGCATAAAAAAGCCAAATATTTGAAGGGTTGGAGTTGGGTACAAGCTGTGGATCCTAAGCACCAGAATCTACCATTCTAACACTGCTTCAAACCCTGTGTAATTTGATACTGTGGTAAAATAGTGCATCAAATGGCAAACTTTGGAGTACAGCATCCACACATCAGGCATTTGAGCTTCATAGAACTTTCAAGCATTAAAGCATTCATTTATTTTATTACTATTTCTATCACTATAACTACTGGATAATGTTCTTTTGGTCATATAATTAATGGTTTTAAACTGAAAAACCAGAATTCAAATTTCACCCAGAACAAGATTTTTTAGGTTAGTTAATGATTTTTAACGATACTAAAGACTTTTTCTTATGTCTAAGATAATGATTCCATCCTTTTATATATCAGTAAAGAATGCCTATCTTACTTAGCTCCAAAAAAAAAGGGTTAATATGTTAGTCAGATAGATATCAATACCCTCTTGATAGAAACACAATATAATGCAGCTTTCACTGATGAGTTAAATTTCATATTTTAGTAGATACTGATCATATTCCTTATTTTTATCTTTATTTCTATTGAAGAGCTCTGCATGGATTAGAGCAATGATGAAGTGTCAGACTCTGGGGTTTAGGGCTTTTGGATTATGGCCCTATTATGCCACTTTCAGTGATTTCTCTTCTTATGAACTCCTGAGTGATAAATCATTTGATTGTCTTTATTTTACTGTCAAAGAGATTAATTTCATATGTTTTTATAAGGAAAAATATCTTTATTCAAGATGACACATGAATTAATAACAACCCATACTAGAGAATTTCCAAAGCCAAGTCACATCGTTCTTCATGCTTGGTGCATTCAGTACAATTGTAGTCGATGCTCATCAAAAGGTCTATCATGTTAATATACAAACACAGTTTAAGAAGCCAGACCTCATCGTTGATTAATTTAGAATTTTTTTTTAAACACCACCAGCTTTAACTGTCTGGCAATCTCTTTGGTTGAGGCAATATTTATTTCATAGTAACTTTAATTTCTTATGGGTTAATGTTTTTAATTTGCGGGTAGTAAACTCTTTTCCATCTTTCACACAATCTTATGTCTATTCAGGTGAACTAAGGAAGTACTTCTTATTACATTGTATGTAGTTTGAGTATGTCATCTCCTTTAGTGTCCATTCTCTCTTTTAGCCATCCTGCAATGGTATTCAGTCTATTATTCCTGAATTGTTTGTAGTCATTTGTATGCAGGTTTCATTATCATCAGTGGTAATTTGACTCCACATGTCCAAGTGTAATGCATCGAGTGCCAACAAATGGTCCCTGGTTTTGAAGCCATGTAAATTTTCCTTAAAATTTGTCCATGAATCCAGCATATTTTCCTGAAAATCAAGGCACATTAATGATATACAGTGCAAAGAGACTAAAAACTGACATTCTTATAACAGCAAATTTACCATTTTCTAATGCCTTTACAAAGTTCAGACTCTATTTACAACCACGTTTGATGCTCTCTACTATCTTAACTCTTAAATTCATTAAGTAATGGCACTCGAAAAAAATATGACCCTGAGTTTCTTCATAATTATTACACAGGTTACATGTCACAGTTATCTTCATATTTCTCCTATGAGTCACCATGAAATGGCTTGTTGGCAGTGAACACAAACAGTACTTTACTATTGAATCCACTATTTTGGGCTCAAAGGTCCAAAATCTTGACTTCTTAATTAGTTCTTTTTCAGATATATCCACTAATGAAAAGATTTTGTTTTGTCTAGGGTGAATGAGATTGTAGATGTCCCAGTAAGTATGCCTATCATTGACTATTTGATCACTGACTATAAATGTTTTTTTTTATTTTTATGATCCATTTTGAATTAATCAGTGGAGTATCCATGGGTTCCATTGTATCAGATATTAACTCTTCACTTTGCCTGATTTCCATCATTTTTAGCAATGTTAGAGCTTTTTGTACATAGAAGACATCGATTGTGTACAGATCAAGACATTCAGATGTTTTGACTTCTGCACTTTAGACAGACTGATACACACTGTTTTTCTTGCATCCTTCTTCCATAGCAATTTGGTGCAGAGTGAATTGATGATATTCTGGAAAGTCTTGGTTGGCATGACAATCAAAAGGTAATAATTTATACATGGAAAAATGTAAAGTTCAACAGTGTCACCTTTCCATGGAGTGACAGGGAGATTTTGGATAACTTATCAATTATTTTTATTTGTTTTTTCAATGATTTTCATCTGGATTTCCCTGTCTCTTTGTCACTCTTGACAATGCAACCAGGAACCCTAAGAAGTTTTGTGATTTCCCACAGAATCTGGATGTTACTATCTTCCTATCATTCACTCTCCACACTGTCGACTTCATCATGCTGATTTTTCAGGTTAAATTTATCTGTATATTTATCCAGTATTTGATATAATTTAGGAAGGTGTTGGGGAGAAGGGAGGAAAATGGTAACATCATCCATGTATGATATATGGTGGCTCTCCTCCCTAAGAGCCAGTATGTATATTCATGGCAGTTCCTCCTCAACCATCTTGAGAAAGGGATCTATGTATGTAATGAAGCAAATGGTGCTCAGTGGGAACCCTGGGGAATTGAAATATGTAGTTTGAACCCTAACATTAGAAATCAGTTTTCACTGTATTGTTCAGGTTTGGCAAAAGTTGGGTGAAAATAATAATTTATAAGTATTTAATAGAAAGTTAACAGAAATAAAAGAAAAAAATGCAGATCATAAAAATAAGATTGGTCTAGCATGTAAAAGAACTTTATATAAATCCTTAGTTGTTGGGTGATTAAGATATTTTAGCATTAGTTTCATTCAATTAAGAGCCATTAGTTTTTCTGTTTGTGATTTACACTACTATGCCAAACTATACAAGATTATTGAGAAGTTAGATTAGAATTTTAAAAAATGTTGCTTCCTGTGGATTAAAATTTCCTAGATTAATTAATGTGAAGAAGGTATTGAAAAAAGGAGAAATATGTTTATCCAATTGATTAAAAGTGGTATTCTTTGTCTGCCTCTTTGATACCTTAAAAAAATAACTTTTTGAGTCATTCACCATATATTTGAATGTTTATGCATACACACAAATATATATGATTAAAACTGGTACACTTTGACTCTTTGGTACCTTAAGCCAAGTAACTTTTTGAGTCATTGACCATACATTTGTATGTATACACACAAATATATGTATATGAATAAGCAGTGGAATCTTAAACTTTATGAACACTGGTTTTATGGCACACACTGCTCTTTATACTTGAGTTGCAAAATTAAAATGGAATCATTTTCATTTGCTTTCTCCTGATCTTACAATGATACCACATCTGACAGTTGATATTGAGTAGGGCAATTGTTCAATTTGAATTTAATTTAACTAAATCTCATTCATTACAACTAATAACTTTATTCACAATTTCTATCTATTTTACTATCCTTGTGAATAAATAATTGAATATTAAATTTGATGATAATAATTAATGCAGTGCTAACAATATGTGATCATTACAATGACAAGCTTTGTAAGTGCTGGTTATATTATTCATACCTTCTTTTACAGAGGTGTGGAACTTTTCTTCTTCTAAGTGACATTTGGATATTTATAATCTCATTCATAGGCCACACATATTTACCAACTTAAAAATTAGCTCACTATATTTGATTAAAAATTTGATTTATTTATTTATAATCATATAATAACCGCATTCCACACTTTTTACACTTTAAAGCAAAATATATTTATTCATTTTACAGTTTTGACTGTCCCTAGCAGTTCATCAGATCTAAAAAAGTAGATAATAAGATCTGACGAAGACTGCTAGGAACAGTCAAAACTGTAAAATTAATAAATATATTTTGCTTTAAAGTGTAAAAAGAGTGGAATGTGGTTATTATATGTTATATATTAGAAAAGCAAAAATAAAGAAGGAAAGAGGAAGAGAAACTTTCTAATCATTAAAGGTGAGAAACCTTTTCAACTAGCAGGCCAATTTCAACTTTCCTCTTTTAAATGAGGGCCATCATTATTTTTTGAATTAAAAGTAAAGTGACATCATTATTATTAATGATTGTTCTGCATTTAATGAAAATTTCTTTTATTCATGTTGAACCTATCTTTGTGATATATATTCTTGAATTTCTTTTTTATGCCCTAAATAGGTAAATTCGACAGCAGTTAGAATGTAGTCTTTTAAAAACTCCTAGTTTTTTAAATTTCTGCTTTTTTTTTTTTTTAAAAAAAATTTTTTTTTAAAAAAATTTCTTATTTTTTTTTTTTTTTTAATAAACCTTACTATTTCTTTTTCCTCTTTTTTTCAATTTTTTTTTTTTTTTCTTCTTTTTTTTTTTTTTTTCTTTAATAAAAAAAAAAAAAAAAAAAAATAAAAAAAAAAAAAAAATATAAAAATTCTATTTAAATTTTTTTTTTTATAAAAAAATTATTAATAAAAAAATAAAAAAAAAAAAAAAACCTCTTCCAATAAAAAATTTATTTTGAAATATGAGTTAACATAGTTATAAAATTTTATATAATTTTTCATTTAATTCAATTAAAAAAATTAAATAAAATTATTTGGAGAAAAATGAGAAAAAATTTAGTTTATAATTTACTTTATTTACTTTTATTAACCCCCCACCCTCCCTCACCCTCTTCTCCTCTCCTCCTTCTCTCTCTCTTCCCTTCCCTCTCTCTCTCCCCTCCCTCTCTTTTTTCTTCCTCCCCCTCTTTCTGGTTTTTTTTTTTCTTTTTTTTTTTTTTTTTTTTTTTTTTTTTATTTTACTTTTATTCCCTTTTCCTTTTTTTTTTTTATTTTTTTTTTTGTCTCTTTTTTTTTCCCTTTTTTGTTTTTTTTATTTAATTATTGATTTTACAAGTAAAAGTTAACACTATCTAAAAAAATAAAATTATCAGCCATATTGAATGAGATTTAGTGAAAATCTGATGCAGATTAAAATTTGTTCCTATTCAGTATCATCTGTCTGAACTGCTATCTTTATAAAACCTGGAGAAAATAAATGAAACACATTTTTATTTGGAAAGCATATTTGATAATAGAGGGCACTGCATTAAAGGGGTGGGCTTTTAAATTGTAATATTATCAAAAAGAAGAATGGATGGGATATAAGAAATAAGCAAAAGATGGTTGATTTAGATATAAGTGTAGATGTGGAGAAGGAATGGATCTGTAAGATTAATGGTAAGAAAGTTTGTTATAAACATAATGGAAAAGAAAGAATCAAAAGAATTTATAAATAAGTAGTTAGGAAATAAGAAATTGTTAAAATTGGGTTTTTGAATATGCAAGGTGGTAGGAGATCAGAAAAATAAAGCTATTGAAAATGAAGAGCTTGAGTTATTAGCAGTAGTGGAAACTTGGAAGAGGTGGTATGGCAGGGTATAAATAGAAAAGAAAAAGGGGGGGTGTAGGTGTTATATCGAAAAAATATTTAAATATTGTTAAATGTCAAGAGCATTTGTAGTTTGAAATAAGGTTGGGTAGACAAGAATGGATGGTGGATGTAGTGTATATAGCCACTGGAGATAGTCAAACTGTAATGGAGTGGAACACTAGTATATATGAATGTCTAGTTAAGGATATACAGAGTTTTTTTAAAAAAGGGAAAGAGAATAATGGTTATAGGGAATATGAATTGACATATTGAAGAAATTGATGATGTAGATAATAAGAATGGTCAGTTTTTGAAGGAATTTTGTCAAAGAGTAAATTTGAGCATTAGGAATTTATCAAATATGTATGAGGGATAATACACATGGTCTAGGAATAATGTATTTCACACAATATATTGGTAGAGAAAGAGGAAATGAATAAAATACAGAAAATTAAGGTGTTTAATAATGAAGAGAGAGTATGTTATAGTGATCCTAACTTTATTGTAATAGAAATGGTTAGAAATGTGATGGAGGATAGAAATAAAGGTAGAAACAATAGTGAAAGATATGGATGGAGAGTGAATTATAATAATAAGTTGGAAGAGTATAAAATAAAAGTTGAACAAGCCATGGAACAGTTGGTTGGGGATGAATATAAGGAATGGTGTGGTGAAATAGAAAAAGTGGCAAATAGGGTTTTATTTGAGAATATGCAGAAGAATAAAAGTAATAAAAAAATGTGAGTTAGTAAAAGTGTAAAAGAGAGGAAAGAAGCATGCAGAAAATATAAGTGTGCTATTAAGAACAAAGAAAGTGAAAACGATATTAATGCTAAATGGGAAAAGTACTTAGAAAATGAGAAGTTGGTTAAAATGGATAATTATATAGAGAGAGGATGAAGTTGAATAGTAAATTGTTGGAGGATATTAATAAAAGTGGAAGTGATGGGAGTAAAAAAATTTGGAATTACATTAAAAGTAGAAATGTAGGGGAAAGAGAGATAGTATTAATAGATGATGAGGGAATAGAGTGTAGCTCTACAGAAGGGTAGAGAGAATCTTAAATAGATATGTAATGGATATAGAAAAGATGTTAGATGTGAAGGACTTAGTGATAGAAAACATGAAAGCATTTAGTAATGGGAATATTAGGTTCACAAAAAATGAACTGAATGATGCAGGGAAGAGATTAAAAAGTGGAAAGATGAAAGGTTTAGATCAGCGTTTCCCAACCTTTTTTGGTTCGCGTACCACTTGGTAGTACATCACGCTAAATTGTACCACTTCATAAAAATGATTGTATTTCATAAAATTTGTTATTGCAAGTGTGTTATTTTATTTGCATTATAAATATTATAGGGTGACCATGTATGTATTCACATCACATAATGAGACAAATTACATTGAATTATGCCTAAATGTCACACAGGATTATAAACTCACTGAAATTATAAACTCACAGTAACATATTTATATGTATGTGTTTGTTCAAAGTTTCATATTTTTTCCAAAATAATTTATTAAAGATTACATTATTACATTAAAGGTTATTTGGTACATATTTTGTTCAAAGTGTTTTCTCATTCCTTCATTTGGTTTTTCCGAATTTGAGTCTGTTTTTTCTTTTTCGAAGCATCTTGCTATTGGTTGGGCCATGGAGAGGATAAATCCAGCATGTCCCAAGTCATGGTAAAAATAACCTCTGATGCTATCAGGCTATCTCTTGTTCTTGTTTTCTTTATATTGTTCAGCATAAAGTTAATAGAATTAAAATTTTGTTGATTAAATACCAGCTTACATCTAGTAATCCACAATAGATAATCAAGAATTAATGAGAGTCTAATTTCTGGGTATGATCCTTTTCTAATACATTCTTTCAAATTAAATAATTTAGATGGATTTGCCTTGATCCGACTCATTATTTATCTACTATTTTGTCATATTTTGTTTACTAATAAATGGTTTTAATAAAAACACAAAATTATAAAAAACCAATTAATATATTTTCTTATCATAATCAAATATTTTTATAAAATTTAATGAGATTCTTGTGCTTGTTTCGAACAACATAATTTTTTAAAATTTGGTTCAAAAGATGCGAGGTATACCCTTAAGTCTACAGCTGCGTTCAATCTGTTTTGATACTTATTTTTTTAAAAAATATATAAAGAAAAAGCTCTTCCTACTAATTCCATACTAGTAAATGGTAATAATAATTTAAGAGCTTTCTCAGAAAGTTGTTCATATTCTTTAATGTTTAACCAAAAATTAATTAGATTGTGTCGTTTGAATTCTACTTGTAAAGTTCTGTCACATGATAATTCTATTAAATTTTCTTTATCCTTTATTGATAATGATGTAGCTTTTTCTAAATTTTCTGCATAGAAGTGTTTGAAATCCAATTATTATTTGCGTTTTCGGGTTTGGAAAATATTCCATGAAAGACAATTTTAATCCTGTTAAATGTGCTATTATATTTTCTCGTATATCTTGAGACAGACTAACCTTATTTTCAAACAAAAAAATAAGTAGAGTTTCGAATACTTCCGGTTGATTGTTTTCAATACACCGTTTCCAAAAATCTAATTTTTTAATCATGCTTTCAATTTTATCATTAACATTAAAGATTGTTATCGACTGTACATATTAACAACTTTACAATATTATTAATCAAAATAATTTTTATGAATTATAGGGAAAAACGTTTCTATGATATTTTTATGATTTAATTTTTTTTATGTCCGCCATTATTGATTATTTTTCATGTATCACCAACCAGCAACTCATGTACCACCAGTGGTATGCATACCACAGGTTGGAAACCCTGGTTTAGATGGATGGGCAGCAGAAATGGTAATGAATTTAGGGCATAGAGCAAAAGCAAAGTTATTATCATGTTTTAATAAGATGGCACAGAAGAGAGATTTTCCGAGTAGTTGGAGTAATACATGAATAAGATTATTATTTAAAGGAAAGAGTAAGGATCATATAAAGTTAAATAATTATAGACTGATAGCGGTAACATCAGTTTTATATAAAGTTTTCTCATATATGGTGGCTGGAAGAGTTGTAAAATGGATGGAAGAGAATAATGTAGTGGGGGAAATGCAAGGAGGTTTTAAGTCAGATAGGTGTATAGGAGATAGTTTGTTTGTAGTTACACAACTTATGGAGATGAGTAGGAATTCAGGTAGATCATTACATATGAGTTTTATAGATATAGAGAAAGCTTATGATAGAGTAAATAGAAATAGATTATGGGTAAGGTTAGCAAATGTGGGAATGGATGAAGCTTTAGTAAATATTATTAAGAAATTATATGAAAATAATTATTATACTTTCCAATTAGGGATATAAAATCAGTTAAAGTTAAAAATGGGGTGGGATTAAGGCAAGGATGTCCTATGTCACCTATTTTGTTTTTGTTGTATTTGAGTGAAATGGAGAAAGGACTAGAAAGAATAGGAAGAGGGATAGAGATACTGTTAATAGGTGGCAAGAGAGTATATACTTTGTCGGGTCTTTTTTTTGCGGATATGTTGAGGACATGTGCAAGGGTGGGCAAAGAGATGGGGATTAAATTTAGTGAAGAAAAATCAAATATAATGATAGTTAATACTGGGGAAAGAGAAGATGTAGAATTTTTATTGGGGGATATAAAGTTGTGTGGTGGATAGATATAGGTATTTAGGAATCTTCTTATCTAATCAGGAAAATTGCTTGGATGAATGGGAGAAAAATTGGTAAATGAAGCAAAGAAAAGAAAGGGTTTGGTAAAGAAACTAACAGTATTTTTATATAATAAATATGATGTAGCTAGAATTGTATAAAAGGGAGTTGCAGTAGCAGGGTTAACATATGGTAATGATGTATTATGTGTTAGTAAAAGGAGTTTAGATTATTTAGAGAAAGTAGAAAGGGAAGTGGGAAGACATGCATTAGATGCAGAGATGTGGACAGCAAAGGAAGCAATTCAAAAAGAAATGGGATGGTAGAGTTTTTATATGAGATGCAAAAAGTAAAATGAAAATGTTTGGTAGGTTGCAGTTTATGGATAGTAAAAGAATAGCCAAAATAGTGTTTAATTGGGTTATGAGTAAAGGGCAGGTAACAAGATGGGTGAGAAAGGTAGTGCGGTATGCAAAAGATTTGGATAAAGAATTTATATCAGTATACTTGTATAAAAGGTGAGGTGATTGTGTTAGGAGGATTGTTGAGTGTTATAGTGGTAAGGAATGGGATAAAAGAATAGATGCATCAATAAAAAATAGGGAGTTGGAGAAATGGAGAACTAGTATGGAGGGTAAGAAGAGTTTAAATATATATAGAAGTAAAGGGAACATTGGATGTGAGTTAATTTATGATAATAGTAAGGAAAGTAGTTTATTGTTTAAATCTCGAATGGGATCTTTAGCAACAAGAGAATATACATGTAAATGGAAAGCTATGGGTGATTTAGTGTGCAAATTGTGTAAGGAAGGTATAGAAAATATTGGGCATCTGTTGATTGAATGTAAATGCTCGAAAGCAGAAAGAGTGCAGATAATGAAGTTATGGGAGTATGGATATAAACAAAGTGATTATACAGAAAGTGAGTTACTGTTTTTTATGCTGGGTTTATGAAAAGATAAGGGGGATTTAGATATAAAGGCCATAGGGTTGACAAAGATTATGTTGTGGAAATGGGATGGGGCAGAATATGGGAAGACTTAGAGTAGGGAATGGGAAATAAAGTAGCTAACAGGTTTATCTGAGCATAATTGCTGAGATATTCTTGATTTCGTTTAAGGAGAAGCCAAAATACATCACATCATATCACATGAAAAGATTATCATTTGATATTTACATATTTTTTAGCACTGTGTTAATAAGTAGTCATCATCATCAACCATTATCAATCCACTGCAGGATGAAGGTCTCTCCAAGTTTAATCCATCTTCTCCGATCTTTAGCTTCTCTTCTCCACAACACCCCTGCACATTTTTTTATTTCATCCATCCATCTCACATGTGGTCTCTTTCTGGGTCTTTTACAATCTCTTGGAATCCAGTTTAAAATTTCAATTGTCCATCTATTATCATCTCTTCTAGCAATATGTCCAGCCCAACTCCATTTCAATCTTTTAATTTTTTCAATAAGGTCAGTAACACCTGTTTGTTGTCTTACCCATACATTGCGTTTTCGATCTCTTCTTGTTACTCCCAACATACATCTCTCCATACTCCATTGAGTGGTCTGAAGTCTCTGTATTGCTCTTCTATTAAGTGTCCAAGTCTCAGATCCATAAGTAAGAACTGGTAAAACACATTTATTAAAAACCATCCTTTTCAAACACATAGGCATATTTGCTTTTAGTATCAAGTTATTTCTACCAAAAGCACTCCAACCAAGTTTAATTCTATGATTAATTTCCTCCATTATGTTTACATCTGTATTAATAATCTGACCAAGGTATTTATAACTGTTAACTTCTTCTAATTCTTCATAATAAATCTTTATTTTCATATTTTGAGCAAATTGATTAAACATTACTTTAGTCTTTTTAACATTTATCTTTAGTTCTACTTTTCTACTTTCATCTGCTAACTCCTGCAACATTTCCTGCAGCTCTGAAGCATTATTTGCAAAAACAACTACATCATCTGTGAAATCTAAATGACTTAAATACTCTCCATTTACTTTCACTCCTTTAGTTTCCCATTTTAATCCACAAAATACTTCTTGCAGCACTGCTGTAAAGAGTTTTGGAGATATGGAGTCACCTTGTCTTACACCTTTCTCTATGTTGATTTTTCCAGTATCATTATGTAATCTAATTGTTGCTGTTGCATTTTTATAAATATTTTTTAAAATATGACAATATCCTGGATCTATACCTTGATGATCCAATGCTTTAATCACTGAAGAAATGTGTATAGAATCGAATGCCTTTTCATAATCTACAAATCCAAAACATAATGACAACTCATATTTGTTTGTCCTTTCTATGACTTCTCTCAATACCTGGATATGATCTATTGTACTAAAACCACTTTTAAATCCAGCTTGTTCTCTTGGTTGGTGGAAATCCAAAGTTCTCTGTAGACGAGTTGTAATTATCTTGGTAAAAATTTTATATAAAACTGATAAAAGGCTGATAGGTCTGTAATTTCTAATATCTTCTTTATCACCTTTTTTAAATATTAATATTATTACTGCATTCTTCCAATCTTCCGGTACATCTTTATCATTTAGACATTTGGTATATAACTTTGCTAAAATTGTTTCTATTTCTTCACCTGCTTCTTTTAATATATCAATTATAATTCCATCATTTCCTGGAGCCTTTCCTTTCTTCATACACTTAATTGCATGTCTCACTTCTTCATTTAAAATTCTGGGCAATTCGGAAGATGTAATAGATATAGGAGGTACTTGTTTTTTATTACTATATAATTTTTGATAAAAATCTTCTACCAATTTCATGATGTCATCTTTCTTTTTAGTAATAATTCCATCTTTTTTTCTTATTGTAGATATAAATTTCCTACCAATACCAAAATGTTGTTTAACATTTTTGAGACTTTTATTTTCTTCTACAGCTTTCATTGCTATTTCACAGTTATACTTTCTTATATCATTTTCAACTCTTTTCCATACCATTTTACAAAATTCGAGATATTCAATTCTTTTTAATACATCATTTTTGTATATCTTCATATTCCTTCTTTTCTTCATAAATTCTCTAGTCTCAGTAGAAATTTTATTAGTCAATTGCTGCTTTTTTCTACCAGCTATGTTTGTTGCAGGTTTTAAAAGTGTATCAGTTATTTTCATATTAATTTCATTCAAATCTGAATCATGTTCAAAATCTCCTAACACTTGAAACCTATTTGTAAGTTCTAATTTAAAATTCATTAGAATGTTTCTGAAGATTAGGAATATCAACTGTAAATATTGTTTTTCTTAATAATTTTTGTCTCTCTAGTTTTACATTAACACATAACTTACACCTTACTAATCGATGATCATTTCCTGTGTTAAATTTATTAAGAACATTACAATCTTGAAATATGTATTTTCTGTTAGTCAAAATATAATCCAATTCTGCTGTACCTTCATTTGGATGCTTCCATGTCCATTTCCTTTTAACATTTTTCTCAAAAAATGAATTCATAATATAAAAGTTTTTCTTTTTCTGCAAACTCCACAAGTCTATGTCCTCTCTCATTTCTATTACCATAACCAAAATTACCTACAGCAATTTCATCTTTCATTTGTCTACCAATTCTAGCATTAAAGTCTCCCATAACAATTTTAAAATGTTGTTTACTCTGATCAAAAGCCTTTTGTACATCCATATAAAAATCTTCTACTACTTCATCACTATGAGAACTTGTTGGGGCATAAACCTGAATTATCTGCATTTGGTATCTGCTATTAAGTTGTATAACTAATCTTGCCACTCTGTCCGATACACCATCAATCTCCACAATATTGTTCTTCCACTTTTTATTTATAATGAATCCTACTCCACTTGTATTTCCAATATGTGTGCCTTTATAATAAAGAATATGTTCACTTTTTAAATCAATTGTTTCTTCTCCTTTTCTTCTAACTTCACAAAGTCCAATAATGTCCCATTTAATATAAGACAGTTCTTCTTCTAATTCTTGCAATCTTCCTTCACTTGAAAGTGATCTGCAATTGTAAGTACCTAAATAAAAAGTCATCATCAAATGGTAGCCTGGGTCCACAATCAGGGGATTCTTAGCACCCTCCACCTTCGGCCACCAACCGCTGCCTTGGTTGGTGACTTTACAGACTTCTGGGAATAAGGGCCATGCTTTATTTTTGTCTGTCATAATTGTATGTATGTATGGGAAAAATATTTATCATTTACACAAACATTCATTCTGCCTTATCAGGCACTGAGAAGAAAGACCATGGTGTTTTTTGATCTTAAACTCAGAGGTAAAAAGCCAATAAACTCACCACACTGGCTAATGCGTGTTGGTGAGCAGCCCATCCATGTTCGTATACTATATGAATAATCACATAGTAATAACAGCTGCAACAACAAGAACGTATGGAGTGGACATTAGAAATTTGCCCTGCTCGGTTCCTTTAAGGCCTCCAAGAGGAATCAAAGGGTCTCCTTTCAGTTAAAAGCAAACTCCTTTCTGCAGCCAATAAGTAGTTACATACATATATATTAAAAAAAAAACTGTCACAAGTAATAGATATGACCTTATATTTTAGATTCATATGTTTATATTAGCTTATTGTCACATAATTGATGTTTTGACTGTATCATTTTTATTCTTGTTCTACTTCTACTACCCAGAAGATAATCAGGGGACAGGAGAGGACCCTGTTTATACATTGGTACCATTTTATTATTAATAAAATATATGTAAATGAATAAATCTGAAATATAAATTCATACATATATATAATGATTCTAAAATGTTAATTTTTCCACAACTAATATCATCTAGTCATGCAACTCATTTATAAATGTATCCAACAAGTCTTATGTTGAAAACTGTATACCTATGTCATTTACCATTTATCTGAAAATCTTACTGAAATAATACAGCAATGTTTACTCAGTCATATTCCTCAAGTACATAAATACAAACACATATATGATTACGTTTATAGATTCACGATTTTGTCCAAGAATGTAAAAATAATTTTTCTATATATTTAAATGTTATAAAATTATATATTTAAAAAACGATAAAGTATTTTTAAAAAAAAATTTTTTTTACAGCTTCTTTTCACAGGTTGCTGAGTCCAAGTAATCTGCGCCAAATGATGGAGATGAGGAGCTGTCAGGAGCAGAAGAATGAAACTGCAGAGAACAGAATCAAACTGTTAATCCTTAAGTGTGAAGAATTAGAGGTAAGTCTGGAATCATTTCGCTTTATTTTATGAAAACATCATAATCAAATAGAATAATTGGTAGCAGGCAGCCATCGCTTGAAATCAACTGTTTGATGCTGAAACAAAATGTAAACCTGTAAAATATTTTGTTTACACTTTAATATAGTTCCTAGAATTTTATATCTGATTTGTTATTAAATTAAATATAAAAACAAATAAATAATGGATGAAGAAATAGTGCAGTATTGTGAAAACTTAGTTAAATATTAAAACTTTTTTTTAAGTTTTATAACATTGTTTAAAAAATATATATATAATAATAATTGAATCGTTCATTGATCGGAAATGCAATCCCTTGATTTTTTGAGTTCCAAATTTTCCAAATAAAAAGTTTCAGCCCCGGAAATGACAGAATTCATGAACCTTGAGCTCCAGGGTCTGCCATTAACATGCACTAAAACATGCAGAACAATCCATCCATTTATAAAAACTGGGGTTGTAGTTATTCTTCTTTTATAAATTTCATTCTCTCTGATATTATTTATTTTTAACATCTTCACACTTTCTTACTATAAAATTTCCTTTCCGTTTTTTATTTGAGCCTCACTTTCTTAATTTTTATTCATCTCTGTAACTCCTCTAAAGTGAATTGTTTGCAATGTGTTATTTTAAGACAGAGACAACATTCTCCATGCCCTAGCGCCACACAGTGCAAGCCAGAGTAATCAATTGATGCAAAAAGGTTTAGTCCATAAAATCCCTATCTAGTACTTACTCATCCAATATCCCCAGACTAGTTTCTAGCTGTGGCTTTCATCAGTGAGAAACCTTGGATCTGAGAGCACTGCATCTAGATGTTAGGATTCAATGCAAGCTCCAGCAGTCACCTTGTACGTTTTGGTATAAAGCTATGAATTCAAAATGAAAACTAATGTTTTCAATTCAAGCTCATTTGCCTGTGTAGTCATATAGTGGCAATGCTTTCAGATTCAAGACTCGAACTAGTCTGGAAATATTGGATGAATAGGTACTAGATAAGAATGTTATGTACTAAACCTTCTTGCATTCATTGATTACTCTGGCTTGCACAGAATATGACTACTATATGGAGAGTTTTGCTTCTGTAACACCTTGTGTAAGCATAAAAAATATTGATCATGTGATGTGTATTGTGTTATTTTCTAAAGAATACTCATTTTTTTATTTTTTTATTTTAAATTTTTATAAGGTGTTGATATTTATTCTTTGAAAAACATTTTGCTGTAGAGAAATAATTGAAGATATTTTATATAAAATATTCCATATTCAAAATTAGCTGGAGTTCTGCTTATCAAGTTTTTTTTCCAGATTTATATAATATTAACCTGACTGCTAAAGGAAATTGAAGTTACTAAATAACAGAGTACTATGAATCAATTGATTTTCCTTTCTTGCCACTCCTGCAATTCACTTTCTCTATATATGCTATGATCTGTATTTGAAGGCATTACTTTAGCAATCTAATTTTAGATTATAAGCTTTAATGTGAGGTTTTTACAACTTTAAAAAGCATTTAGAATTTTATGCTTTATATTTATAATACAATGCTGGTGATTATTTTTTATTATTTAGCAACAATAATGCCAAATAATATATATATATATCCCACAATAGAATATAAATAAAATATCATTATTTAACAACAATAATTATGTGTGATAATATAGAAAAACTTTTTTTAGTAAATTCTTTTTACCCTTATGAATATGATATAAACTATTTTAAAGCTTCAATTTACATTGGATGCATGGTAACATCTATTTTTTTATATGTAAAATTGACTAGTATGACTACTACTAATAAAACAATCCAAATGCATACAAATATAACATACAAGGTAAATTGCCCCCCCCCCTTATTTCTCGCTTTCTTCTTTTTCCCCTTGCTTTCCAAATTAAACAATTTATAACAATCATATAAACTTTACAGAAAAAAAAAACCTATATAAATATATATAGTTTTCTACTCATTTTTAGTTGGCCAATTATTAATTAAATTAATTGATGTTTTATATATATCATACAATTGTTTTTGTTGTAATTAATATAATTAGTTTCATATTTTCTTCTATTAAGTTCTTTAATATAATTTAATGGTTTTATATTTTTTACACAGCCTATTTTATGGTCATATTTCAACTAATGAATATATAATGGAGATGTAGAATCTCTTTTATTAATTGCATTGTTAAGTTCTTTTGCACTTTAATCTAATTGTTTTCCTGTACGTCCATAATAAATCATATTGCAATTTCCACAATTAATTTCATATATAATTCCTTTGTTATATTTTATATCATCCATTATTTTATAATTACATGTTAATTTGCTACAGTTTTACTACTTGACTACTCTGTGTTTATGTTTTTATCTATTAATTTTTATTTTTTATTAATGTCTTATAAAAAAGTTTTATTAATTTTTTATTAGGAACTTATTACAATTATTATTATTATTATTATTATTTAGAATAAAAATATGATTAATGTTTAATTTAAATGGTTTCTAATTAAAAAGTGTATTTTTATTACTCTTAATATTCTTAATCAAAAGGTAATAAGCCTTTGAAATGCAGTGTTTAATCGTGTTACTAACTTACCAATGTTAGAGTGAATATAAAGGACATTCAACCCCAAACATATGTTAGAGACTTTTAAAAGATAAGAAAGGCCATCTTATTTTTGTACATAAATGCAATTATATAGGTCAATCTGATTTGCTACAGAAAGGAATATTCTGATAATTGAAAGGAAGCCCTTCGATTCCTCTTATAGTCCTTAGAAGAACCAAACAGGGCAAATTTCTAATATCCATTGTTGTTGCAACTGTTATTACTATGTGAGTATTCATATAGTATACTAACATGGATGGGATGCTCACCAACATGCATGGTGAGTTTATTGGAATTTTACCTCTGAGTTTAAGATCAAGAAACATGATGGTCTTTCTACTCAGTTTCCTGATAGCTCTTAACTGAAATCAATTGAAATTTTTTGAAGGTAAAATGAATCTGTGTGAGAATGAAACGGTTACTCTAATTAATATTTACAATCATGACAGACAAAAATAAATCTTGGCCCTTACTTCTAGGAACATGTAAAGTCACAGCCAAGGAAGCAGTTGGTGACTAAATGCTGAAGGTACTAAGAATATTCTGGTTGTGTCATTTGATAACAACATTTTATTTAAGTACTTACAATTGCAAATTACTCTCAAGTGAAGGATAATTGCAAAGATTGGAAGGAAATCCATCATATTGAATAAGACATTAATTGGACTTTGTGAAATTAAAAGAAATGATAAACAGACAATTGATTTAAAAAGTGGACATGTACTTTACTACAAAGGCACAAACATTGAAAGTACAAGTGAAATAGAATTCATTATAAATAAAAAGTAGAAGAATATTGTTGAAATTGATGGTGTATCAGACAGAGAGGTATGTTTAGTTATTCAGTTTAGTAGCAGATATCAAATGTGGATAATTCAGGTTTATGCCCCAATAAGTTCTCATTTTATATGCATACACAAAAGCTTTTGATCAGGCAAAACAACATTTTAAATTTGTCATGGGAGACTTTAATGCTAGAATTGGTAAACAATTGAAAGATGAATGTGCTGTTGATAAATTTGGTTTTGGTGCTAGAAATGAAAGAGGACATAGGCTTGTGAAGTTTGCAGAAAAAAAAAATTATATTATGAATTATTTTTATAAGAAAAAATGTTTAACTGAAATAACATGGAAGTATCCAAATGAAGATACAGCAGAATTGGATTATGTTTTGTCTAATGGAAAATATATATTTCAAGATTGTAATGTTTTAATAAATTCAATGCAAAAATGATCATCAATTAGGGAGATGTAAGATATGTGTTAATGCAAAACTAGCGAGACAAAAATTATTAAGAAAAACAATATTTTTGTTGATATTCCTAATCTTAAGAAACATTCTAATGAATTTAAATTACAATTTGCAAATTGGTTTCAAATATTAGTAGATTTTGAACATGATTCAGATTTAAATGAAATTAATAGAAAAATAACTGATACACTTTTAAAAACTGCAACAATGATAGCTGATAGAAAAAGGCAGCAATTGACCAATAAAATTTCTACTTAGACTAGAGAATTTATATAGAAAAGAAGGAATATGAAGATATATAAAAATGATGCATTAAGAAGGATTGAATATCTTGAATTTTGTAAAATGCTGCAAAAAAGAATTGATAAATTGTGAAGTACCAAGGAAAGCTATAGAAGAAAATAAAAGTCTCAAGAGTGTAAAATAACATGTTGACATTGGTAGAAAACTTATTTCTGCAATAACAATAAAACATAGAATTATTACTAAAAAGAGAGATGACCTCATGGAATGTGTAGAAGAATTCTATCAGGGATTATATAGCAATAAAGAATAAGGAAAAGTCTCCTACAATCATTTTATCTTCTGAATTGCCCAGGATTTTAATTGAAGAAATGATATATGCAATTAAATTTATGAAGAAGGGAAAAGATGAAATTATAATCGACATCTTAAAAGAAGTGATGAAACAGTAGAAAATTTTTTGGCAAAGTTATATTCCAAATATCTAAATGATAAAAGTGTACCAGATGATTGAAAGAATGTAGTATTAATATTTTAAAAGGTGATAAAGAAGGTATTAGAAATTACAGACCTATTAGCCTTTTATCAGTTTTATACAAAGTTTTTACCAAGATAATTACAACTCGTCTACAGAGAACATTAGATTTCCACCAACCAAGAGAATAAGTTTAGAAATTACAGACTTATCAGCATTTTATCAGTTTTATACAAAGTTTTTACTAAGATAATTACAACTCATCTACAGAGAACTTTGAATTTCAACCAAGCAAAAAAACAAGTTGGATTTAAATGTGTTTTTAGTACCGTGAATCATATCCAAGTATTGAGAGAAGTTATAGAAAGGACCAATGAAAATGAGTTTCCATTATGCTTTGGATTTGTAGTTTATGAAAAGGCATTTGATTTTCTCAACATTTCTTCAGTGATTAAAGCATTGGATTATCAAGGTATAGACTCAGAGTATTGTCATATTCTGAAGAATGTTTATAAAAATGCAACAACAATTACACTACATAATGATATTAAAAATATTAATACTGAGAAGGGTGTAAGACAGGGTGACTCCATATCTCCAAAACTTTTTACAACAATTTTGCAAGAAGTATTTTGTGGATTAAAATGGAAAGCTAATGAATTAAGAGTAAATAGAGATTATTTAAGTTATTTAGATTTTGCGGATGAAGTACTTGTTGTTTTGGGTTTTTTTTTTTGCAAATAATGATTTAGAGCCTCAGGAAATGTTGCAAGAGTTATCAATATATGGGGTATATGAGCACAGACTTTCACATGACCCACCATTCTCCACGTTATTTCATAACATTGATACACTTGAACACATATATGGTGAAAAGATAAATAATCACCAATATACGTATTTCATGCTAAACCAGCAATCATCAGTTGGTCCGAATTACCATCTCTACACATATATGCTATAAGTGCTCAGATATATATTAACATAGCCAATCCTCATACTTTAATGGACAGGACATGTCCTGTACATGATGGGTCAGATTGACCTTAGATCAACATGGGTGTGACAAGAATCTCGGCCTCAGGGTGGTCTTTGAGCATTTCATCATCAGATTTTCAATTGGATTGATGGTTGAAGAGTTGGAGTGTGGAGTAGATTGAAGCCTGTTCATTAAAGTATGAGGATTGGCTGTGTTAATATATATCTGAGCACTTATAGCATATATGTGTAGAGATGGTAATCTGGACCAATTGATGATTGCTGGCTTAGCATGAAATGCATATATTGGTGATTATTTATCTTTTCAACATATATGTGTTCAAGTGTTTCAGTGTTATGAGATAGTGTGGAGAGTTGTGGGTCGCGTGAAATTCTGTGCTCATATACCCTATATATTACATATATAGACACAGGTATATAATAAGCCTGTGTTTCAGTTATTAAAGAGTTATCAGATGAAAGTAAGAAAGTAGGATTAAAGGTAAATGTAATTAATGTTAATGGATTTTCTCAAAATAAAAAAAAATAAAGATTGATAATGAGGAGTTAGAAGAAGTTAAGAACTACAAATATCTTGGTCAGATTATTACTACAGATAGGAATATAATGAATGAAATTAATTATAGAATTAAACGTGGTTGAAATGCTTTTGGTATAAATAACTTAATATTAAAAGGAAATATGTCTACATGTTTTCCTGAAGGTTTGTGATAATGGTGTTCTAGTTGTCTTTTTATATTGGACTATTTCCATCATCTAACATATGTATTGAATGTATTTAGAAAAATTTAACTTTATTTAAATATTTCAAATACATTCAACTGTTAGTAATAGCACATCAAACAGGTTAATATATGTACAATGTTTCAAGAAGTATTAGTCTCCCTCTTCTTCAGGCATTGCTGACCTGACCAGTGACAGTACTAATATGGGATTTGAACCTGAGTCCTTAGATTCTTGAGTTTTGAATTTTAAGATAACGCTCTAACCAACTGAGCCATCCTGCCAAAAGCAACTGGCTGTAGTAATTTTCTAAAGATGTTCACTACATATATTAGATGATGGAAATAGTCCACATAAAAATACAAATATGTCTACATGTTTGAAAAGAAAGGTTTTTAATAAATATGTGTTACCAGTTCTTAATTACAGATCTAAAACTTGGATGCTTAACAGAAGAGCATTAACAGACCACTCTGCAAAGTATGGAGAGTTGATATTAGAAGTAACAAAAAGAGATCGAAAATAAAATACATGGGTGAGAGAACAAATGATGTTACTGATTTCATTAAAAGAATCAAAATATTGAAATGGAGTTGATCTGGACATATTTCTAGAAGAGATGAGAAACCTTCATCCTACAGTGATCGATAATGGTTGAAAATGATGATGATACCACTTATGACACAACCCACTATCTATTCTTGTACTTAAAATATAAACTATTCATTATTAATGTTAAACTTTCTTCCATAATGTATTATATTTATGTCACTTAAATACAAAGATAGTTTTTGCAGTAATATTTCTATATTTTTAATTCATGGAATATTTAGATACATTTTCTCTATATTCATTATAAAGATGCGTTGGTTTTTATTCAATTTTATATTATTTCATTTATTTATGATAGTATCTGTGATTTTTTTTATGTGTCATAGCATCGGCCGGGAAGCGAAACCGCTAACCCGAGACAACTCATTGTAAGGCAGCTGTGCAGACCTCTCGACTACCAACGCTTAACATATCTGTGATTTTTAATACAAAATTTCCCATAATCTATAAATTATTTGTTATTCATTTGCTTAATATTTGCAATTGTCTTTACGAGTTTTACCTTCATAAAAGAAGGAAGGAGTATTTTATCTTGTATGTTATATTCGTAAGCATTTGGGTTAATTTATTATTATTAATTTTAAATAATTTTACGGATAAATATAGATGTAACTATCTATATTGAAGCTTTAAAATAGTTTACATCGCATTGATAAGAGCAAAAAATATTTGATGCAAATTTTTGCTGTATTATTCTTATAAAATATATACAATTATTTTTGTTATATAATGATATTTTATATTGGGTGCTTTATTTTAAAAAAAATATGTAAAAACAGCATAATGAATTAAATTTTTATTTTTGAAGATATTTATATATGTGTGTGTGTGTGTGTGTGTGCTTGTCTCATGCTTCAAAAAATAATGCAGATATAATTACAACTAGTTTGAATCTGGGTCAAGGAAGATTTTTTTTTCAGTTAGCATATTTAGCTAATGGTCTAATATTGTTCCGTAAATAGATATTTAACTATTCTTACATATAATATTTAGTAGTTGTGGAATATTAGTCACATTACACCTTCAATTAATCTGCTAATATTAGTGAACTAAATATAAAAGAAACATATGCTCAGAAATTATAATATATATTCTTCATTTCAACAAAAATTTTATTAACAATAAATAGTGATTACATACTAATAAAGGATAGATAAATGAATAAATTGTACAATAATATGATTGTATAATGTTCTATTTGTCATCTGGCTAGATTTTGTTATGAGAGTACAATTGTTATATTCTTATGTGGCTAGGTATAGTGAAGAGATTCTAAGAACTTGTTTAATGGAATAAGCATTTTTTATATAAACATGAATATTTTCTTTTAGAATTTCCTATTCTATAATGCTGGGTAGGTGGGAGTTGATAATCAGGAAAAGGAAAGAGCAGTTAAAGACCAGGTGTCATCAAAGATTTTACTGGAGGCCAGGAGCTGGTCATGTTTCTTGATTTTTTTGAGCGTTTGATAAAACAATAGTATGATTTGTGGCGGGGGTAATTCCATGAGAGTTTTGCATCTCACTATCCATATGGAATAAAGGACAAAGGTAGAAAGCCTTATTATTGAAAAAAACCCATTATGAATGGCATTTTCAAGTGAGAAAATCATATCAGGTCTTATGTTGGAATTAATTATAATTATATCTTTCAGTGTTTTAAGTCTTGGGCACTGGTGTATAATATGGTCTATGGTTTCATCTTCACGAGCACACAGACCACATATAGGGTCAATGCTGGTAAAACCTCTTCGGTGATAAAGGAACCAATTCATGGGAAGCACATTAAGATTTATTTTAATGATGAAGTCAAGGAATTTGGGTTCCAGACTCCATCTTTTGAAGTGTGTAATGAGTCTTTGGTTGGTTACTTTTAGGCTGGTTTTAATGGGTTGTTGATTATAATTGATTATATTGTATGCTTCCCATAAGGTGATTTTTTTGATAAGGTTAAGGGGCATTATTGGGTTATAAAGTTGTAGGTGGTCTATTAGGGAGGCTATCCATGAACTGGCAGAGGGCGGAGGACGATCTGTCAGTGTAATTTTTTTAATAATGTTGGAGTATCCACAGGAGAGGATCAGATTATGTAGAGTGTTGTGGGTTGAGTGGAATGACAGTCCATTGAACCTGTGTGGTCGTTGGATGCCTCATAAGCTAATAGCAACTGTCCTTCCTCTCCAGAGAAGTTTGGTACATAATCAGTTGATTTTATTTTGAAACTGTTTAGACATTTTTACGAATGGAAGATAATATGAAATTTTTGGCATTATGATCATGGTGAGGAGGCCAATCTTTCCATATAATGAAAGGTATACTCTAGAGAGTGACGTGGTGATGGCTTCAGTTGAATGGAGGATTGCATCTTGAATCTCTTTTGTCATTGCAGTTGGAGTTTTGAAGATTGGGAAACCTAGGTATCTTTGGGATTTTGCAGAAAAGGGAGAGTTAATTTGTTTACCAGACATAATCTTCCAGATGGAAGATTTGTTAAAGTTTATTTGTAGGCCAAGTTTCACTGTATTTCTGTTTAAGATGTTCATGAGATGGGGAAAGTATTTAATGGTGGGAAGAACAACCATGATGTCATCTATATATGCAAATACATTGAAGTTTTTATTGAGAGAGGGAAGGAAATTTCCAGGGAGGTTTTTTTCTATATCCATCAGAAGAGGGTTGATGTATGCTGTGAAGAAAAGGGCACTGAGTGGAGATCCTTGAGGGATCGACTTGTATGGCTTGAAGACTGGTGTGATCTTGCCATCAAGAGAGAGAAAAATCTCTCTGCTGTTGAGCAGATTGGCTGATCATCTGAACAATCCTGGCTGGAATGTCACATTCCAACAGAATATCCAGGAGGATATTTATCTGGACTGAATCAAATGCTGCCACAACATCCAGCTGGACAGCAATAGGTTTTGATTTACGTTGTCCTCTGATGTAATTGAATAGTGCAGTTACATTGGACATAGCATGTGAGGTTGATGATTCCTTTTTTCTGTATTGGTTTGACGAGATATGGCTAAGAAAGGGATCATCAACCTTGCATGCTATGTCCAATACAGCAACTGTAAATATGCATTGTAATATATTCATAATTATCCATTTCATAGTTTTTTTTTCATATGTCAATGCATTGACCGGGAAGAAATCCAGGCAAGCTGCTTGAAAGGCAGCTATGCTAACCACTAGGCCATCAATGCTTGACTTATCCATTTGATAGTTAAAGATGTGATCATCAAAAACTGGTTTAGCCTATAATCTTGAAGAAATTAAATATTTCATAATTACCGCTTGATCAAAAATTCCAATTTGACCATAATTATAATATATGCACATCTATAAATAACTTTCAGGAAACACAATGGGTTATTAATAAGATGTGAAAGACATTGAGATTCTTTAAAGTCCTCAAATATAAAATATGTGTGTGAAATTATTGCGTTTGTAAGATCATGGATGCTGAGATAAAAAATGTATTATTTATTTTTCATTTCCAAGTAAATTTAGATAAAAACATTTATTATTTATCAGAGTATATGAGTGAGCTTCCGGATATCCATTTTAATTAGCATTACTTAGTTACATTCATTGTTGAACTTTTCTCTTCTCTTCCAATGTGTAAGCTTGTGGTTAAGACTTGTAGATGTCCCTACCGTCGCATTTTCAAGCACACATGCTTAAAGGTTTATTGCCTTAGTAAATATTAATTATTACATGGAAATTCCCAATAATTTCTATGTTTTGATCTTAAAAATAATCTATAAAAATATTTAATTTAACATATATATAATTCTCATTAAAGAATTATTGGTAAATAGTAGAATTTCAAAGAAGTTGAGAATATTTAAAATGTTCCAATGTACAAAACACCAGTCTGAGTTTATTACATATATTAGATCAAGAATATTGAGATAAAAATGATCCATTTTTATCTCTAAGTAAATTTAGACAAAAGCTATTATTGATTCCAGGGCATGTGGTTCACCTTGAGGCTGTCAGTTTTAATGCTTATTATCTAATAATTTCATTGCTGGATATTGTTCTTTAGCTATATGGTTTTTTCTTCTATTACTATATATACAATACTTATATTATTTGTATTTGTAATTCAAATTTACATACATTTGTTTATCTGCATAACAAAGTGGTTCTTTTTTGTGTATCCTCAATCTGAGTGCACTTTTGGTGATGATGAACTTCACCAAAAGTGTACTTAGTTTTAGGTTATAAAGAAAAAATACCACTTCATTATGCAAATGAACAAGCATATGCAAATTTGAATAATAGTATTATATAATATATAGCTTTAGGGTATATGAGCACAAACTTTCACATGACCCACCACCCTCCACTCTATCTCATAACATTGATACACTTGAACAGAGTGAAGAGTGGTGGGTCATGTGAAAGTCTGTGCTCATATACCCTATATATTACATATATTGACACAGGTATATAATAAGCCTGTATTTTAGTTATTACATAGTAGAGATGTTTGACCATTCCTTGTATATGTA
Source organism: Epiperipatus broadwayi (assembly GCA_028023455.1). Lineage (NCBI taxonomy): Eukaryota > Metazoa > Onychophora > Udeonychophora > Euonychophora > Peripatidae > Epiperipatus > Epiperipatus broadwayi. Next base: position 7,167,967 of record JAQFVV010012405.1, read on the forward strand.
TTAAATGGATTATGTCCTGTATATGAAGGATCAGATTGACTTTAGGTCAACATGGGTGTGATGAGAATCTCAGCCTCAGGGTGGCATTTGAGTGTTCCATCACCAGATTTTCAATTGGATGGATGGTTGAAGAGTTGGAGGGTGGAGTGGATTGAAGGCTGTCCATTAAAGTATGAAGATTGGCTACCTTAATATATATCTGAGCACTTATTGCATATACGTGAAGAGATGATAATCTGGACCAACTGATGATCGCTGGTTTAGCATGAAATACGTATATTGGTGATTATTTATCTTTTCAACCTATATGTGTTCAAATGTATTAATGTTATGAGATAGAATGGAGTGTGGATCGTGTGAAAGTCTGTGCTCATATACCCTATATATTATATATATTGATACAGTTTTGTAATAAGCCTGTATTTTAGTTATTATATAGCTTTAGATAAATTTTTATGATATAAATAAAATATTTTAAAATATATATCTATATATAAGTATATTTATATTTTCTTTGTATTAGAATTGTATTTTATCATTGTTATTATGGACTGATGATGACTTTCTAATACTGAAACATTTATATTAAAAATAATTTTAAAAACATAGAAACAAAATGGAGAGCTAATTTATTGAATAAAATATTTAAAAAGCTATTAACCATTCTATTAAATAGAATAAAGTATTGAGAAGTAATGGCTATGATAGGAGTTTTGGGTTATAAGAAAAAGATAGAAAACTAAAATAAGAATTTGGTTTGTAAGTGTGCTTTATGTGAATATGGAAAAGGGCATATTGAAATTTTATTTAATGAAGAGTGTTAAAAATAGGATCTGAATAAACTGCATAGAGAAAAAGAGAGCTGAAAGAGTGAAAAAAAATTGTTTAATTTTAATGATAAGAAGTGGGCAATATGCTGATAGCATGATGGAATTATCAAAATAGCTTTTAGGGGATTTAAACACAAACTTTCAAGCACTCTTCAGCTATTGATATATATCATACAACTGATACACATGACGACACACATATGCAAAAGAAAAATAATCTCAAAGAAAAGAATAATATACAGTTTTTATTTTTCTGAGAGCTCCACAAATCTGTATCCTTTCTTACTTTTATAATCAACATCAAATCTATCCTCAGCATTTAATGTATCCCCTGACAAATTAAAATATTGTTTGGTCTCATCAAAAGGTTTTTGCACATTTATATAAAAATCTTTTACTTCTCTTTCATAATGAGATTTTATTAGATATAAACCTAAGTTATCTTTATTTAATATCCTCGATCAAGCTGAATAATTAATTATGACACTCACTTTGATATACCATCAATCTCCACAATATTGTTCTTCCACTATTTATTTATAAAAAGTCCCAATTATTTGTGCTTCCAGTATTTGTGCTACTGTAGTAAAGTATATGTTCATTATTAAACCAATTGACTCCACTTTTCTTCCAAAGTTCAACAGTGTCTCATTTAATGTCAGATAGTTCTTCCAATTCATGAAATCTTCCTGCATTTGAATGTAGTTGTAGGTACCTAAATAAAAACCATTGATCAAGAGGCAGTCTGGAGTTGCATTCAGGAATTTCTTAGCATCCTCTGCCTTAGGTAGCTTTTCCTCAAGTGGTAATTTTAGTCTTCTGTGATTAATGCGTATGTTTTGGTTTGTCTGCTATGATTGTAAATTTTTATTAAAAAATTAAAAAGAAGAGATCACTCATCCACACATTCAATCTGCCTTCAAAATAATTCATCTGATATATCAGTTAAAAACTATTTATCAACCGAGAAGAAACACTATGATATTTTTATTCTGCCAATAAACTCATCACTTTGGTTTGATACATGCTTGTTTACTATATGAATAATTCGAACTCAGACTTTCATACGACCCACTACTCTCAGTGTCATTTCATATTGCTGACCCACCTGATCACACACATGTTGAAAAGATAAATAATCACCAATATACGTATTTCATGCTAAACCAGCAATCATCAGTTGGTCTAGATTACTATCCTCACACATATATATAATCAGTGCTCAGCTTTATATTAAGATAGCCAATCTTCATACTTTAATGGACAGGCTTCAAACTATTCCAACTCATAACTCTTCAGCCTTCCATTTCATTGAAAATCTGATGATGGAACATTCAAAGCCCTTATTAGTGCCAAGGTTGTCATCCTACCCATGTTGACATATTAGTCATTCTGACCCCTCATGTACAGGAGAATAATCCATTTATACATACATATGTGAGGGATGGGCAAACCTATTACACACTATTTATATAAACTAATACATTGTACAGGCTTAAAGCTGCATTTATATATGTAATGTATGTGAATTCGAACTCAGACTTTCACACAACCCACTACTCTCAGTGACAGCTGGATCAGCAATATGAGATGGCACTGAGAGTAGTGAGTCATGTGAAAGTCTGAGTTCGAATCCTGCATATATTACATATATAAATGCAGGTTTGAGCCTGTACAATGTATTAATTTATATGAATAATTGTACAGTAAATAATAGCTGCAATGATAAGAATGTTGAAAACCTACTCCTTTCTTCAATTATGTAACAAAATATGCATAGTATTGAGCTAATTACCAGTACCTTTTTATATGAATGATTAGCTATTTATTTATTTCTCTTATATGTGACTTGATTATCAGCTTTGCTATATATTATTCAAGTATGCATTGAGATATGTCTCTCAGTACACAGAGTAATTACAAAATTTCAATAGCTGATCATTCTTTCAGTATAGTACACCAAACTCATGGCAATCAACTGTTAAAATAGATTATAAATATTATTATTTAGTGACCAGAAATGTAGAGCATGCTTAGTAGTACACTATTAAATCTATGATTCAAAATGTTATCAGAGTTAGCAATGTACCATACTTTCTATCAATTGATATACTATGCTATAACCTCCCATTGCTCTTATTCAATTAAAATTTTTATATTCATCATCAATTTTTATTTTTTATATATGAACTGAATATTATTAGCATCATCAAACTATGTTATCACTAGAGCTTGTTTTTAAGGATGATAATCGTATCCAAAAACATTTTTCATAATTAAATGAGTTGCTCTCACTCTTAAATGAGTTGCTCTCACTCTCTCATTTTAATATAATATTGTATATAATTTAACATTGAATACTGATAGGTTAATTAGTAATGGAAAAAGTGCTCTTGATAAAATCACATATATAATGTTGCATGTAAAAAATATACAAATGTGGTCAAGTAATTTGCATAGTCTGGCACAGCATATAGAGTGTCCAATTGGGATCTTGTGGTACCAGTATTGATTCTGGCATACACAGGTCTGGTACTTCAACTTCGTATGAATTCCCATGCAATAAATCTACATGCCTTTTTCTTTTATTGGTAAGCCAATATATGCATTAAAACAGAAATTCATGAACTTCAACTACCGTAAAAAACATACTTTATTCTGTGAATGAATTTAAATTTGTGTTTGCACAATGTTTAATTATTTGCAATGAAAGTTTTGTTTTGACAATGTTTTTACTTTGTGTATGAAAAGTGGCTTGAGAAAAAAAAAAATCAGAGAGGCATATTTTGTAAACCGAATGAATAATTTATTAAATAAGCAATGTACACAACCTGTTCCAATGCAAATGTGACTGGTTCTCTCTTCAAGCTGCCTAAAGGTCATCACTAAACATGTTATGTACTGAAATAGTTTAGCTATTCACCATAATTCTAGATGTTTGGATCATAAATTACTGAAATAATGCTGTATGTGTGTACCTTATCCCATAGTGGAACAATATATTAACATTTAATGTTGATCTAAGTTGGGTAAATCAGATCCTGAAATGCAGTGAAGAGTAAGAGTTATATGAATGCTTTCAAGCAGTTTTTCAAATTTTGTGATAACAGGGGAGGTATTGAAGATAAGTTACAAAGATACAAAATATACAGTCATATTTCATATCATAACTCCTGATCCAGATGTGTTTTCAATCTGGTAGTTATAATTGACTATTTATTAGTCTGTTTTCAGAACAGGTTATATTTCCCTGATTAATGAAGTTTGTTTAAACTTCTTTGCATTATTAATCTCAAACTGATTGGTCAAATTGCAATCTTTAGTGTCTATATACACATATCAGATCATAGATAAAAGTGAAATCACCTTTATTGTTAAAGAAGGTTGTCACGACTATAGATTGAGATTGCTGATAGCTTAAGGATAGATTGTTATAATGCTTTAAAGGTTTTGTGGTGAGTAGCAATGCACTGATTTAGAGATGTTGTAGTTTGGGCAGAGATCCACTCACCTTTTCAGTGTATTCGGATGAATATTACCGTTGATGTTGGAACATCACTATTATGTGATATTATGTAAGATATAAGATAGCTGTAGTTTTAATTTTTTTATTGGGATATTGAAAATTGTGGAATTAATTCGTCTTTTTTGTTTATTATATATTGTCTGATATTGTATATATATTTGTAGGTGAATTCATAGAAATCACAATGATGTATAGTTTTGTCTTAATAATGTGTACATACGTTATTATACGTGGGTTTATTATTATATTTTTTTACTTTTTAGCATATATATATATTTACAGATTTAATTATTAATGTCTCTAATCAAATATACAAAGAAGCCGATAAATTGCTTTGTTTCAATTTTTAACAAAGTGCTGTAAGTAATAAAAAAAAATACCTTTAACTGTTATCTTGGGAAATTCTGGTATTATACGTGAAGTCACAATATCCGCCATTGGATTCCACTCTTCTCTGGGTATGTGGGGTGGAAGCAGATAATGTCCTTTTGTGCCACTGAAGACATTTTAAAACTTGCTTTTAATAGCATTTATCTTCATTAAAGTGTATGTAATTCACTCAAGACATCTAAATTTAAGAAAATTAAAAGAATGGATGAAAGAAAATAAATTTTTTCTGTGGTTAACACCACTCTAGGGAAAAATGAAAGAACTGTTCAGTCATTTTTTTTCTCCTTAAAATAAAGAAGGCATCTAGAAACAAAAAAAAGAACTAACATGCTTAACAAATTAAGGTAAAAAGAAAATTGTGAAAATGATTTAACTTTTTTTTTTAAAAAAAAAAACTTCATTTGATTGTCTCTAGTGGCCCTGCAAGATCTAATGACTATAATCAGTTATTGAATAACTACAATGGGAGATGCCAAAATTTCTACAAACATGTGGTTAGAATAAGCAATTAAATAGTGAGTAAACTCTTAGTTGAGTGAAGTTATTTTTATACACATATTCCATTAAGAGAATCGTATAATGTACTTCACTGAATTAATCACTTTATGAAAGAGTATTTCATACAAGTAATTGGTTTAGTACGATAAACTAATGTTGTAAAATTGCGAATCCTATATTGCTATACACACATACTGAATTTATACAACATCCTCTGAAAAAAAAGTCCAACCTTCATCTAGCTTGAATTTGAATCCTAGCCCTAGCTCAGGGATACGGATCTGTGGGCTAGGATTCAAATTCAAGCTACACGTTGATTTAATATTTTGTATATATCTCACCTTAATAACTATCCAATTATTGGTTAGTAAATGGGTATTTTGCTACTCATGGGTATTTCACTGCACACAGTTTGAAAGTACATGAAAAAGGTAATTTTAAGCCATTGGAGGATTATAAAACACCTTTTACCCCTTAGTGAACTATTTAAATCTGTTTTACCATAATGCTCATTTCTGTTCCATTGTATGGGGATTGAACTATAATAGGTATTTTTTCCTTTTTTAATAATCTGGTTTAAATTTTAGCTATGGGTGTACTCAGATAACATTCAGTTAAAATCGAAAATGAACGCTGAAATCATATGATTTTGTAAAGACAATAATATTTGTTTGATTGATGTTGAACTGAAAGCCTAAGGTACTCATCGCCTTATACTCTACTGTTATAAGAGTATGGAAAAATTTACATTACATTATAATGTTTACAACTACCTATAAAGCCATGAAAATCTTTAAATTAATGTGTATAATTTTTGTGGCAGATTGTGAAAATTCAAACTTTCACATATTAAAAATTAATTGTGTCTGATTTATGACTTATACTACAATTAGAATATTAAACATTCAGTTTAATTTCTGGTTTCAACTTGCTTTCTGTTTTAATTTGTTGTAGCCTAGTTATATCATAGCTGAAATTTAATGTAGATAATTACATGTAAAAATTCCCATTAAATTTCAGTGTTTACACACATACATATATATATTGTAATGGTTGGTTACATGGCACACAGTGACATAGTTGTGTGCATGCACATGTATATAAAGTAAAGGAAAAGTAGAAATAAACACAGACAAATTTTTGTAGATATTTTTCTACATTTCCTGGAATAAAAATAATAAATAAAGGGTTAAATAACTCTGAATTTAAAATATTTTTTTTATTATAAATAAACAGTTAAAAAAGTCTAATAAATATTATTTGTAATTCTGATTTTGGAATTTAAAAACAAACATGTTTCTAATAATTGTAAAAATATCTATCTTTGAAAATCTTTTATGCTTATATACATTATTTTGTATACATTTTTATTATCTATTTTGAAATCTTTTTAATTAGTTAACCCTTAAACTGCTAATTATATTATTGGTTGTATGAGGTAAAAATCAAATCTTTTAATTGGCCAACTCACAAACTGAAGACAAAGCCTATTGTTAAAACATATTCACCTATAATATTAAATTCAACTCAGATACGTTTATAAAAAGTATATTATTAATTTTTCAGGTTATGAAGAGAACGAAAGTTCTTTCAAAAATAAATTGCTATTTATTTATTCTAAAATATTCAATTTCGGCAACATAAAAGCTATAATATAAACAAAAAGATCGACTTTTATGTTATAGAAAAGTAAATATTTCTTTTTACTACAGCTTCAATATTTTTACAAAAATCTTCGATATTTTTCGAAAATAATTTTGTTTTTTTAGTTTATTTTTTAAAAATTATTTTTAATTTGTCAAATTATCCTTTTTTTAATACTTAAATCACATTTGAAATGAAAATCTCAGTGTTTATCTTTATTTTCTTTGATCAGGCGGTTTCTTTGTTTTTTCCAGCCAATCAGAATGTCTTTGTCGGCTGAGAACTGGCTGAGAGCCAATCACCAATAAGCTTCTTTCTTTGTTTAGCTTTAAATGCAGTTTTTTTTATTTTTTACTTGTAAAAGAATTTGGAAGAGGGCACCATCTTATAGAGCTTTTAAAAACCTATTTAAAAACATATTGAACGAATATTTTCGTATAAAAACTCACAGAGTTAGAGTGATGTCAGATGTCTATGAGGAGCCTCGTAAGAGGCGGGAAAAGGATTAAACTGATAAAATTTCCAAAATATACCTTTTAATTAAAAGTGCTTTTGGTGGGATTAAAATTGTTTTTAATCAAGACAGATTGAAAACAGTTACTGTGTTTTTATCACCTCAAGAGTAAAAAAGATTAGACAGTTTGAAAACAGTCTGAAATGTGTTGTTATCACCCCCAATCCAAGTCTACATAAGGCTTGGATAAAAAAAAATTATTTAGTTTGGATAGTAATTTTTTTGAAGACAGTTCTTGTCTTAATATTTTTGTGAAGCAGTTGGCTGGCAAAATTGGAGTTTAAAGAGTTATGAAAATAAACATTTCTCCCATAAAGATGTAGCTAAAGTCACACCAGTATATCCAGAAGTAAGCAGTCTACTAGTTCTATATACTGGAGTTTTGATTCATGTGAAGACTGTATCAACTTAAAATGGATCAATTAACCTGTACAAATGTGTTCTACAAGACAGTTTGTTGGCCTAAAGCTCATCAAACCCTAGACAGAAGGAAGAATGTCAACCATACCTGAATTATACTTTTCCCTGATGGTGACAACAAGCCTGGATTATTCTTTTCTGTTGGACCAAAAATCCAAGCTTACCAAGAGAAAGCTTGAAGAATTGGTATCCATCTGCTATTTCACCTATATGCAGAGAGAAGTACAGATAAATATATATATATACAATGGTGAATAGTGTTATATATAATGTGAACAAAATTTTAAATAAGTTTTTTTTTAATAATTTATTCAAAAATGACATTCTAAAAAAGTAAGATATATATTATAGAATAGTATTATCTTAAATTGTTTAATTAAACTATATTTTTTAAAAAAGAGTAACACAAATAAATAACTCTACTTGACTTTAAAAAAAATCTAAGAATCAGAATTAACATTTCAAAGCTATTTTAAAACTTTTAGAGAAGCTACCTATGATGACTATAACTATGTACAGAAAGAATTATTATATTTTAAAAGAAAAAACAGACTTCAAAAATATTTTAAACAAAAAAAAGAGAAAAGATTAACATTTTAAATTTAAAATCCTGTCAACAATTAATCAATCAAAACAATTACCTAAAAAAGAAAAAAAAAGACTTCATTTTTTAATGAAAAATAAAACTTTTTATGAAAGTATTTATAATTAATTTATATCATATATAATTTTATTTATACACTTTATATGCATGCATTTATATGAAAAATATTTTTTAATAATTTTATTTTGACAAAAATGGATTATATGATATAGACATCAATGTGGGCCTACAATTATGTTTATTAATCAAGCAATTAATTATGGAAAGTATAGTTTGAATAACTTTTATTATTTTGTCAAATCAAAAATATCAAATAATGTAAACAGCAGTGTGTGCATAAATGGTTAAATGCACACACATATATGTAAAATTTTAATCAAATTTTGTTTTATGTCTTGATTGAAATATATCCAAATGTACTGCATATCTGTGTGCATATATATACACATAGCAATGAGTGTCATATAGACATGTATAGGTAAATTTTAATCATTTATAGTATTTGTATATAACTTAACATTTTTATAATTATGTTATGACTATTGAAATATGTCCAGAAGTTATATAGCATGTCTGTGTGTGGATATATATGTGTTGTATATGAACATATTGTAAATCAGTGTAATAACTTGAATTTTTTAGTAATTTTGTAAATCACAAATGTGATAGTGTTATTTATGTATATTAATCAAAATCAGAAGGCTACTTGACATGTGAATAGCCTTATTTTAGAGATGTTATTATATTTTTATTGTTATTAATAAACTTGCATTTTATTATTAAAATTATTCCAGTGAACTTAGTTGTAAAGTTTTAGAATATTATGTATTGCATCATTATCTTGATCACTGTAACAGTAATAGAACTTATGTTCTCTGAGCTAGATTTGTACATAATGGTCTGATTATATGAATGAGGATATATTTAGTGCTTAAGGGGCATCCACTGATGGTCATTCATCATATTGATTGGTTCATAAGATTATATTCTTTAAGTTTCCTGCATTACATTTTATTTAGTTTAGTCTATTAGAATTTGTTTATAGTTAGCCAGTACACCAATGGTACTAAGTGGCTAGAGCATTGATGATGATCAGCATGTTTTAAAATCCTAGCATTATTGTTTATGTATTCTGATGGATGGCACTATGTTGTTGCACTCAAGTTAATATTTAAATAATTGTCCCAAGCTGGCAAAGGCTAAATAGTTGACCTGGTCTACAGAAGACCCATTTCCAATCCAGTTACCAGGTTGATTGTTGATTTATTTTTTGTTGTATTGATTTATTTTGATGAATGAGTATTACTTATATTATACTTTTTATAAAGCTGGTGGATGTATAGTTAATCATAATGTCTCTAAGAAGTGACTGGCCAATTTCTGAGAGATCTCATAATCTCATGCTCTCCTGTATATATAACTTTGCTTATATACCTCTTGAATATATAACATCTCTCCTTGAATATATAAAATTGCTGCTATATTTTTTGATAATAAACATTACTTTATTATTTTAATCTAATATCTTTAAATATTAAACTTTATTTGAAATATTTTTCCATCACCATCTACCCCATACTGTTATAATATATATATATATATATATATATATATATATATATATATATATATGGTGTATAATTGATGCGTATACCTGGTATACTTATAATCAGGGTTCAAGGCTATTCTGATTACAATTATTTTCAAGAGTCGTAGAATTTCTCTTATAAATAGTTGACTATAACCATCCAATATTGATCAATAAATGTATATCCAACTATTCTTAGAAGGTAAAACACTAATGATAAATCACTCATATTCTTGTTGCTTAGAAATTAGCAATCTGAATGAATACTTGCCTTTTTCTTTTCAATTTTTTACTATGATAATCATTGGAGAGGTTTTTGTCCTAATTTGGACTATTTATTACAAAGTTTAATATATATATATGAGGTTTGAACACAGACTTTCACCACCCCTTCAGCCATCCATTCTAGATCATACAACATATACATATAATCTCATAATGTAAAAAAGAAAAATAATCTCTAATATATATATTTTGTGTTAAACCATCACTTCTTAGTTGGTCCAGATCATCATCTCCCACATATTTATATATAATCAGCACAAAATATGTATATTGGAGATCATTTTTCACATGTGTTAATCATATGTATCAGTTGTATTAGATAGAATAGATGGCTGAAGGAACATTGAAAGTCTGTGTTTATATCTAGACTTCAGGTATATATATATATATATATATATATATATCAGTGATGAAGCATGACTTTTTTAGGAATGGAAGCACACTACATAATCTTTTTTTATAATGTTTTTATTTTACTTGCCCCAACAATTTTTAAGTAATAGCTAATATGTACATATTAAATACATTTAGAAAAATCTGGAACTCTTTTATCTTTTAATAAGACCTTGATTAGTTTAAATATAAATACCACATTATTAATATATTTTTTACCTTCTCAATTCTTTTAACATTCTTAAAAGTTTTAACTGTAAATTACATCTTAGCATTTTTTGAACTTCTTATAATCAATGAGGATACAAGAATGAATTAATTGAGTTCATTCCATATGCATATAAAAACAATTTGACTGTTGATATTCCATTCTAAAAATAAGTGAAAAAAAATTGAAAGTGAATTTTTTAAATTGAATTTTAATTAAAGCTTTTGAAAGTTTTTAGTGAATTTTTCTATGGAAGCACTCATTCTATTTAATACATGGTTGCTTTGTCACTGATATATATATATATATATAATCAAAATTACCTCAAATTCACTACTAAACCAGAGTATCCAAAAAAAAAAAAAAAAAACTAAATCACAATGAATGATCGCACTATTAATTTTGATGAGGGTAAGGTTGTCTTCTCTAAAAGAAATGAAATAAAAAAAAAATTAAAGAACTTTTATTATTACAAATTTATGATTCCTAAGTAATTTAATATTAAGTGTAAGTGGGATGAAAGTGGAATTGTGGGTAATATTTAATATAAATTTGTTATCTTTTAGTCCTTTACACTTGAGAAATCTGGTTTAGTTGTGAATTTGGGATAATTTTGATGATTTTATTGACTAGTTTAGCTTTTATTTTGGGTTAAACCATGTGTTGGTTTTGATTAATTCCCAAGATTTCAACAAAAAAGTTTTTGGGGTTTAACCGTGTGTTGATTTTGATTAATTTCCAATGTTTATTTCAGGGAAATATTGGGAATTAATCAAAACTAACACACAGTTTAACCCAAATCATATAACTGTGAATACATTAAATATAATATAATTAATATATAATATATATTCCATCTTTATTGTTAAAAGGAGGTTGCCATGACAACAGATTGAAATTGTTGATTGTTATTGATATTAGGATTGTCGAAGTGTTGACTGGATTTTAATGATTTTACAGAAAACAGTTAATCTAAGTTCATTTCTGTGATAAATAAGATTCATTATGGTGACTATTGTATTAATAATTTAACTAATATAATGTAGTTATTATTTCTTTTTATTGATTTGATGACATATTTTATTTTTGATTTAAAATATGTGGAATTTCAATTGATATTATTGTGTAGGTTACTTTGTTTTAGGTGTTTTATTTCTATAATTATCTATAGAAATTTTCCATATATTTTAAGATGCCCTTTATGTAACAGTGCCAGCTTTTATTCTTATTTCTAAAATTAATTTTCTTCAAATAATAAGATATTTTATATCTTGGAGACTTAGTTTTCATTATATTCTTATGTCATCATTAATTGATTTGTATATCTTTTTGTAGAACCCTTAACATTAATTATTTTCAAATATTTAATTATTTTTGTATTTCTTCTTTCTTGAATGCACTACATTCTCTTAGTATTAAAAAATTCACAAGTATTTAGTAATGCATTTGCTGTCCTGTTGCTTTTACTTTAGTCTGAGCCATTTTCTATGTTTCTATTTTTAATTAATTGAAATACTTATGTAGATTAGGAATATACATTAAATCTTTTTAATAACTTTCATATGTTATTGTGATTTAAAATATACAATAGGACCATTGTATTCACTTCATTTGATTTTACGTGCTATTAAAGATATTAAAATGTATCAAAAAGTCTTAATATGCATTTTAACATGTACATATCATTTCAATGAGCATTGATCCACTTCAGGATGAAGATCTCTCCAAGTTTAGTCCAAATTTCTTTAAACCATTGCTTCCTTATTTCATCCATTGATCTTACATGTGGTCTGTTTCTAAGTCTTTTACAATCTCTTGGCCCCAGTTTAACACTTTAACTATCCATATATTATAATCTCCTCTAATAACATGTCCAGCTTCCAGCTTCATTTAAATCTCATAATTCTTTCAGTGTTGTCAATGTTTGTTCTTTAACCCACATATTTCATGTTTGGTCCCTTTTCGTTACTCCTAAAATATATCTCTCAAAGCTTTGTTGTGCAGCATGAAATCTGAGTATTGCTCTAATGTTCAAATTTCAGATCAAAAATAAGAACTAGTAAAACACAGTTGCTAAAAACTTTTTTTTTCATATACATAGGATTATTCTCTGTTGATATTAATTAATTTCTAACAAAAACTCACCATTGAAGTTTAATTCTATGAGTAGTTTTATCTGTTCAAAATATTTGTAATTGTCAATTTCTTTTAATTCATGTTTATCAATATTTATTTTTTTCTTTTGAAAAAATTCATTGAACATTATTTTAATCTTCTCAGCATTTATCTTTAGTACTACTTCTCACTTTCACCTGATAACTTTTGCAGTATTTCATGTAGTCTGAAGAATTACTTGCTAAAACAGTCACATCATTACAAAATCCAAATAATTTAAATAATGTTCCCTCAGCTTTTCATTTCAATTCTCAAAATATTTCTTGTAAAATTGCTGTAAAAGGATTATTCTTCTTAATATCAATCTAAATATTGCTGTTTCATTTTGATAAATATTCTTCAGAATATGACAATATTTTGGGTCTATATCTTGGTGTTCCACTGCTTCAATCACTGTCAAAATCTTACAGAATCAAATGTCACTTTGATGGCAACTTATATTTATTGGTTCTTTTTATAATTTCTCTCAATACTTGGATATGATCTACTGTACTAAAACCATTTTTAAATCCAGCTTGTTTTTTTTGGTTAGTTAAAATACAAAGTTTGCTATAGATGAGCTGTAATTTTCTTGATAAAAATTTTATATAAAACAAATAAAAAACTAACACATTTGACATTTTTAATATCTTCTTTATCTTCTCTTTTAAATATCAATTTTACTGCTGTATTTTTCCAATCATCTGATATTTACCAACAGTTTTTATTTTATTTTTTTCATCCATTTCTTTTAAGATATCAATTATAATTTCATCTTTTCTGGAGCTTTTATCTTCTTCATTGATTTTATTACATACATCACTTTTTTTTATTTAAAATGCTGGGAAATTTAGATGTAATTTGGGGAGTACTATGTTTTATTGTTGTTGTTTATTATAATATGTAAAACTCTTCCTCATATTTTGTAATGTCCTTTCACTTTTTAGTAATTCCATCTTTTTTATTTATTGCAGAAATATTTTTTACATATTCATCTGTTCGTCATACATTGTCTTATCTCAATAGAAAATTTACTGGTAAATTGCTGTTGTTTTGTTTTTAGTACCAGTTCTCTTCATAGATCTTAATAAAATATCAGTTCTCTTCTTATTGATTTCATTCATGTTGACCCATCTTCAAAATCAGTTAATATTTTAAACAATTTGCAAGTTATAAATTAATTTTATTTGTGTGTTTCTGAAGGTGAGAAATATCAACTAGTGGGACTGGTTTTCTTATTTTTTTATCACTAGATTTGAATTAACACATATCTTACATTGAGTAAGTCTTGCCATCTTGAAATACATATTTTCTTTTAAGCAAAGTATTATCATTCTGCTATACCTTTATTTGGATGATTCCATATACATTTCCATTTGGATGTTTTGTCAAAGAAAGAATTCATTATATTCAACTATTTTATTTCTGAAAACTTCACAAATCTGTGTCCTTTCTTATTTCTATTACAATACCCAACCTTTCAATTTTTATCTTACAAATCTAAAATGATGTTTAATCTGTCAAGTATTAGTGGTCGAGTGGTCAGCACAGCTGCCTTACAAGTAGTTGTCCCGGGTTCACCCATTCGCTTCCCAGCGATGCTTTGACACATAAAAAAAAGATGTTTAATCTGATCAACTATATAAAAATCTTTTACTTCATAACAATTAGAATTTGGGGGGTTATTTTTCTTTAAGATGAATAAATCATCTTATCCCTCTTATATCATATTCGTCAATCTTCATAATATTGTTCTTCAACTTTTTATTTATAATGAATTCTGTTTCACTTTTGCTTTAAAAAAATTCTGCCATGTAATAAAGTACATGCTCACTTTTTTTAATCAGTTGTCTCTTAACTTGATAAATACAAAAATGTCCCATTTTATATTAGAGAGTTGTTCTTCCAATTCATACAACCATTTTTTATTTGAAAGTGTTCTGCAATTGAAAGTATCTGAATAAAAGATTATCACCAAATGGCACAGTGGATCTGCAATCAAGGTTTCTTAGTATTCTCCACTTTTGGCCATCAACTACTTCCCTGGCTGAATTATAATTTACTTTTATCTATCATGATTGTAAACATCTATTTACAGAAAGTTCATTTACACACACATTCATCTTGCCTTCAAGAAAAGTCAATTCATGTTTTCATTAAGTACTATATGACATCTGAGAAGAAAGAGCGTCTATTTTTGATTTTAACAGCAATAAACTCACTACAATGACTGGTGTATATTGTTGAATAGCCCACCTATATTCATTTAATTATAACATTGTACTTATTTAACATGATACTCTTGTCATATACCAATGAAATACTCCAAAAAAACTGAATCAAGCCATTATGAAAAGTATAACTGTATAGATATATTCTCACTTAATAAGACTTGATTTATCTTTCAGTGAATTCTCAACAAAAGCGTAGTACAAAATTAATTAACTAACTGCACCAGGAACAGGATGAATATATAGTTTATAAAATATGCAAATTTACTGCAGTCAGAAATGTAAATTATAAAAGTCAGATGTTCCATCTTTTTGGACAAAGAGATGCAAGATTCCTTCCTGTTGACTGTAAAAGAAAGTTTAAGGAAACATCGGTTATTGCAAATGCCCCAAATACAATCAACAGGAAGGAGACTTGCATCCTTTTGTCAAAAAAACTGAACATCTGATTTTTATAATTTCCATTTCTCACTGCAATAATTTGCATATTTTATAAACTATATATTCATCTTGCTACCAGCGCAGTGAGTTAATTAATTTTGCATTATGATTTTGGCGAGAATTCGTCGAAAGTTAACTCAATGCTGTTAAGTGAGAATATATCTCTATACGGTTATATCTTTTTATAGTAGCTTAACTCAGCTCAAGTTTTTTCGGAATATTAATCATATAGTAATAACATTACAATGACAACGAAAATTGGAGTGAATATTAAATATTTGTCTTGCTCAGTTTTTTTTAAGACCTTGAAGATGAATCAATGGATTCGTTTCAGTTAAATGTAAACTCGTTCCCCCAATATATGTGCTTAGAGATCACCAATAATTTTTTTATTAACTATAAATCATAGCTATAATTGACATCATAGAATTAGGGATAGAAACCTTTCCGTTACCACAAAGATAAGTTTAATTTTGCAAGCTATTTCAAATAAAATGAAATATATAAACTGCTAAGAAGTTTTTAATAAATTTAATTGTTTTTAATAAATGTATGGAATATATGCATTTAATTTTGAGATTATACACTTTAAAACATCATTAAAAGTAATTAACAAAAAATTAAAAGCATTATGATGCAGTTATAATAAGTTAAGAGAGAGAATATACATGTTTTCACATATGCTGGTAAGGCTAGATTATTTTTGCGTTGACTGTTTTTATATACACTGATGGACAGTATGCAGATATGAATATGTTCACTCAATCTCTCTTTCTTTCTTGAAAATATATATATTGTACTTTTTGTAATGGGGGTTTATGATGATAAAATGCTAAAGATATAAAGCCTAAGTGATGTTAAATGTGTAGCTTTCAAGCATTCTTGCTTGCAAGATATGTATAGCCATTCAAAATAAGTCATAGATCACATGACCCTATTCTCTTAAGCTTGTAAGTTATAAACAATGAGAAATTGCCAATCCTCATTGTTTATGTATAGCCATTTTTTGTCGTGTGATTATAGCCATAGAGTCAGTAGTTATATTGTGAATTAAACAATTACAATTTAATTGTTTGTTTTTTTTTAATGTGTCAAAGCGTCGGCTGGGAAGCGAATCCCGGGACAACTGCTTGTAAAGCAGCTGTACTAACCACTCGGCCGCCAATTTAATTGTTTTTTGCAGTAGTAAATAATAATGTTATATATGATCATAATAACATTACTATGGTATACAAGACAAAAGAAAATTCTCATTATGATATAATAATCAAATACAGAAAGAAATTATTGATGTTCTGATTTATAGATTTTTATTCACATCCGGAGTTATTGAAATTATAGTCAGTGAATATGGAAAAACTACTGTATTCTTATAATATTATTATAATGCAACATTAAACCCAACATTATTAATAAAATATATTCATGGCTTTTGAAAAATTAATAAAAATTTAAGCTTACATTATTATGTTTACTGAGAATGGATATTGTTATTGTTTATCCTATTGTCACTAAACATTTTAATAATACAAAGCAGCTTTATTATTATATGATGTAGTTAAAACAGATTATGTTACAGTATGATAAACAATGACAGATAAACATATAATAATCAAACATTGTAAATTATTTGAGATATAAGAGGCATTGTTGGTAATGTGACAGTTTAATAACAAACTGTCCTGATTTGCTGACTATGACATGAGATAAATGTAGTGTACATACTTATAATCTATTAATAGGCACTGCAAGGCAAATCACTTTCTAACAATCCCTCATAGAAGAATAATGAAGGCGAAACGTGTATTTACTAATTGCTAGTTTATTCTTGCTTAATTATTTAATTAAAAGTGGTTGGATATCCATTTACTGATCAAAATTGAATGGTTATCAAAGATGGTTGTGGTTTGGCCATTTAAAAAACAAATCTAAACCTTACGACAAATTTTTAAGTATACAAAATTTTGGTTCAAACCGAGGTCATAGCATGGCAGAAAGATGCCCTTCCTATATATTTATATTGACACAATAGTATTTTAAGATTAATAAAATAAACACCCTATATTTAAGATGCGTTAACTATTAGTCCATTCATAGATTGACTACTTTACACAATTTATCATGTGCTGTTTTTTTTGGGTTTTTTTGCAGCAAGAAATTGTATTTCTCAAATCAGCTTTAAAAGAACAACATGATCAAAAAAAAAATGAAGTAGTCATCTTCCATGATGTTGGTGTGTCTACTGGTCACAAAAGCATACGACATAGATCAGCACAAACACGTGAAGTTCCAGTTTATTTTATGAATTCAACTGAAATCTTGCATCATCGGTATTCTCCGCAGCCCAAATCCTGTAAAGATAATAATATAATTTTGAAAAATAGAGCCAATAAAGATTCACACCAGAGAGCTTCCAATGTAAAATACTGTAAGTACTTATTTTATTTTATACTTTAAATTGAAAATATGAATGTATGTGTAGCTTACTGTTAGGATATGAAAATATTTACCAGTTTCTTTAAGATTTCAAATGAAATAATAATTGATTGCCTTATTTAATGTGTATTTAATGTTATGTTACCGATCTAAATATATATATAAATGTGTGTGTGCGTGTTTGTTACATATAAAGAACAGGGAACTATTCTAATATTGTTAACAAATATTAAAAATCCTGGCATATCTGATAAATTGGAATGCCAAAATATATGCATATTATTCAAGCATGCACACACACAATATCGTTTTTAGATTTCGTTAATTATATGTAATTAATTTTGCGTATATATATGTATTGATATTCTTTCTTTGATATTTTTGGTTTTCCATTCAGCTTAATATTTTTTCGGTAAAGGATAGCAGCATATATATATAATATATGAATACAAGTACAATGTATATAGTGAATATGAATGTTATTTTGGGGGATTTAAACACACACTTTCAACCTCTCTTCATTTATCCACTCCATCTTATATAACCGATAAACATGGACCAACTAATGAGTGCTGTTTTAATATGAAATACTTATATTGGAGATCATTTTATATTTTTCACATATATGTAATCATATGAATCGGTTATATAAGATGAAGTGGATAGCTAAACAGAGCCTGAAAGTCTGTGTTCAAATTCCTTCTAATTACAACATATATATGCTAAATTATTTATATATAATACTTGAAGCAATAAATCTCTGAGCATTGGCTTACATTAATGTAACATCCCTTTAGTATTAAAGTCACACATATAACAAATGAAAAATTAATTTATTTTCATTTGTTGTTTAAGTTTTTATATGGATCAGAAATTAAAGAGTGAATATCAAATCAGCCATGATATTATTGAATCTTCATTTGAATTGACTTCTATTCATATTAATAATTTTGCTAATAAACCACTAAATAGTCAATGTGAAATAGTAGAGTTTTACATTCATATATGAAACACATTGGAGTAATAAGATAACCATTGACTGTATTAATTGTATATTAACTAATGTCAAAATCAATAAGTTTCTGGATAAAGATGAATCTAATTTTGCTCACTATCTAGGCATGCATATGTGTATCATAAATTAGACAAATGATAACTATAAGGATAGATATTAATTCAACAGAGTTGTTTATTGTAGCTTAATAATCAACTTATACTTAAACTCAAAAGATAGAGATAATTTCAATTCATTTTAATATCCATGCAAGCACATCATTAAATGTTAAATATGTAACAAGAGAATTTTGCAGAGCTGTTGTTGGATATATAACACTTGGAATAATACTACTTCTGAACACGGGCTATATTAATGCAATGCCTCTAGCGTCAAAATCATTTACATCACAATCAAAAACTGAATTCACTTTTGTAATCTATATATGTAATTAAGCAGATATCAAATTTGTATACCACTAGTATATAAGCTTCAGACTACACACATTCATTATACTTGCATTTCATGAACAACTTTCACTTGTCAGAGTAGCTAATGGCTTGACACATCTCAATAAATCACATCTATATTGATAGCTTGTTATTCATATGTATATTTTTTATTCCTCTATTATGTTTATAAACAACACTAATACAAATTTTATGCACACATATATATATAATAAATTTTGCATGTGTTTTTTGATATACTTTATAAAATGTATATTCTTTTTCCGATGTTTTTGGTTTCCCATTCAGCTTTTTTTGTTGTTGTGCACCATAATTATAGTATCAAAAATATATTAAGCTCAATAGAAAACCATTGAAAAGATAATAATTATACACTTTGTAAAGTATATCAACATACGTATGTGAAATTTATTACATATAATTAATGAAGTTTAAAACAAAATTATATATATATATAACAGAACAGTGGAATTAACTTCACTATTTTCAATATCCCTAAATAAAAATTATATCAAGCTTACAACATAACTGCCATTCTTCATAGCAATTTACAGTTAGAATTTATTTGTATATCGAAAATTGCACAATTAACCCCAGTGTTTGTTTTTATTTGAGATTATGAAACTATAAATCACATCAATGCAGCCAGTGCATAAATAAACCAATAGAATATCTCCAATCTTCTGCTAAGACAACACTAATTTTTTAGATGATAAATGGAACCTTGATAACAGATTGCTAATATTCTATTTGTTTATTGACACAATGGCTGCAGTGTTGCAATTTACATATTTTTATCAGTTAATGGTTGGCACTTGCAATTTAAATTTACATATTTTTATCAATTAATGATTGGCACTTGCAATTTAAATTTACATATTTTTATCAGTTAATGGTTGGCACTTGCAATTTAAAGTATATATACAGAAGGCTAACAAAATTACTGGACTGACATGATGAAGCATAGAAAAGTAAATACTTTACATCTAAAGAGAGAGAACATTAAAAAAATGGGAAAATGATATTTGACATAATGATGATATCATCTAAGTTAGATGGGCTACCAGCATCCAAAACTGCTAGACAATATAATGATATATAATCAACCATGTCAAAAGTGATGGCTTACCTTTATCAAAGATAGGAAATCAAATTGTTTTTAGAAATCAATGCTGAGACAAACTTTTGAACATTATGAAAAAATGAATCCAATAAACCACAAAAGGAAATTACATACATATGGATACTTTTATCTATTACTCCATCATGATCTACAAATGTAATATTGATAGCAAAGCTGGAATTTCAAAGATGCTTTTTATCCAATGTACAAATGGAGACATTACAAATGTAAAAGACAAATTTGCAACAAGGGTATCATTATTGGAGAAATTTTTCATAAAGCGTTTATTAAATTATTAATTGGTTACTTCTCAAGAGTTAATGTGATCATTAAGACCAAACGATAGAATGATCTTCAATCCAACAAGTTTTATCTCTCAAGTCTGTGCTGCTCCCACTGTGTTAAACTATTTCTAGATGAGATAGAGTCACTGAGAAATTCATTGAAGGTTTAAAATAAGTCCATCATCAGGTGCAAATATAAAGCTGTCATCACAG
The DNA here is from genome assembly GCA_028023455.1 of Epiperipatus broadwayi. Classification (NCBI taxonomy): domain Eukaryota; kingdom Metazoa; phylum Onychophora; class Udeonychophora; order Euonychophora; family Peripatidae; genus Epiperipatus; species Epiperipatus broadwayi. The sequence goes on from JAQFVV010012405.1 coordinate 7,189,213, forward strand.
TAGAGCAATGATTATATGTTTCATTTTAAAAAATAATAGACACTGTGATTAATAAATTTATAGTTAGTAAAAGTTTCATTGCTGGAGAGTAAGATATATAAAACAGTTTTAAAGTATCCAACTGTTGTGTATTCGAATGCAAGCACTCAGAATACCAACAAATAAATTAATAAATGGTAACATTTTATTAATAGTAAAATGTTATTGATACACACAAACACAGTATAAATATTTCACTTAAGGTTCACTTCCAGTGATGCACTTAACAACTGGTTGCTTTCTGAATGTTTTCTTTCAGCGTGTTTTCAAAAAACTTTGGCTTCATTCAGCTGCTGCTCGGGATCATGTTGACTTCACACTAAAGACCTTCACCATCACTTATGCTTCTTTCAGCTACTGTCCATTAAAATCTCCCCCAACAGTTTGTTTGGCAAATTCACTGGAATGAGAACAACACACTTTGATGCACAAACTATTTATATACATAGTTTGACCTCTGGTTAGTCAGGTTTCATCATTGATTGTTATCAGATTTGTTTTCCTTTTTGCATTTTTAATTAGTAGGTTCAACTTCTATTGTATCAAGAAATATTTGTAAATAACAAATATCTCTTGGTATTTACCAAAAGCAATTTTCTTATCACAATTACATAAAGATTTTCTCTTATCAGTTAGCAATTTGAGAAAATATATTTCTCTTATATTTCCTTACTTTTTCTGGAGTCCAAAAAAACTTATAATTGAATTTCAATGTACATATTTTTACAAAACATGACACCTCCCCCCACTCCACAAAAAACCCTATTTAGGTTTCTCAGTCTTAATCCTGTAGTCTGTTAGGTCTTTGTTTCTCCTGCTTTGGCCAGGATGATTTTCCCTCCTGTTTCAGTAAAACCTATTCACCTATCTGTGTTTGTGCATTTCTTTCTTTCCACAGTCTGTTTTTTATTGTGTAGTCACTATCTTGAATGCCTGTCTTCAGGCCCTCTTTTCTTTCTACTTTTATTTTTATTAGGTCAATATGTTTTTGTTATTTCATGAAACCTGGCATGATTTTCATAGCATTTGTATTTCACATTATTTTCTTCTCTACTTATCACAATGTGATTGGACAATATTTTTTCTATTGTTCCCTTTATCCATAACTTTCTTGGCATATCTCTTATCTGGATCACTGTTCCTGCTTGGAACTTTGCTTTTCCAGAAGTATTATCCTCATTTTATCATAATCTGTTTTGTTTTGGATGAATTAATGATAACTTGGTTCTTAATTTCATTTCCATTAGTAGTTCTGATGGTGTACTTCCAGTGACTGTGCAAAGCATTGCATGTTTCCACAGCATTATCTCCTGTAAAATGTATTCAAGACTTCTGCTATTACTTTTTCTCAATGTCTTTGTGATTTGTTGAATTGATTTCTCTGCCAAATCATTGGGTGGTGGATAGAACAGGAAGTTCTAATATGCTGAATTCCATTAAAACTAAAATATTGCCATAATATGTATCCTGTAAAACCTGTCATGTTGTCAGATTATAGTCTTTGGTAATTCATGTATTGCAAAATGGTTGTTAAAACACTTAATTATTTCTTCTGCACTGGTGTTTCTTATTTTGTGGCATTTTGTCCACTTTGAGTAAGCATCTACAAAATTATCAAAAACAATTTCCTTGTGATAGGGGCCTATGTGATCTAGGTGTAATCTCTCCCATGGACTTATTGTCTTTGGCCATGGTGTATATTTTTTTTGGTGGCAGTGCCATCTCTGCTTGACACTCGACATATATTTTAATGCATTTTTAATATATATATTTACATTAGGCCACCAGATGTAGCTGTGAGCTAAAGCTAACAATTGTGCCTTAGTTTGACTCTCTTTGATAGTATTCTTTCTTTTTTCTATGTCTTGGTTAGATGTAGTCCATAGTTTCCCTTCTATATTCTTTATTTTATCTTTTATCTTCCCATACCGGTTTTTTACTTTTGTTGCTATCTTCTCACCTAAAGTTTTTCCCTGTACTATTTCTTGTATCTGTATTCTTGCTTCTATTACTTTCTTTCTAATTGTTGTTGCTACAACCATTTTGATTTTTACCTCAGCCTGTGTTAGTGCCGGCTAACTTCATGACATGTTTAGTATCCATAAACTTGTTAGCTTTTTAAAACCTATTTGCTATTCACAGGTCCAAGATGGTGATGACTGCAACAATTTGTTATGTATTTGAATGCAGGCACTCAGAATGCCAACAAATAAATCAATGAATAACACAACAAATAAATCAATAAATGGTAAAATGTTATTAATAGTGAAAAGTTATTGATACACACAAACACAGTACATATAGTTCACTTAAGGTTCACTTTTCACAATGCAGTTAATAACTGGCTGCTTTCTGACAGTTTCCTCTGGCCTCAGTTTCCAAAACACTTTGGCTTCATTCAGCTGCTGCTTGTGATCACGTTGATTTTGCACTAGAGCACTGTACTGTTACTTATGCTTCTTTCAGCTAGTTCATTAAAATCTCCTACCAACAGTTCACTTGGTAAATACACTGGAATGAGAACCACGTTCTTTTCTGCACAAACTATTTATATAAGCAGTTTGGCCTCTGGAAATCCAGGGTTCATATTTGATTTGATATCAGATTTGTTTTCCTCTTTGTGTTTTTAATTAATAGGTTCAAAACTTATATTGTATCAAGAAATATTTGTAATTAGCAAATATTTTTTGACATTTACCAAATGAAATTTTTTATCACAATTACATAATCCTAGTTCTGTCTTCTGTCTATGAAGAATATGAAACGGCTAACTAAATTGGTTATGACCTAACACCTGAAAATAAAATGTAAGCCTAATTCAAACCAAAGAAACAATTTTCAAGTTTAGTTAACTTCAGATTCCCTTATGGGCACTGAAGGTGGAAACCCTGCCCCTGTATCATGAATGCTTTCATTACTAAAAAAATACGAAGATGAAAAAAAAAATTCTATTTTCATATCATTCAGAGCTGAACTAGATATTATGAAAAGAAGGAAGACTTTAGAACAATCTATTTTTTCATTTACAATATAATGAGATAGCATAATATAATGTTTATTTCCTATGACTTGAGGTTCAGACCTGATGTTTTTCACAGAGGGCGTTGCTGATAACGTTTGGGGTAGGTGATTTAAATATTATCCTATATATTTATAAGCATCTTACAAATTAATAAAAAAAATGTTTAATAAAACTTTATTTTATTTTCATGTAGTTGTAATTTTATCTGCCTAATTTTATATATAATTAAAATAAATGATTGTTTGTTTGGCATTTTAAGCATTGACTGGTGTCTATGCATTCTCCTGTTTGTTTTCTAATGAATTATAAAATAATTGTGTCACAATAACGAAAAAAAGTATTGATTTATGTTGAAATACAGCTTTAAAAGTGAGATGATAAAAATTTTGTATCATACAAATGGCAACGGATTGTATTTTTAGTTTTAATTCGTGTTTTCTTGATTACATTGTAATTGAGATTTTGTTTAGTAAATTATATGGAAAATTTTCCATTATATTTTCAATTAAATTCTAAGCCCTATGAAAACCAAATAAGAAAAGCTTCAGGGTAGACATATCTTAAAACTTGAACTAAGTGCTTTCGATATTTTGGTTATGACATTATATTCATAGAAATTAGTGATTGACAGGAGGATAGTGGGTATAAATAGGATTTAAATATGTGCAAATGTATCGACCTTTTACAGGGGGGAAAGTAGGATTCCTTTTTTATTTATAGAGTTTATGTTGTTGGTGATATATCATGCCTCCTTTATTTTGCACTTGAAGTCATTTTATTAAATGCATACAACACTGGCTGATGCATGCTCAGTTATGTGGCAAATGTGTTTGATGCTCCAGGAATATGGATTTGTTTTCTGCATTGCTATTTTCCCTTTTGTGGAAGTATTGATGTAGGGACATTCTTGATGTAAGACTGGCACCTGATTCTCCATAGTAGACTACACTAAAGTCAGCTTGAGTGCTGGTGATCTATTTTTCATGTTTATATATATACAAAATTAAGTTTAATGAGCTTTGAAAGTATTCAATATATGGGAATGTAATTATGGTTCACAGATTAGTAAGTTATCATAAAACTCACCTCAGGTATATTATTATTTTGCCTTTTCTATCTTTATTTCTCTTGAAGTTGGAATTACACACTCATTTGTGATTTGTTAATGATGATTAATGATGATAATCTCTTATCTTGTTAAAATATGATTCATTTATGAGATAATACTTATTTAGTACAATATTATCTATCACATAGTTATTGGTTTTATCTTTTTCACTTTGGGTACCTCAGTAAAATACACAGCCTAGGGTACATATGACCAAGAATAAACTTATGTAATATATTATATCCCAAAATACAAATGTACTGTTTTAAAAAAATTACTGAATTGCACCATAATTAATATACAATACTGTAGAATTGGACATTTAACAGAAGAGTTTTCATACTATTCAATGAAATGTGGAGAGATGTATGTTAATAGGCTGGAACACAATCAGGTGTTACTAACATCATTGGAAAAATTAAAATACTGAAGTTTAAGCTAGTCTGGACATTTTTCTAGAAGAGATGATTGTTAATGAACTGTTAAAATCTTAAAGATTACTGAAACAAACAAATAAGAAATTGTTCTGGGTAATGTGGAAAGGAGAGGTGAGAGATTGGAGAAATGGATTAAATTTGGAGTAACCTTCATCTTACAGTGGATTGATAATGATTGAAAATTATGCTGATAATATTTCTATATGCCATAATTTCTATTATTATCATTAGTAAAACATTGATTATAAATGTTAGGCAAATGAAACTAAGAAGATTTAAACATGTCAGAGTGACAAACTTTAATATAAAATAGATTAGATGTGTGTTGAACATAAATAATTATTAATAGGAATATTTGAGATTATATTTGTTAAAATAATTTTCTGAGGGACAAAACTTGTTATAACTATATAACAATAATAACTGTAAATTCAGAAATTTTATCTAGAAAATTCATTGCAGGCTTAATATTTCTAAAGTTGACACTCATAAAATGAGCATGTGCATGAAATTTATATGCCATATATAAATATTATTTTAATACCATATTAACTAGCACTTGGACTAATTTATAGTTATTATATAAAATCTTATAAATAATTTTCATAATAATCTTTCATTCATAATAATATGGTACTGTATAGATCAATAATATATTAATTACATAATTAGTAATGTTATATGCATAAAGAATGTAAAGTATGATTCTTTAAATAACTTGAAATTAGTTTGAGAATTATTATAAATTCAGTAAAATATTTAAAAAAATAATTATTGTGTAGCACCAGCATTGTGTTCATAATTGCATTAGTATACCAAATAATGACAGTCCTGCAAAAAATTTAATGAATTACATTATTGGCTGAAATTTCTATTTATTTATTTATAATCATTTTCTTTTGAGCTGACTATATTTATTCACATCTATTTTTAATTATGAACTCTTGTCTTTGAAAAGTAAATTAAATCTCGGAAAATCTACCTATTAATTATACATTTAATGATTGAAACTTCAGTTGAATGAACCATTTATCCTGACACCATTTTATTTTTAAAAAGGTCAGTTTTGATTAATTTCATTATATTAATGTTTCCAAAAGTGATTCAAAGTAATTATTTAATGTAAAGATATCAAAATAATTGTTTTTTTACTTTACAATCTGGATATTTTAATAATAATGATGATGATAGGAAAATAAAAGATTAGGAACACTGAGATATTGAAATAAAAGAGAGGAAATAATTGATTGGTATGTTACTAGAGCCAATAGGATTGTCAACCTGTATGTTTTATGAGTACGTGTTGTTTTTTGATATGGAAAAATCAAAGTTGAATGTAACAAAATAGTGAAATCTGATTATCTAAACTATTTTATTATTTTATGTTCACTACTTAAAATTTTATTTCAAGTAGCAAATTTTATAAATAAAGCCAAGAAGATTGCAACTGTAATGAGGCACAATCATAATTAAATGCATCGTATTATTTTACTGTTTATTAAAAAAACTCATTATTATACTCTGTTACTATGATAAGTTCTGTGATTGTTAATATCAGCTGACCTTAGAATTAAAAAGCTGAAACTCGACACATCTTTCTTTGTGTTTATCTCGACAAGTTGCAGTTGATGAATTAATAATTTTTTTCACATTTTAAATGAAAATAAAAAAAAACGCCTTATTATTGAATTAGTCTGTAAAGTTCAGCATTTTTTTTAAGCATTTTTGATTATATATTACTGTTACCCAAACTATAAAAAATCATAACTTTTTTTGAGCCTTTCCCTAGTGAACCACAATATTTTTAAGAAAACACTACTCTTTTCTTATGATTAACAATCATTGCATAGTTTCATGCAATAGTACATAATAAGACTCTGGAATGTAAGATTTTTGGGTCAATTCTAGTGTTGGCACTTCCAGTCAGCCATTTTTTTTTATTGAATGGTATATTGTTCATTTGACATTTGAACACCTAAACTGTCAACGTTATGCTTCAATTCAGTAATATTTTTATCTTTTGACTTCAATGCAGAATTACATAATGTTGGATTAAAAGACTAAAAATCCTTAGGTCAATTATTACATGACTTTACAAACCATTTAAAAATTTTGACCTATGTGGTTTAAAAATATAATAAATTGACAAACATAAGAGTTAATGACTCAAAAATAAAAATCAGCTTGTTACATCTAGTTTTTAAACATCACATGGCATCCAGAACCCTTAACAAAGATTTGCACTATATGGTTTGCACAATGATTGAGTGTCCGATTTAAAAGTTGAATTATGTGTAATTTAAGATACTAATTGGAACTATTGTACTTTCTATGCCATAGAATTTCCAAACACCATCTGACCTCCAAGCAATTAACCATGTAATTTTTCATTATGAGAAATGCTTAGATGAGCTTAAGTCTGGAAAATAAAAAATAATTTAATGTAATTACAGCAAAACATATATGATGTGAAATATAGATTGATAAACTTTTCATCTTCCACATATTTTTGAAAGATATGAATAAAAATATATAAAAAAACAAAAAAAACAAATGAGATGCATTTTATAGAGTCAATACTCTTTACTTGATTCAAGCCACATTTTTTACACCTATTTTCATCATTTGTTCAGTATTTGTTATCATCAAAATATTACATTTTGATTTACATATATCAAAACTTCTCTCACTACTTTGACACCAACCACTTCAGATAAATATATTAATGATTATTAGTAATCCTTTATTAAACTAGAGATTATCCCTAATTTAGAAATAAACTTAAAACATATATTAATGATTACAAATGAAATGTAATCATTTCAAACAACTCAACTTATCTTCTTTTTCTCCATTTATATCTTTAGTTATACTTAAAGCTTCCATTCGGCAGCACATTTTTGAATGTAAGAATAAAGATATTTTAAAAAGACAAATAGGAATAATCTCTACTTTAATAAATGATGAGTAATATTCATTAATTATTTAACTGAAGTGAGTGGCATCAAAGTTGTGACTGGAGAAAATTTGCCACTTATTAATCCTAGTGTAATAATTTTGAAATTAATTATTAGTGAACAAATGATGAATGTCTATATAAGACATTGGGGTATTGGCTAACTAAAGAATGCTGGTTCAGTATGAAATTCATCTTTGTCTTTTTCTAATATCTTTATTTATATCTTTCAAGAATGTGCAAGGAAGTGAAAGTTTTAAGTATATTTTAAAAAAATATTACCATAAAAAAAGAGAGTTGAGATATTATACATGTTTATGATAAGTGAAAAAACATATATTATTTTTAATTGAGGTTTTAAATTTATATCTGAGTAGTGATAATCTCTAGTTTAATCTTAAAACAATTATTGCACATAGAAAAAGAAATGATGTTGAAAATATTCTACATATGTATCATTAAAAAAAGTCACAACTTAGACAACCCCAATATCAATAACAATCAACAATTTCAAACTGTTGTCAAGGCAACTCCTTTTAACAATAAAGGTGGAATCCCACCTTTATTAATGGTATAATATACTTATATAGACACTAAAGATAGCAACTTGACCACAGAGATTGAAATTATTCAATACAAAGAAGTTCATATAAATCTTTTTAAACAGGCAAATAAAACTTATTCTGAATACTGATTAATAAATAATCAATTATAACATTACAAACTGCATTTATAAATTTCAAATTGTAACCAAAGTATTACTTAAATAATAAGTGTAATAATGCTCAAGGCTAAATGGGTTTGTAAATAATCATTAAAAACCAATCAACACTTAAACATTCCTAATACCAATAACATTTAACAATTTCAAACTGTTGTCAAGGCAACCTCCTTTTAACAATAAAGATGGAATACCACCTTTATTAATGGTCTAATATACTTATTTATATAGACACTAAAGATTGCAACATGACCCCAGGAAGTAGATATATTTATCTTTAACTGAATTTTTTTACAGTTTATACAGAGATAATCTCTAGTTTAAAAATTTGTTATGTAATAATCATTAAATTATTTATCTGATGTAGTTGGTGTCAAAGTTGTGAATGCAGAAAGTTTGATACTGGGTCTTCAACACTGATTGATGAACCAGTATCCAAGAAGAATGGAAAAATACTCAAATCCTCACCATCCAGATATTGGCAATTCTCATTTACTGTTCTTCTGTTAGAGACTGATGGAAAAACCTCTGCCTGCAATAGGTTATTTTTTTAAAAAAAAAAAATAGGTTCTTGGAATAATTATTTCCAAATTGCATAGAGTTCCATATGTCTCAACAACACATGCTTCTCTTAAATCAAGAAGGTAGTAGAAACAGTCTAAACAAGTCTACTTTATAAGCTTATATAATCAAATTTTAAACTGACTTGTGAAGAATATGGATAATACTAATATCAAAAAATCATGCAGTTATTTTAATTTGGTATTTAAGAGATCATTGATTATAGATGTTAATCACCTTCATTTGCATGATTTATAGTCCTGCATACTTTAAACAGTGGTGAAGTAATTGATTTAGTAATTAAAGTTTTATACATTGAAGCTCAATTTACCCAATCAGTAGACTGGATGTCAAATGCCTTTCCAAGCGACCAACCATTTTTTTTTATTGTTATGATTTATTAGTATTTAAAAATCTACCACAATAAATTTAGGCATACTTAGCACAATTTCCAAAAGTATTTTTAGTTTCACATATTCTGCTATTTGTTCATAAATGCATATGAATGTGATGTGCCATTGATTCATCCACATTCTGTACATATGGCTCAAGTTTGAATCCAGGCAGGGCAAATTTTTTCATATTCCAATTAGCTTCAGATTTGTTCCATAGCCAACTCAATTAACCATTTAATATTGGTCAGTAAATGGTTACTTATTTAATTTTAGCTAGAGAATAAAAATGAAAATCCACCCAAATCCTTATGATTCAGAAAATGGCAGCCTCGGTGAGTAATCCATCTTCTTTTGTGATTCTTCTTTGAGGGTCTTCTGAAGAAGCATTTACTGTGAATGGCTATTTAAAAAGTGCTGTTAGTACATTATCTGGAAATAAAAAAATTTCACTACACTTTCATATTAGTGTAAGTTTCAATCTTTCATTGAAGCAAAGTATAAACCTCATATCTTTATTAACATTTATACTTGTCAATTTTTTTAGTATAAAATGAATTCTAAGTGGTTAGGTAATATGGTACTGTGATTAAGCACAAGCAGCATCAAAAACCTACCTCTTTAATGCAATATATATTGTTTGTATAGAACTGTGTTGAGATTTTTTTTAATGACTTCTTACATTCTGGGTCACAGTATAATGTAATGAAGTTGTATATAAACTATTGTGAATACTTTTATAAAAGTAAGCTAAAAATATTCAATCTTATCTACAAATTTGATTTTTTAAAAAGCATTTAAATAAACACATAAAATTATCTGTAATACGTTATTAAAATGTAAGAGGTTCTGATTGGATGTTGTGCCAACTTCTCTATTACCCCTTGAAATGGTCTATGTTTTTGAGGATGTAGGTATATGGCTGAAGAACAGTCTAGAAAAGTCCATCTTGAGCAGGACCAGCATATGATATTTTCCATGAAATTGCTCAAATAATGACAACCATGCATGAAATGTGGCATTAGGAAAACCACTAGTACTAACATAGTAAAAGTTGTACAGTTGGAATCAATATCACTGTTGTGGAGGTTATACAGTTAATCATAAAAGAAGTTACCCATCCCCCAAATTCCATCATCCAATAATAGTAAAACAATTGATGATGCAAAAAATGAAAAGAAAATCTTGGACATTCATGATTTAGAAAATGATCAAAACGTAGCAAATTCAAAATAGCCTAGTATTTAGACATTTGAAGTTGTTTCTATGGAGAAAATATATTAAACATGCATGAATCATAAAAGTATAATTTATATATATTTTCTCCTTATTCATGATATTTGTTCCAATTCATTTCATAGAAATTGAACTTCCATGGATAATAGTGATCACATTATAAAGTGTTTTTGTTACTTATGTATTAGACCTGCTATGAGTTTTTAATATGGCATTCTACCATCAAAATGACCTTCCCTCTCCTGTCCCTCTGGAGAAAAATATGCCATTTTGTCTTTACAAATACAGAAAGCAATTGCCAAATTTTACTTAAAAGTAAAAAATATTACCTTTATTAACTCTGCCAGGAAATTATAAAGTGAAATGTCATAGCAAGTCTAATATATAAGTACTGTATTTTTATTGGGTTATTTACATATATGTATTATTGAAACTGAATCTCTCCAGATTTATTTTTTACTATATGCATATATATATGCCTAAAATATGCATAATATACATAAATAATATATGTAGCAGGTCATATTAATTCACCATGTTCCCGAATTGTGCACCATAGTCTTCAAAGCTGATATACTTTGCTCTAAACTCTACAATTAAAAAGCAAGGAAGATCCTTTTTTCATTTCTATTCCAAGTTTTTATATAGATTTAAAACTCAGCAACTATTTTAATAAATATAAGACTTAGATGAAGCCCATCTTCTCTTGACATTCTGTGAATAATAATTCATTTCCTTAGAGTAAACCCTAAAGTAGCCTATTTTATTCTAATATCTAATAGCTTTTGTTTTGAATTTAATTAGAAACAAAAAAGACCCCACATTTTTCCAGTGCTCAGTTACTCACCCACATATGTAAGTATGTGCATTCGTTTTTATTTCATTTATTATTTTATTTAATGATGAATCACTGAATAAATCTGATCTGAAAAATGGTTTTGAAATCCATTTGAAACTTTGATTAATTCTAATATTTCCAACAAACTAATGTATGGAAACAAACCTAAAAGGTATGTTCACATTGTACCGGTCGAAAAACACACATCGATCCAACAAACCCCTGAATACAGGTAAAGTACCTCGAGTCCAACCACATACAAGATATATAAATAAGGTACATCGTGAATTCTGCCCTATTTACCTATATCCCCAGGTCAAAGATCTAATCAATAGTCTTTCTCGACGATACAATCGAATTCCTTTACTTTCACCGTCCCAGCAGCTGGGTCTTAAAGCATGAGATTCAAGTTAATTATATATTTTAGTGAGAACTTGGGTGATTGGTTGATAGGTATGTTTAAAATCAAAAATTATTTCAAATAAAAGTAAATAAAATGATTTGAGTTTGTTTTAGTTATATATATATTTAAAATCATTAGGCATTCTACATTAATCTTTAACTCAAGCTCTAAAAACAAAACAAAAAATACAATCTTTAAATTAACTTTATAATTATATGAGTTCATGAAGACTTTATTTATACTAGCAGTTAACATTGACATTATTGAGTTTGTACAATTTATTTTGTGAAGTTTATATACCTTTACTTTTGTTTACATTTATTCTCCTTTTAAAATAACAAAAATGATTTTATAATTAAATGATCACGGAGTTTAAAATTACCCGTGCGCATTTAGTACAAGCTTCTAATACAGCAGTAGGTCTAAATATCTGCCTTACTGAGGTATATAAAGAATAACTGTTTTATTGCTTTTTTTTTTACCAAAAAGTTAACAGTGTGAATAAAAATACGAACGTAAAGCTTAAGTGTAAGGCTCTTAATAAATGTAATAACGATAGCGGAGATACACAACATATAGAAATAATTGAAAACAGTGACAGCAATTATGAAACAGCACCTAATATTTCAAAACAAAATAAAACTAAAGTTCTATCTGATGAGGCAACCCCCATTAATAGTAATGAAGTCACAATAGAAGACAGAGTTGAAATAAATATAAATCTCAATTCCGATAATGCCGATATCTCGTGCTCTGGAACTAACGTAACAGAGACCAACGTAATTACGTCAACATTATATATCAATTTCGAGACTCCCGATGAGCATAACTGTCAGGAAAATGATTGTAAATCGGACAATCTCAATAAATCCGGTCATAATAGGAATAATCCGGAATCTAACGAAAAGGAAAAAGGAAATAATGTTGAAAAAAAAAACCATACCATACTTAATACATCAATATCTGAGAATATGTCAATTGTACACGTGAAGGCGGATGGCACTGCCAATGGCTGCAAAACCAAACTTAATAACCGGGAGTCTCACAATACACCCAAATCCAACCCCAGTTGGAGTCATCAGACATCCAAAATCCTGCCCCAAAATATACTAACATACCAGCTAACTCAAAATCAACCCATTTCTGGTGAACAGAGGGTGCTAGCCGATGATGCTGACTGTTTTTCTTCCACATCAGAAGATAAAACGAACATTATAAACGCATATAAGCCAAAAGCTAATAAAACTGTATATACAAATCCCCTTGCATTAAGCCCAGATGATAAGCATCCAAGCACAAAATTACTATCTAATCATAGTCAAATAGATACTGAATCATTTCCCAGTTTAATTTTTCATAACAGCACTAGAAATAACACGGGATGGCTCAAGGGAATACACTATCCAAATAAAAATAATTTACAAACACAATCGTTTGAATATCCGTTAGTATCTCTGCCATAGCTGGTCATCCACCACTCAACACTTGTCACAATAATGTCTCCCCTCCTGTCACTTCAAGACATACCTTATTGATGGGAAAACAAGATGAACTTGATCATAATTTGTTAAATCTCACACATGCAAATAATAAAAATCTTACTAAACTACAAACTAACCCTGCTGATGAAACTAAATGTATCACACTTCCTATGTCATATGCTAGTGCAGCTCGGGCTGGAATAAAACAAACTGGGTTGGTTAACCACTCCAGCAATGGCCAACCCTTGCTTCCTGCAGGTCACAATACTGATCACCAAGCCAACAATGCAAATCAAAAAACTGTGGGAATGGTCATTCTTGAGTTGATAGAACAGCAATCACACCATGCAGATGATCTGGTTCAAGTGGATCCAATTGAAAGTAACATTACCCTAAATCAACTTTCAGTGGAGCAAATGGATACTATTGTTTCAAATTTTAACCTGACTATTCCAAACATGCTTCTGAAATCTCTGGCTAACTATAGCAATGATAAGAGTATTATACTAGCGGTAACGGACCTAAAGTGTGCTCTGTTTAAATTTCCAATGAATGCCTTATTTGAGTTAATCAGAAGAGCAAATATTGCAAATGAAATACATAGGATCTCTACCCATCCGAATGACCACTATATAGCAATCGAATTCAAGACCTGGGCTGGCAGGAATAACTTTTAAAGCAAATTTAAAGTATTGGATGATAAGATCATAGTAACTGTAGATGTAAACAGATCATCCACTTTAAATGGGTCAATAAAAGATTGCATTATAGGAATAGATGAATCTTATTTACAAGAGCTATTGGAACCCTTTGGCAAGGTGACTAGTTTCACCTACCTTCCAATTGACAAAACATTTAACAACATTCTCTCGATCAAAGCAACATTTAGACTGCTCCTAAAAAAGGGAATAGTGCCAACAGATATTCCAACAGTGTTGTTGGCTAGAGGCTGTCCCATGATATTATCTTGTTCAGGGGTTAGGCCACAGTGCTTCTACTGTGGACAAAGAACACACCTGATTAAGGAGTGTTTGAATCGTATATGTACATCTTGTGGTCAAAAAAAGGTCGCATTCACAGATGTAGGCAACAACAGACTTCTCATTCAGTTCCGGAGGTGCAACATGCTTTAAAACAACTGAGTGCACAACACAACAATGTAGAACAGCAGGATGAACTCAACTTAAAACATACAAATAAAAAAAGTATCCTAATACATGAAAGGAATCAGCCCTCCTTAGTTAACAGTAATCAGGATTACAACCAAAACAGTAATCAAAGGCCATTGGAATCAAAACCAAAAAATTCCCACAATAATGAACCTAGGAATTTGCATGAAGGCCTAGGTTTCAGCTCAGTCACAGTGTCTGGTAATAGGGCAGGTGAAAACAATATAGACCAAGATCAAACCAACCCAAAAAAAAGACAGAAACATCGAAACCTAACTCTACCCAAGGTAAATATAACATCTCACCAAGTCCTAGTGCCACACTGATAGCTGTGACTAATGAAAATATTACTCCTTACCAAACACCGGTAGATTCTGCCACTTCCTGGTCTGCAGATGAGATGGAGACATTCATTACTCCTAACACCAGTCAAAAAAGAAAACCATGGTTGTGTCTAGTCCTAGCTCAGGAGAAGAAGAGATGGTATTCCCACTGAGGCAAAAGTCTAAACCCACAATATCAAATGCAACTAACAATAAGCATAAAGGAGCCACAGAAAAGAAATGCAAGATTAATCTTCCATCTGATTTGGTTACTAGTTATCCTACCAATGGTTTGCCTGTGGATCTCCCCACTTCAGATTTAAATATCCCTCCTAACATCCGCAAGGAAATTAATAAAAAAAAAGAGCTTGCTGATACTTCATTGAAACCGCCTGCGGTGGAATCTAGCGGGCCATCTTGCAATGGATAACAATAAATGTTTAATCTCTGCCAACACTGCATTATAGCAGTGGATAAAATCCTGGACATCAGGGGTTGTTTTTTCTCAGGAGACTTTACAGTTATCAGGTTATCTATCTTCCTGACACGCTTTTTGGTACACAAGGTGCAGGACAAAGTTCACACAACCAACACTGGACCCCAATGCTATATTTTGCGATAAGCTCTCTTCTAAACAAGGACAAGATAATATCCTCTAGATTTTTGTTTAATAATTCATGGAGCCTACTAGTATGTTCCACAGACTACATGAATTTTGGACCTGATATATCCACATTGTAGTGTATTGTGGAAAAAGTAGTCTATGTTGCAACATGTCGGATTCTACTAGAGAGGCATTGATTTCACACTACATGTATTCCAGCTGATGTTAGCATTATTGGGTCAACCTCAAAAGGGGTGGGCAATGCCAACAAAATAGTACGTAGTTACTCATATATCAACCTGCTAGTGCAGAGAATGGCTCTGGCTTACATCTACCATACCAATGTTAGCAATGGATGAGCCAACATTAACAAAGTATTTTTATTATTCATCTGTATAATTTTATTATGTCAATAAATATATATTTTAATATACTAAAAAAAAGATTTTTTAAAAAAAAACATTCTATTTAAAAACGGGTATCAAGGAAATAATTACAATAAGATTTAAATAAAACATTTTCTATTGAAAAGACATTAATTAAATAAACGATTGTAATAAGACTAATTTGACGTCTTACTCCATTAACATATAAAAGAAAAAAAAATTGATTTTATTTCTCTTTATAAAAATAATAATTGAGATTTCAAATAACTAATGTTTGATGACATTAGTGGACTTTGCTGGAATAGCTTATAACTAACTTTACAGTGATTAAAACTGTAAGCTGTTATAACAAAAAAAAAATAGATCAGTTAATTATCAAGCAAACAAGCCACTTTAGTTGGACTTGCAACTAAAATCAAACCTATAAGAACTATAACATGAATTAGCCAAAACGATTTTAATTAATTACGAAAACAAATAAAAGAGTTGATTACTCAGATCGAAGATCCTTTCGTAGAATCAATTCCCTATGGCTTACGTATTAGATAGGCAAAAGAAAAACAAAACAATGTCGGGTTAATAAATATACGAATGCACAGGAGAGAAGAAACATAAGTAAGAAAATACAAGCCAGATTACGGACACTCATATGCCTATTCCAACGAAGAATAAAAAGGGAAAATCGATACGTCCACATTTTGTGTCCATATACCGATATGAACATAGGATTTAAAAAGAGTCAACATGCCTGCCCCTATAGGTATCACACAGGCTAACCAACTCTATCTCAGCCGCACTATCCGATTCACAGAGTATGCGAAAATGGAAGATAACTTCGAAACGCCAAATGAATGACCGTTTTAGGTCTGTCCATGATACTCCCAGCATTCTTTATTAACCCAAGATATTATAATCATTAAATATGAACAAATTATCATTAAATAGCCTTAAAATGATCTAATACTGCATAGAGATCAACCTGCGTAAACAACTACGTTATGTAAATATTTAACCTACAAAATGATATGTATAGAAATAAGGAAATTTATTTCTCGAATAAAATCCCCCCCCTTCCCTTTTTCCTAACTACAAAAAAAAAGGCAAGATAATTAACTGACGCTATCCAGTGGCGCTGTTACCAGGTCAAAAATCTATAGCATATTTTATTCTGTTTTGAATTACAGAAATATAAAATAATAGAATCCCATTCTGGGAAATCTCTAATAAATTTATTTGAAATTACGGTAGATTTGTTTATTTTGAAATATATATATTCGACATAACCTCACTTGTGAAAATAGATCAACTTACTTTACTTTTAAAATCAAATTACTCTCTTTAAGTCCCCGCAAGTGAAGCTTGTCGAAATACAAAAAAAATCAAAGCATGAAATAATCTCATGCTAAAAATTAATATAAAACAAGTAAATAAATTCATATTCAATTAATTATATATATTAAAAATTGAAAATTATAGTGAGCTTGAGTTAATGAAATATTATAATTTAAAAGAAAAGGGTTAAAGAATCAGTTTAAAAGATTTTTAGTCAACAATAACTTTTGACATTTTTTTCTAAAGATTTACAAAATTACATTAATATTCTTACAATAATAGTTTCTTCTAACTTCTTGATGAAAGTATAAATTTTCAGCTCTTCGGCATTTTACTTTGGGGTTCCCTGGGATGCGTTCAGCAGGCGAACATTGGTGGCAGATGGCTTCTTTGAAGGCAAGTTTGGACAGCAGCATAACGGAAGATTTCAGGTCTCAGGAAGGAAAAGGCAGTGATTTACCCCTTTTTTGCTACTCGATCATCATGGCGTGCAGACTTCTACAACTTTCTTTCTGTCTGTTCTCTGTCTGGTCTTTTTTTTCCTTTTTCAAAAGGGCCACTATTTATAACTTCCTACTCGTATTCAATTTCTGCTGCCTCAGGTGTTTTTCAATGTTAAAACAATAGCAATTATGCTTTTATTCTAATTTTAGAAAGTTTGTACCTCGATAAGAATCAACAGATTTCAATATAATTTTGTTCGTTTTTATTTTAGATAACGATGTAGAATCTCTACTAATTAATGAATAGAGATTCCACAGTAAATGGATTTTGGTAATTTATCAATGCTTTTAATTTAAACATTTATTTTAAACTTCTTATCGAGGTACAAATCTTTCCAAAAGGCCATCTTGCATTCTTCAACTAAAAATAAAGCATTTTAAACATACATATATAAAAAAATTCAAAATTTATTACTTGATTTTTTTTTTTTTTAATAATAAAAATGAAATAACAGTGTTAGTACAATTATATATATATGATCCAAAATAAATTTTAGGATTTATTCAGGATAGTTTAAAAAAAAAATGTTAAAAATATATTTTTTTAGAATAATAAAAAAAAGCAAACGTTAGTAAAATAAATAATTAGGTAGGTCAGACTGTGAAATGGCAAATCTGAATCAGATTTACCATTTCAACATCTTTTACACAAGTAAATCTTCGCTTAAATATATATGTGATCATTATTTATTAAAATCAGTCAATACTTAGACATTCCCAAATATTAGTAATAATCAACAATCTCAACCTATTATCATGGCAACTAAAGGTGGAATCCCACCTTTATTTATGGTACAATATATTTATATTGAAGCAGTAAGGTCTGCTTTGCAGATCTTTGTTTCACCTTTTATCACCTATTTCCTACCCTCATACCTTAGTTTGAACCCCAATCTATCATAGTGTGTCTGAAATATGCTTATATACCAAAAATCCCACCTAATTTTAAACCACGAGTACAATGCTCATATTATATATATAAGTCATTCACAAATAAATGAAAGATTATAGATTATGTATATGTTCACATAATTTTGATTTATTAAAAAGTAGGTTATATAAGTCGTAATTGTGCACATACTATGATATGCATTTTAAAACATATCACAATTATAAATTGTTAAAGTTATTTTGTTTGAATCTGTTTACAAATATATTACCATCGTAATATATTTTGATTTAAAATAAAACTCATTTAGTAAATATTCGTTTAGTAAATAGATTCAAATATTGCAATTTAAAAGTAAAATAATTTTCATTTAATTTAATAAAAGTCATTCCAAATATTTCTGTTAAATGATGGACAATAGTTTAATTAGTTAATGTTATATAAGTTTATCTAAAAACAGCAGATGTCCACTTAAGGTTTTCTTTAATTAATAAAAGTAATTTTTAATTAAATCTAGTTTGTAATTCGAATGTTGACAGGGAAATTAACAAAAAAATTAATTAATGTTGAATTCCTTTAGACATTTGGATAGATTTAATTACAGCTGATAAGTCCGATATATTTTTGTAATGGTCCAGGGCAGTTCTATTGTTAATTTCTACTATAAAAAGGAGGGTTTTCTTTTGTTCTCTATTCTAATGTTTCTAAGAGAAATTATTCTGAGTTCTATTCTAATAATTTGCTAACCTTGACATGATAGAGTAGAGGCATCAAGATGGCTATGTCCCCTCGGAATAGCCGGCTGCTGCTCCAGACCATCGGAAGCTATCACATAAGAAACCCCGGAACTGCCGCTACCAAAAATATGAACATTTCCAGATTTTGCTGTTAAATTATATAAAAACCTGCCGACCATCAATCTACCTAAAATGCTTCTCCAGATGTGACCCTAAACTAACCTAAGAGCTCTTGTGATAACTAACATGCTATAGCTATTTAAAATTGTTTTTCTTATATTTCACAGAATTTCATTACGTATTTCTTTAATGTGTTTAAATATACTCAACATTTTGCTCTCTATCCTTGGGTTAATATTTTCTATTGGTTAAGCTTTCTGTTATTTTATTATGATAATGTGTCAGAATTGTCTTTGACCTAGTGAATTATTCCCTTTGATGAAAATAAGACGCCGCTATGAAGGCATATTTTAAATTTCTAAATAATTTTCCAATTTTATTATAATTTCCAATCACTCGTTCGAGGGCGATTCTTTTCTTTAATATATAATATAATCACATAGTTTAAAATCTACATGTTATTGATTTTAATCAAATATGAGAGTATGTGCGAGGTCAATTATTAAATGTGTCCCCTAATGCATGATTGCGTATATAAATCTATACGTACTTTTCAAACCCACAAGCATGCATTTTCCTATTTTAATTACTGTGTTCTACTTTAATTACAAAGTTCATCATTGATGTCGAGAATGTGCGGACCATTTTAAATGAATTGCTGGGAATTTGATTGGGCATTTCTCTTAATCCAAGTAAAACCCATTTAGATGTTTTATATGTACTAGTCTCATATTGCTGGTACATGAATTGGTTGTTGAGACCATTTTGTTTTACTTTTCCAAGGATTCTTTACATGGCCAAGTCCATTCTCTTCATTTGCAGTTTCCAGGCAGAGTGTGTCCCCAAGTGACACACCTGGGAATTAAATGCAATCGTCACACAGTCACTAAGTTTTGGCTGTTCATAAAATACTTTGCTACAGGTTAGCGGTGAGATGCCCTCCGTAATCATTCCGGATATTCAATATTGGTTTTATTTTATATTTATTTTTACAAAGCATCCGTGACTTAAACGTGTCACACCCTCCAACTTTAATAAATTCATAATCAGCAATACTGACCTCCCAATGTAACTTTATTATTATTATTCTCAAATAAATGCTTTGATCACATTCCCACTTTGTTGCTTAGTAAGCTTTTGTCCGTGCTATTCTCGAAATCAATAAATATTTTATAACACTTAATTTCAAATATTTTGTTAAACTTGTATAATTGCTCAAAGCACCTTGCACATGTTCCTATCTCATCAAGCACATTATCGTAATGCTATTAGCCCGAGGAATAGAATATATCACTTTGCTTTAAAACCTTTTTGTCATTTATTGGAATGTAATGCCAACAATTATTTAATATGCGTCCCTGTCTCATATAAGCAGACAGTGGCGTTATATATATAATTTATATAAATAAATTTTGTGAAATTATTTAAAACTAAATTTGATCTCTTATTTTATTTGATTCCTATCACTGTCTCGGTCTATATATATATATTTCTTTTCTGCATTTCTTTTGTAAATCCATAGACGTTAATTAGCCACCAAGCTTCTTTTAGTATAGAGTCTTTTGTTTCTCCCTGACCACCAGGCACCGTTCAAAGGTTATACTAGTAGTGGCATCAGATGCATTATCATGTAGATGGTGCTGTGAAATTTAGACTTTAGATTCGAACTTAGTATATCTAGAAGGCAACCCCTCCTTGAATGTTCAGTTTCGTGTCTGGGGTTTGAATTCTGCAGTGTGTTAGTGAGATAGACAATTCTGACTGTTACAATATAGACACTAAAGATTGCAACTTGACCACAGAAAATAAAATTATTGATACAAAGAAGTTTAAATAAATCTCCTTAAACAGATAATAATAACATGTTCTGGTTTCAGACTAATAAATAGTCAATTATAAGATAAATTGCACCCAAAGTTTTACTATAATAAATAATCCACTCTTGACATTGTGTTGAACCATGTAAAGAAGTATCAAAAGTAAACAAAAAAAAAACTGGAATAAATTCTATGATATTCAAATAAATAATAGCTATAGCCAGCTTACGGCATGTATGCCATCCTTAGTAACATTTAATAGGATGATGTAGATGCTGTATGTTGGCTGTAGCTGTTATTTATTTTTATATATTGGTATAATGAATATTGTGAGTATATTTCAGAGTTATTTGTTTATTATATTCATATTTTCTAATTTTTTAATTAAATGTACAAAGAATAAATACATGAACAATGGAAGTAAATGAAAAGTAGATACATAAACAATATTTTTTTATTCATGAGTTAGTGATATTTAGTGACTAGCACAGCTGATAAATATAATTTTTTTAACCAGTCCTATGATATTTATATTAAAATACTTAACAATTCAGAATTAGGCTATTACATAAAACACATTACATTATGTTTTTGCAATGAGAGGGTGTCTAAATTCTCTTATTCATTATTTATTTATTATTAGCTACAAGAGAACATACATGTAAATGGAAAAATATGAGTGATTTATTTTGTAAATTATGTAAGGAAGGAATAGAAAATATTAGGCATTTGTTAATTGAATGTAAATGTTTGAAAACAGAAAGGGTACATATAATGAAGTTATGGAAGAATAAATATGAAAAAAGTGATTATACAGAAAGTAAATTATTGGTTTTTATGCTGGGTTTGGGAAAAGATAAGAGGGAATTAGATATTAAGACTATAGAGTTGACAAAGATTATGTTGTGGAAATGGGATGGAGCAGAATATGGGAAAACTTAGAGTTGGGAATGGAAAATTAAGTGGCTAACAGGTTTATCTGGGCATAATTGCTCAGATATTCTTGACTTTGTTTAAGGAGAGACCACAGTATATCACATCACATGACAGTGTTATTGAAAATTGTACTATTTTTTAATACTATTCATATATATACTCTTTAATTAGTTTATTATAACTTTTTGTTCTCTATATTAATTTCAAAAGAAAGATGGTTTCTCTATCTGAAAGATTTAGAGGAATCAGTCAGAGTTATCGGTTGTTCTCATTCATTCATAATTTTGATGCCGTTGAATTATATATCTCAACATTTCATAAGATAAATGTTTAGAAGGACTTTTGAAGCAGATGTTTCAAGACATCAGCCTGTATTTCAGTTGTTAACGTTTAATAGTAATCTGTTAGGTGCAATAAATATCCTACCGCACAAAAAAATAAGATGCATGATTATTTTTACAATTCATGTTTATTTATCATATTCATAGCTCACTTCCATATATTTATTAAAATGATTGTTAATTTCTTTTTTTTTTTTACACTGCAGCCTTAGATTCTTATGCTGATTGTTTAAGTAAAAATATTCTTAGTACAGTGAAAGAAGAAATGGTACAGCATTCACTACAAAGGCATTCACCACAACAGTTACAGTATTATTACACAGGTCTTCCTACTTTCATCACCGATCAGTTTGGTAATGAAAAGTTTATTGATTCTGACATAGACTACCAAAGTCTTCAGGACAAATTATCCACATACTATGGAGAAATGAATGCTTTAGATGAACTATCTGAAATCCAAAGAGTTGCTTTTGTGGCATTTGATCCTATTCACAATGAAGGTGTAAGTATTAAATTATATACATGTGTTGCACAAATGCATGTAAAACATATATGTGTGTGTTTGTGTTTTAGTATATGTATATAAATAATCAAAATTGCCCCAAATTTACAACTCAACCAGACTAATCAAAGAAAATGAAGTCTAAAACACAACCAATGGTTTCACTGATACATGCAGACTTTTCAAGTAAAAAAGGGCTACATAATAACAACATATTTATACTAAACATTACCCACAATTCCACTTATATCCCATACATCCTTAATATTAAAAGAACTTTTAAATAAGTCAATTGCTTCAAAATCATACATTTTTAATAATAAAGATTCTTTAATTCTTTTTATTTCATTTCTCTCAAAAAAGACATCTTTAGCCTCATCAAAATTAATAGTGTGGCCTGTATCTTTTCCATGGTTATATAAAGTCAAATTAAGAGATTTATTTCTAACCCTACTTTCTATACTTTTATTCTTTCATTTAATCTCAAACATAAAAGTAGGATTAGAAATAAATATCTTAGTTTTGCTTTACATATCCATGACAAAGATACAGCCCACACTATTAACTTTGATGAGGCTACAGTTGCCTTTTTTGAGAGAAATGAAATTTAAAAAAGAATTAAAGAATCTTTATAATTAAAAATGTATGATTCTGAAGCAGTTAACTTATTTAAAAGTTTTATTAAAATTAAGGGTGTATGGGATGTTAGTGGAATTATGGGTAATATTTCATATAAATATGTTATCTTGTAGTTCTTTACACTTGAGAAGTCTGCTTGTAGCACTGAAACAATTGGTTGTGTCTTGGAGTTTATTTTCTTGGCTAGTCTGGTTGAGTTGTGAATTTGGAGTAATTTTGATTATTTTATTGACTAGTTTAGCTTTAGTGTATATAAATGTAAATAAAAAATTGGAAAAATTATACTCTACTGCATATAAAAATTATTTTTAATAACATTGACTGCAATATATTATTCTTTTAATATATACCTATTTCAGTTTAACAGTATTTTCCAATATATTAGAGGTTTGAACACCTACCAATTGTGCTTAAATAGCAAACCAAATTTTGTATTTAAGCAAAGTAATATTTTTCATTTCAAAATTGTGAATGTATTAACACACACTACTTATATATATATATATAAACTATGCAATACCGCAATTATTGACAATTGTTTACATACACTTACAGACTATATTCTTATTTATATATTTTTTCTTACAAATAAAAATCATATACAGATGAACCTGAAAAGAATATCATTTATATATATGTTCACAGAAAACAAATCTGAATACATTACTAAGATAATTTACAAAATAGGTACCCAAAGAATCACTGAAATGAATTAGTAAATAATACCAACTTTTGTTATATTAACGTCATTCTTTTTAGTCAGGTTCACAAACTAGATTCACAAAGATTTGTTTAAATTAACTTGTAAATAACATCCATCATGTGACAAAATAGATTGGCATTGGGCATTATTTACAAGTCCATTTAAATAATTCTTTGTTAATCTAGCTTGTGAATTATTTTGTAATGCATTTGGACTTGTTCTTCCATGAATAGATTTATATTCTTAGTGTTACATATTTGATAAGCCATAAAATTATTTATGTGCTTATTAAAAATCATTATATATATATATTATTCGATGTCTGTATTTTTAAAGCAATATACGTAATTATATAACTGAATATTTGTAAATACAGTAAATAAATAATTAAAAATTTTATCCACTTTGGAGCGCTTTCGATTATCTCAGTAATCTGTGTCAACTAAAGCTTTGAAATGTTAACTTTCCCACAATTCTGTGATCTTAACGTTTGCTGCTTGCCTGTTAATTAAGTCATGTTTATATTTGTATATTAGCATAGCTTTCTTTATTTTTCTTTTATTGTTATTTTTTTCAATTTGCAATATTTTTACACTGTTAAAATTGAAGTCAAAACCATAAATACACGATTTATTATGGTCGTAAAAAACAGATGCTGAAATATTATTATTCACTATGCAATTTTGTTTCAATTTCTGAACTCATTTTAATAATAGCAAGTGTTCTTTAGTTCTTTTTTCCAATGTACAAATATTCAGTTATATATATATATCAATGTATTGCTACTCAAGATGGCAGAAAACACTGTAAGCTGGCTATAGAAAAGGAAATTATTCTTTAATTTTATATAGGCATTTTTAATTTTGTAGAGTTATTCTAGTGTATTTTAAATTGCACTTTACACAAAAAAGTGAAGCTTAGTATTATTAGAACAAAATTATATGGCTGAGCACTTTCAGAAAACTTAAGTCTCCATATTCATAGCCTACCTTGGGAGTGTCGGCTTACATTGAGATTTTAAGCGAAGTTTAGCGGTAATTTATGCAAAATTTATTCAAAGTTTTTTTCCATAAAGATCATTTTCTGGAGATTGCAAAGCATGATTCTTTTTGCTTTATTGCATAGTTGTCATTTGCAAAAAAATCCATATTCTTTGAGCACCAAAAAACAACAGGCCATGTGTTTGAACCCACTATGGCAAGATCACTGTGCATTGAATGTAATGATATGAAACAAAAGATAAAGGAAGCATGCTTTATTGCAAATGACAACTATGCAATAAACCATAAAGAGTTGTGCTTTGCAATCTCCAGAAAATGGTCTTTATGAAAGAAAACTTCGAATAAATTTTGCATAAATTACCGCTAAACTTCACTTAAAATCTCAATGTAAGCTGAGACTCCCAACATAGGCTATGAATATGGAGACTTACGTTCTCTGAAAACGCTCAGCCGTATAATTCTGTTCTAATAATACTAAGCTTCACTTTTTTGCGTAAAGCATAATTTAAAACTTACCACTCAAAGGTGAAGTAAAAAACAATGACTTTATTTCTAGTGTATTTTGTTTATATAGTTTTTAAACCATACTTTAAAATTAAACATACATTTTGCAATATACAGGTAATTATAATGTCATTTGCAATTGACAAATATCTCACTGTAAATATTTATATATATAATTGTTAGAATGATAATTTTTTCCAGAACTGTTTATATTGACATAGGTCTGTCTGTTGTCATATCTGCTTTATGAATGGAAAATAAATTCACTTTCTTTTGTTTTTTCAAGTTTTTGTAAGAATAGCAGATTTATAAAATGATATTAATTAGAGGGAATTTGAACCCAAACTTTGCTCCCTTCAGTTATTCCTTCTAATTACATCTAGCTTAAGTATTATGGGGTAAATGTCCAATCTGAACCCGATACAAGCAAAGCCTCGTTCAATATCGCTTATTATGTAATTAATTCATCTGTACTCATTTTAATACCTTGTAAAGAATAAACTTCATATTAATTTTGCAAATATTAATTAATACAGTAGTAACAATAATTACTGGACTGATAAACATTCTGAGCGTTATTTACATTAATGTTCTGCCTTTTATTATTAGATCTAATCACAAATGAAAAATAAAACTATTTTCATTGATTTTTCCCCAGTTTTTATTACTATGTGAAAACAATCCGATTAAATGTTCAATAACACATATATAGTTACATATGATTGATTACAGTATTTGATTTGATATCATAAAGGTTGTTTTACATAGTTTGAATATTGTTGAATACTATATTTTTTTTAGCATTTATTGATAATAATAAAAAGTCAGCTGTCACATGACTTATATATAGCTTGCATTTACAAATATGTAAAATTAAGAGCATGCTAATGAACTCTAAACAAGCTTTTTTATTTATTTTTTTATGATAAATGCTACTACAAGAGAAGGCATTCAAATCATCTTTATCTTGGATTGTCCCCATCCTCAGACTGGTTTCGACCTATGGGTCTCTTCAGTGAGGAGTTGGGACATTAGATTCAAAAAACCAACTCAAGCTAAGCATTTATCTAAAAGTTAATTGTCAAGAAAAAGATCTGAAACTTTTAGACATATATTTTTTTTGTGAGTTGCTTTTATTTAAAAAATAATAATGCCAAAATGGAAAAGAAACATTAAAAAAAAATGACAATATTTATCTATCAGTTGTTGACATAATCAAAGCATAGACTGATTTATAATTAATAAAATTAAATATAAAATGTATTGTTAATTATAAAATTTTCAGTATACAATTATATAATCTCACATTTAGACGTAACCTTTTCTTCTGGAATTCTGCTGACAACAATGTGAAATTATTTAAATTAAAATTTTACAGGGAGTCATACTCTAGCATTATTTGTCTTTGATATCAGTCCATTTGATTTGCAATTTGTATATTCAGTTTAATTTTTAAATTTTTGTTATATTTTTCATCAAAAGATGGAGCCACTAAAATTCACATTCATGATTTTTTTTTTTTTACTTTTAGTGAAAACTTTTTTTTTGTCAAATATCTTTAATTCATTTTATTTGTTTTTTTTAAATGCAATTTTACAAAAAAAAGTTAGTTGAAATAAAATAGTGCTTTAGTTAATTATTATATATTATTTTTTATCATTTATAAATGTAAATCTTTTTACATTATTAATAACGTCTAACAAATAGTCAGAACTTAATTTTTTTATGAAAATGCTTTTAAAATGTAAAAATATGTAAAATAAATACAGTAAAAAATAGTTTGATTTTTTTTTTATTTTAAAGGTTTAAACATTCATAGATCTTTTATGATTGATAAATATGTATTTCTATATATTACTTTTCATATCTTATTTTAAAAAGTATCAAAGTGAAAAAAGATTCAGAAGAATTATTTAATATTGTTGGACTTTGTGAAGTTAGAAAAAAAGGGAAAAGATAATACAAAGACAACACAAGTGGAGTGGAATTCATTATAAATATTTAAAAAATGGAAGAACAACAATTTTGAGATTGATCATGTATCAGATAGAGTGGCAAGATTAGTTTTTCAAACTAATGGAAGATACTAAATGCAAATAATTCAGGTTTTGTCCCAGTAAGTTCTTGTGATGAAGAAGTCAGAAATTTTTTGTATGTATATACAAAATGCTTATGATCAAACCAAATAACATTTTAAAATTGTCATGGATGACTTTAATATAGAATTGGTAAATGTATGAAAGATGGAAGTGATGTGGGCAAATTTGGTTATAGTAATAGAAATGAAAGAGGACACATATTGGTGGTGTTTTCAGAAAATTAAAAACTGTATATTATGAATTCTTAAGATCATATGTCATGGCATCGGCCGGGATGTGAACCCACAACCGTCTGCAACCAACTACTTGCTTGCAAAGCAGCTGCGATCGACATCTTGGCTAACAACGCTTGACTATATTATGAATTCTTTCTTTGAGAAAATTGCTAAATGAAAGTAAACATGAAAGCATCCAAATAAAGGTATGGCACAATTGGATTATATTTTGACTAACTGAAAATATGTATTTCAAGATTGTAATATTTTAATAAACTCGATATGGGAAGTGATCTTAATACATTCAATACAAAAAGTTACTATTTATAAGACATAACATATGTGTTCATGCAAAACTAGAGAAATTGATACTGGTAAGAAATTTGGTATTAATAGTTAATATTCCTAATCTTCAGAAATATTCCAATGAATTTAAATTAGAACTTGCAAATCATTTTAAAATATCAACAGATATTGAAAATGTTTCAGATTTGACTGAAGGTAGCTGATAATCTATTAAGAATTGCAAGAAAGTATAACAGGGCTGAGTTCAAACCCTGTTCTAAGTCAGATGATAATATTACCTAGCATATATATCTAATTAAATCAAAAGTAATTTCAAGTAAATTATTCTTTTTCGTTGTGGTCTTGTATGCGAGTGCATACATATATATTTAGGTAATTAAATAAAAAACATTGAAATATAAGAGGGACGGGGGATTATATGGTTTGTGCTCTGATATTTATTTATATGCGTGTTTATATTGCTGCATGAGTGAGTAAATGTAATAATTTCGTAAAAAGGAATAAAAGTTATTTTAATTTAAAAAGAAATATTCCAAGATGGTCGATTAAAGGAAGAATGTCACAAATTATAAAAAAAATTAATTAATTGCAAAGAAAGGACCCGAACAGTTGCAGATCACTATCTTGAGACAAAGACATTTTAATTAATAAAATAAAATGTTAAAAGTAATAGACAATGAACGGTCGAGTGTAGATCGCAAGGTAAATTGGAAATTCCTAAGCTTAGATAAGAGAAACAAAGAAAAGTATTGAAAAGATTTTCATTTTGCAAACCATGTGGTTCAATTAAAGAAGAAAGAACAATAGCATGATTAAGGAGATTCGAAAAAGCTGAACTAAGAGGGACTTATATAGCTGTGACTGCCACGTGCAGGATCATAAGAAAAAGTTGGTAAAAAGAAAAAAAAGTTTATAATCGAAAAATCATGAACAGGCTGGGGTAGAAGAGCAGAACGGGCCAGGCTATGCCATCCATCCTGTGGAGAGACTACCATCACTGTAAATGTAGGAGCGAAGCCCTTCTTCAAACTATGAAAAGAACAGCCTTCACCGGACGCCATTGATTGCCTTATGGAAATTGACCAAAGAAAGAAATTTTTTAATTGTACAGCTAATAATCTACACCCGGGTGAGATAAACGAGGTAAACCAAACATTTTCATAAGTGATACTAACTATTTTGAATGAAAGCACATCCTGGGATTCTATGGGTTTTGTTTTATTATTTGTTTTATATTAATAAATATTAATTAGTATTATAAATTTAATTGTGTGTGTTAGTGTTAATTTCTTAAAATAATATTAAAAAGCAAAAAGTAGGAAAGCAAACGAATAGTTCATGTGCTACATGCGCATTTTTATATGTTCCCTCCACCTCTTTCCCACGGTCACCGACTACTACCCCTGAGTGAGCTAGCCAGAGGTACAACCTCTAACCACAAGAAATAGATACTCATCCTCTCCCAGCATAATTCTTATTTATTCATAGGTAAGATGGCGCTTGAGGTCATTATTGATGCTCATAAATATGTTGGACGAGTAATTAGAGGGCATCGCAAAAACAACCACACATATATGTGTTCATATTATAAATTTCTGTTAAATAAAAGAGCAAAACTTAAATTTGGTATTAATAGTTAATATTCCTAATCTTCAGAAATATTCCAATGAATTTAAATTAGAACTTGCAAATCATTTTAAAATATCAACAGATATTGAAAATGTTTCAGATTTGACTGAAGTCAATAAGAAGATAGCTGATAATCTATTAAGAATTGCAAGAAAGATAGCTAATGCAAAACAGTAGCAATTTATCAATAAATTTTGTACTGAATATATGAAGAAAATAAGGAGTATGAAATTTTTTTTTAAATGAATCATTAAGAATTAAAGATCTATAATTTTGTTATGTTTTATATAAAATACATAATAATGATATAAGAAATTTTAATTATGAATTGGCAAGGAAATCTGTAAAAGAGAATAAAATCTCAAAAATTCTAAAACAACATATTGGTATTGGAAAGAAAGTTATTTCTAGAAGAAAAATATAAGATAGAACTATTAGAAATGACATAATAAAATATGTGGTAGAGTTTTGTAAAGAATTATATGGTAATAAAGAACGAGAAAATAAAACATGCTCTATAATTATTACATCTACATTGCCCAACATTTTAAATAAAAAGTCAGATGGGTGATTAAATCTACGAAGAGAGGAAAAGCTCAATTATAATTAATATCTTAAAAATAGTAAATGAAGAAACAGAAAAAACAGTGGCAAAGTTATATACCAAATATCTAAATGATAAAGATGCACAAGATGATTAGAAGAATGCAATAGAAATGTTGATTTTTAAAAAAATGTAATAAAGAAGATATTAGAAATTAGAGACTTATCAGTCTTTCATCGGTTTTATATAAAATCTTTACCAAGATAATTGCAACTCATCTCCATGAACTTTGGATTCTAACAAACCAAAAAAGTGAGCTGGATATAAAAGTGATTTGAGCAAAATGGATCATTTCAAATATTGATAAAGGTTATAGAAAGATCCAATGAATGAAGTTGCCATCATTCTTTGTTCATTTGTTTCTTTAAGCATTTCCACAATGATTAAAGTCTGGGATCATCAAGATATGCATCCAGTATATTGTTATATTTTTAAGAATATTTATCAAAATGCAACAGTAACATCTATATTATATGTTACATGATCACCATCTCTTATACTAGCACATAACTGTTGTTAAAACAGGTGAAACTCTCCATGCAGCAATGCCATCCTATGCCAAACAGAGTAATCAATGGATGCCGAAGGCCATAAGCCAGAAACTAATCTGGGGATATTGGAGTAGGCACTAGATGGGTATTTTATGCACAAGCCTTCTGGCATCCATTTATTACTCTGGTTGGCACAGGGTGGTACTACTGTATGGAGAATTTTGCCTATTTTATATTATATGTTGATATTAATAAGATTAATAGTCAAAAAGTTCAGAGTGATTCTATATCTCCAAAACTATCTCCAGCAATTTTATAAGAAGTATTTTGGGGTTAAAATAAAAAGCTAAGGGAGTAGAAGTAAGTGAATATTATATGAATCATCTAGAATTTGCAGATGATGTGCTTCATTTTGCAAATAATCCTTCAAAGCTTCAGAAAATTTGTCAAGAGTTATCAAATAAATGCTAAAAAACTAAAACAATGTTTAATGCATTTTCATAGTACAAAACAAAGATTAATAAATCAAACAGACAAAGACATAATGGATGAAATTAATCTCATAGAATTAAATTCGGTGATTTTTTAAAATAGAAATACATTTACATTTTTAAAAAAATGCTTATGTGTTTGAAAAGGAAGGTTTTTACTGTGTTTTATCAGTTCTTACTTATGAATCTGAAACTTGAATACATAACAGAAGAGTAATACAAAGACTTATAGATCACTCAATAAAAAAATGGAGAAATGTATGTTAGGAGAAGCAAGAAGAAGTCAAAAATAAAATTCAGGATGAGAGGGCCAACAAGTATTCTGACACCATTGAAAGAATTAAGACACTGAAATGGAATTTTGCAGAATATATTGCTAAAGGGATTATAATAGGTAGATAGTTGAAGTCTTAAACTGGATCCCAAGAGATTGTAAAAGACCTACAATGAGACTAGGTGTGAAATGGGTGAATAAAATAATGAAGTTTGCTGATGTGCTGTGAAGAAGAGAGGCTAGAGATCAGAATTAACTGAATTAAATTTGGAGAGACTATCCTGCACTGGATTGATAAAAAATTAAAAATAGAGATGATGATGAAAAGAATTAAAACTTATTTTATCTTATGTTAGTTTTAATTAAAGCAGAGAAGCATAGAGTTCTGATGAAGACTGCTGGACAGTCAAAACTGTAAGGAAAATAAAGAAGTTTTTAAGAAAATTTGTTTGCATTGAAGTGTATATGAAAGAACTGTTATAAGCAATATATTTATGTTAGTTTAAATTTTTTTTTACATTTTCATTTAATTTGGTTTTCCTGGTATAAATCTTATGGAACAAAACACATTGTCAATATTCTTAATGCTCCAATTGGTCAAATAAATCAATCTTATGCTTATTATCTCTTAGTATGGCCATTGATTTAAATACCTACAGGAAAATATACACTGTAATCAGTCTCTTCTGGGGTAGAACATTTTTTGTATACATATTTTCAGTTGAAAGTTAAAAAAATATCTTATTCTCCATGAAAGTTTTCATTTGACCTACAGTTTATTCCTATTTTGTCATTGTAGGGATTGAATCTAGATTGACAAAAGATAATAATCTTTCACTCATAAAAGATATTGTTAGTTTGCATCACTATTTAGTATCAATTATTTTTTAATTAATGCTTACATTATTTGGTTAAACATATCAATGAAGAGAACACAACTGGCTAAAACTATATAAGAATTGAGTATGTAATAATAAAATTACTAAAGCTAATTGATTACATTTTATCTTTTAGTAATTTCAAAAGCTTCTAGGTTGGTTTACTGTGAATTTTCTACAAAGCCATTGGAAGCTTCACTTACTTCCTGTTAAGTCACATATAATTTGAGTTATTTATTTATTATTTAGATACAGTTATGATTTCCTTAGTAGCCTTGAAATTGAAAAAATTATCCAAAAGACTTAGAGTATTGTAATAAATTCTTCACAACTTTTTTTTTTTTTTTGATAAACCATAGCCTTGTTGTGTTTATTTCTTCAGACTTCTGCTCAATATTTGAAATGACTCTCCAGAACTTTCTCTGGCTTCTGCTATACTAAATTCTCTACTAATTTTTGTTATCTATTTTATTTCAGTAGTTGTAGCATAAACTTTCTGCTTTTGCTTGCTATTTTGACCTGAGGCAAAATTCCATATAGTAGTAGCACTCACTGCAAGCCAGAGTAATCAATGGATGCAGGAAAGTTTGTGCATAAAATCCCTATCTAGTGCCTACTCATCCAATATCTCCAGACTAGTTTCTAGATTGTGGCTTCATCAGTGAGGAGCCTTAAATCTGAGAGCACTGCACCTAGATCTCCAATGAAAGCCACAAGCTAGAAACTAGTCTAGGGATATTGGATTTTATGCGCCACAAGCTAGAAACTAGTCTAGGGATATTGGATTTTATGCACAAACATTCCTGCATCCATTGATTACTCTGGCTTGCACTGAGTAGTTCTATTGTATGGAGAGTTTTGCCTCTGTGTAAACAGCTTGTATAAGCTTAAAGAATGGTGGTCATGTGATGTTTAGTGGCTATTTTGACCTGTTTGTTTAGAAGTTTGTGATGGTGGTATTTTAATAGTAATTATATTTTGGATTATTTCCATAATCCTGTTAAGTGCATTAAAAAAATTCAAACTTATGTTTAAACTTTTCATATATATATATATATAACTGTTGGTAATAGCACACGTATTAGTATATAACGCAATGCTTTAAGTGATATAATTATTCTCATTTTTAGGTGTTTCTGGCTTGACCCATGATAATACTAGCATGCGAATCAAACCTAGACCTTTAGAGTCATGAAATACTAAAGTTAAGGTGATGCTCTAGCCAATCGCTTCATTGATTAGAAAATTACTTATATTCAATATTCATAAATTTTAATAAAGGTTTGTTCCATGTTAGAACTATCATAGATTAACCCAGCAATACCCGAAAAAGAGAGTAGAGTAATACTATTCAAAATGTTATATACTACTCTATGCTACTATTAACAGGCAGTTGATTAGAGTGTCACCTTAAATCCAGTATCTAAAAATCCAAGTTTTATTCCCATCCTGCTTCTATTGCTGGTCAGACCAGCGACATCATGTTTATACTAACATATGTTTAATCATTGATAGTTAAATGTATTTGAAAAGTTTTAAAAAGTTTGAATTTTTCTAAAGACATTTAACAATTAATATTAATTGATGGAAATAATCCGAAATATAATTACCTATGTTACTTTATATTGTCAATAATATGCTAATATAATAAAATCATTCTTTAAAACGATAAGATTCTTGCGGATAGTGTTTTTCAGACAGCTGCTTTACAAGCAGTTGTCCCGGGTTTGCTTCCCGGCTGATGCTATGACACATGAAAAAAAAGTTTACTTTCTGTTTGATGATCTTATCCAACTCGAATAATCTGATAAATGCATATTTAGCCACTTTTAGCTAGACTAAGAAGATGTCTGATTGACCTTTTACTAGTAGTGGAAAAGATGTTTTGTACTGGTCTCTTAATTCTCTTTATCTTATTTAATAAACAAGAATGATTATCTCAACCTTAGTAGTGGATAGAAAGTGGCACTCGAAGTTAAAATATTGTACCGTCAACATTGAATAACATGCTATGATAGAAATTTAGATAGCTAAACTTCATATATATAAAATATGTTGTAATTAAAGATCTAAAAATATAAAAGAAATGATATTATATTTATCTATACTCTAGTGATTAATTTTCTTTTTTGGTGTTGTAGAAGATTTTGATTTGAAACTAATCCCCCTCCCTCCCGACCACCAAGTGGTTGTGGGAGCCCTTTTGAAATTGCAGTCTAATAATCACTTGCCAGGGTTTATGCTGAATCTTATTAATAATGCAAATGATGTTCTAATTACTTCATTCATTATTTATCATTTTTACCCTAGTCAGAAGATTAATTTTTACAAGAAATGAAAAGTAATTAGTCTTAGGTCAAAGTTGCTGACTTTTTTTTTTTATCTTTAAAAAAGTAAGAAGTCGTATAAGTTTAAAAATATATTTCTGAATTAACAGTTAAAATAGCAACTTAATTATATTACTTCCAACAATTGACAGTTGCAGGTGAAATGAAAGAATTTTCTCTTGGCCCTGCCAAGAAACGATGCCGTGTTTCATTAATTCTCTTTTAATTAATTTAATTAACTTGAATAAAAATTAGCAGGTCATTAGTCTTGCGAATTTCAATTTTCTTGAGCAAAATTAGAAGGGTTACTTATTTATTCTGGTTTTTTTTTTCTTTTTAAAATCTAATAAAGTTTTCATTATTTGGATCTATTTACTCCACCCCTGTCACTTTTTTCATCCCACCTTTCTGAATTAAATTTACAGATAAATCTAACAGGTATAACAGGCTTTGAATTAAATTTACAGATAAATCTAACAGGTGTAACAGGCTTTAAATAGCCGACTCTATGGTAAAGGTCTCTTTAAGAGCTCCTCGTAGAGAAACAGCGCCCTGTGGACATAACGCAATGAGCTTTGGATCATCAAGTCGTCCGATCGATTTTTATTATTTATTGAGAAAGAGCAAAAAAAGAATATTTACCTAGCTTTCTAAGTGCTGTAAATTCTGAGCTGTTTTTCATTTTTAATATTCTATAGCTAGATACCAATTTACTGACCAGCATTGAATAGTTTCTTGAGTTGGCTTTACTTTGATTGGGCTCGAATCGAAACTATAGGATGCGATTTTCCATTGTACATGAGGCCCCTCTCTTCAATTTACAGAACACTAATATTTTTTTTTGTTTCCTTTTACTAAAACGATTAATAATTCCCATTTTGACTTTTCCCGAAATCCTTACAACGGTTTTTTTTCTTTTAGTATTGCCTTTTATGTAGCTAGAAAAGCAAGTTCCAAAATTCTGCCCTGAATTGTTGATTCAGTGATTTCTGTTGTTTGCTGAACAAAAATATAGAGAAGAGAGCATGCTTCTTTTCCAAATGTGAATATGATAGAAATTTTGACCTTTTCTAGTTGATTGCTGTAACATTATTTAATCTCATAAGCAAGTGACTAAATATACAGATGTTTATTCTTTTAGTGATATATAATGTAGGATTAGCAATCAAAGTTATTCTGTATTAAATCTTATTATGGAATAGGCAATAATTGTGTATGTGAAGTCTCACTTTTTTCAAAATATCAGCATACAAAAAATATGATTCAAAATAACAGTGTTTGCATATTGCTTTCATTTAACTAATCTTTAATAATAATAAAAAATTATAAGTAAAATATTTGGAAATACTATCATATGATAACAATTTATAATAATACTGGATACTTGTGAGTTTTCAAGTAAACCAAGGTGGCAGCTCGTATTTTTGATAAATGTAGTTTTGAGAGCCTATAATCTATTGAAAATGTTAAACCACTAAACATCACATGATCACCTTTTCTATACTAGCACATAATTGTTGTAAACAAAGGCAAAACTCTCCATACAGTAGTGCCACCCTGTGCCAAACAAAGTAATTGATGAGTAGGCACTAGATAAGGATTTTATGCACAAGCCTTCTGACATCCATTGATTACTCTGTTTGGCACAGGGTGGCACTACTGTATGGAGAGTTTGTATTGGAGAGATGGAGAAGTAGTATGGAGGGTAAGAAAAGTTTAAATATATATAGAAGTAAACGGAATATTGGAAGCGCGTTAATTTATGATAATAGTAAGGAAAGTAGTTTATTGTTTAAGGCTCGAATGGGATCTTTAGCAACAAGAGAATATACATGTAAATGGAAAACTATGGGTGATTTAGCATGCAAATTGTGTAAGGAAGGTATAAAAAATATTAGGCATCTGTTGATTGAATGTAAATGCTTGAAAGCAGAAAGGGTACAGATAATAAAGTTATGGGAGAATAGGTATGAACAAAGTGACAATATAGAAAGTGAGTTAGTAGTTTTTATGCTGGGTTTGCGAAAAGATAAGGGGGATTTAGATTTAAAGGCCATAGAGTTGACAAAGATTATGTTGTGGAAATGGGATGGGGCAGAATATGGGAAGACTTAGAGTGGGGAATGAAAAATAAAGTGGCTAACAGGTTTATCTGTGCATAGTTGCTGAGATATTCTTGACTTCGTTTAAGGAGAAGCCAAATACATCACATCACATTGAAAATGTGTTAGTTGTTAAATTAAAACAAAATTAATAAATTGATTGGTAAATTTTAAAAATGGAATAAATTCTGATAAATTTTATTAAGAAATATTTCTTCTTTTTTTTTTTACTTATAACATGGGAAACATCACATGATCACTTTTTCTTATGCTTGTGACATGCTCTTAGCATTGTTGTACTTTGGTTCATTTCAGTGTGTTTCTTTTTATCAGCAGTTTTGTTGGTAAATTGTCATAATAATAAAAATTTGGGTCCCTCCTAACACAGAATGTGATGCAATGGACTGGTTCCATAAGTATGGGATCTTGCCCTCCCAAAAATTTTGCTTTAATGGTCACATTATAACTGCATACTGTCAACATGAATAAATATAAATATTGTATTTATATTTTTACCTCATTTTTCTGTTAGTAAGTTAATCCAAAAGAAAAGAAATTGTAAGTGTAATTAATTTTTGCATAATGATTTCTTTTTTAAAAAATAACAGTAATAAAAAATAAAATGTAAATATTAAATGTGACTTTTCCTAGCAAGCATTTTTTTTGTAAACATTTTTTGGGGGTTCCAAAACTACATTTATCAAAAATATGGGCTGCCATCTTCGTTTACTTAGAAACTCATAAGTACCAATGCAGAAAGCTAAACTTTTAATCAAACTCAAACCAATGATAACTTATCATTAACAGTAATAGTCTAAAATTAATAACAAATCACTATCAATTGTTTCTGTGCTAAAAACAAACGTCCCAAGTGTAAAACAACACAAACACTTGTAAAACAATTCTAAATAAAATTCCATCTATTCTTAAAATGAAACTTGATTTAATAAATAGAACTTTTTTCTATGGGTCTTCTTGGGATTGTAGATAAAATATTGTTTATAACATATTTGCATTTTGCTTTATTTTATGCATAAGCAGTCTGCTTTTACAGAAAACCCAATTAGTTTAGGTTATTATAATAGAATGGTATTCTGGGAGCTCATAACAAATTCAATTGCCAAAAGTGATACAGTTGGCCTGCAATGTTCCTGAAATCTGTCACTCTATCACAGATCCAAATCTTGCAGCAAGTATTTGTAATGATAAACAGGTGTGGGGTGTTTTGTATATATATATATATATTTAGCCAATCATAATTGCAGATTTTCACTACCTTTCTAAGTAAGCAATTGTAAATCTATAATATCCTAAGCAATCACTCAGCTTTAAATAATCAGACTGTTTTTCTCTTCCTCCACCTCCACTACCATTTCATATAATGCCACCATCATTGGCTGGGCCATAAACATGCAAGAACTATTGGACATGAATTCTATTTAAATATTTTGAATTTAATAAATAAATCTCATACATGTTTTCAGCCAATGACACTACACACCTACCATTCTGGCAGAACTTTTGTTTTTCATTTATAAGTTCCTCGTGGATAAGCCAATATGATCACTAAACATGTATTAATTAAATTGTAATGTAAGCAATTTTTAGTTCATAATCTAATATCCAGCTAAAACTTTTTGACTATGCCAATATTTCTAGGATTCTATCAGGTGTAAATTTCTGAGCTGTATGATAGAAATAGTTTTCTTGAAATATATATATTGTGACAATATATTTATGCTCATAGGGTTAAATATGCATTATAATAATTAAGTAATGAAAATTTTTTTTTAAATAAGATGAATATCTTGTCCCAAGTGAAATTTATTGTGATTAAGTTGTATAAATATTAGTTAAATGTTTATAATTGTCAATAAAACAATTTTTTAAATATGCTTTATTAATAATCATTTAAGAAGTATTACATAGTTTGTTTATAGATATCTAGAATTTTGATTTAGCACTCAAAACTCGATTAAATATTAAATTAAAGTATACTGTTCATAGATGATTTCCAGTTATGGTTTATTAAATTTGCTAAAGTTTTATTTTTAGTTTGTTTAGAAGTAAAATGCCTTTTAAAATAATATTTAATGAAGTGTTACTTATTTAGGTAATATTTGAGTAAAAAATAGAGTTTTGGATTTGATAAATTTTTTAATTAGTTTAATTTTATTTTATGTGATTATTATGTTTAAAATAGGTTATTTTCTGGAATATGTGTGTGTAATATTTGAGTGCATATATAAAGAAGAGCAGGAATTTAAAGGTTATTAGTGAAAGGGTTAATTATTAAAAATAATAATAACTTATACTTTATAAGACTATTGAATAATAATGATAATATCAAGGGAAACTCTTAGATAAACTAAAGATAATAAGTGTTTTAAATATTGTTTTATTAAACTAAATAATTTTTCTTAATGATAATTATTCAACTGTCTGGACATAACATGTTTAGGCTGTTTTTAATTAGAAAGGTCAAAGTTGAAACAATTAAAAGGTCATAGTAATGCTAGTGTTTAAATGTTCTGCCTCCATTACTTCACATTCGATTAAATAATCACATGTCATATCATAGAGACTGTGGCAAAATCTACAAATATACACAGGGGTATAAAAAGAATATATATACACCTGGGTCTCTTTTTACATGGACTTATTTAACATGATTTTGAAGTTATGTGATTCGTGTTTCACCGGAAGTCGAACTCCGATATTGCGCTATTACTTTAAATAATAAATTTTGCGCACTTACGTTATATTGAAAGTAATAGCACATTATTGGTATTCGACTTTCAACTTAGTAATTTCAATATTTTCAGTGCTTTATAATAGTAAGATTTTATGCAATAATGAAATTAAAATCATGATTTCCACATTCATTTTATGTATACATACATTAAATTTTACAAGATTATAATGTAAATTTGTTCAAACATTGTGCGTGTTAATTTTGCATTTTAAATCACATTCTGTTTTTGCTTTTTAAAAAAGAACGTAATCAATTATTAATCATTTAGTGTCCACAAGTTTATTTTTAAAAGGTCAGTAATAGCAGTGGGCACAATTAAATTTAACAATTAAAAATTAAAATCTGATTTTTAATTGTAATTAACAATTTAAAAATTACTTATGGCGACTTGAAATAATGTGATGTGAAATTTGATTTTTAAACGGAATTGAAAATTAAAGACAAAAATAAGAATTTAATTTTTAGTTGTTAGTTTCATAAACAATTAATAAAATCATCGTCTCAAAGATTAATTACTAATTACGTTGTCACCAGAAAACCATTGACACAACATGAGTGTGAAGTTGGCACTAGTTGTTTGCAAACGAATGTGTTTTTCAGAAAATAGCTATAATAATTAAAATGTGTATAAAAAAATGTAAATTACTGTACTGTAAATTATGCATAAAAATATATTATTTTGAATAAAATTAAATATTATAGTTTAAAAAAGTTTGACTTGTATCAATTTTTTTCAAATTTGAAATTTTTTATTAGTCATATTTTATTTCATTATTTTTTTTTTGCACGAATTTTAAAATAATTTTACATTGGTGCTTTGCTTTTATGCGAATTTTGAAAAATCACAGCCCGCATTCCCTTTTTTTCAATGTAAGTTATGTCTATTTTTGCACGATTTCGTTTGCACGTGTTTTCTGAGGAACCTATCTATCGCATAAAATGAGACCCAGGTGTATATATAAAGGAAATGTGAATCAAAATTATAGGAAAATGGAGAAGGAAAAAAGGAGGAAAGAAAGGAAAGAAATAGTTTTAACAATGAAATTAATTAGTTTTTTTATCCTTATTACTTTATAAGTTAAGTAATTTAAATGGCGGGATGAAAAACTAGTTATCCTTGTGCTATTGTTATTCTGCAGTGCATGTCCAACTATGCATCAAATAATAATCACTAAAGAAAATGTTGAATTTGTGATATTTTCAAAGAATGCAAACTTTGTACTGTTTCAAAATAAATTGTAAAGATGTTGGTATGAAAAGCTACCAGAAGTCAATAAAGCATCGGCAGATGAGTATTCACTTTATCTTATTATGAATATTGTTAATTAATTGAACTATTTGACTATTGATTACTAATTTTAATATTCATAGTATATAATTTTGGACCTGACACCATTACTATATCTTCATGAAAATAGACTGTAAGACAAATAAGTTAAATAAAACATTCTTGATTAAAGACCTTCTCAAGTTTGCTTATTAAATAAATTTTATAGTAGTATTTTTTTTGAATGAGAAGAAAATTAAAAGAATGAATTACTTTAAAGCTTCATCCAATATTAAAGGCAAGACAGAACCCAGTGGTTATCAAATACTTTCTGTAATAATGACAGAAGAAAAACCATTATAATTTACTTCTTCCATAGATTAAATAAAAGTTTATTTATATGTTTTTCAATCAATGCTGATAAAATAATAACTTATTATGACTATTATAACTAATTAAGTATCCATAATTAGTCCAATCATGGATTTCTGTTTTATTTTATGACTGAATAAAAGAAGAGGGCAATTTAAATCCTTGTCATGTCTAAAAGATAATAAAATAATGCTCAAACTTACTATAATGGAACCGTTTCACTGTTCATTAATTGTTGAAATCTGCTCCTGGCTTCACCAACACATTGTTTTCATGAATGTTATTGTAACGCAAATAATATTTTAAGAAATTCCTAATATGACTCTTACCTGTGTTTCCTCCTAGTCATTATAATGAAAGACTGGTATAATATTTCTCTTAAGAAGAAAAAAGAGATCCCTTACTAAAGGGATTTATTCTCAGTATAACTGAAAAGAACTTTAATCTTTTCAATTGCTGGCTAAAATGATTATAGTGTATATAAATGTGTTTCATATATTTAAAATTTATTTTTGTATTAAATAATTGTAATCTTATATTTTACACCTGTGTTATTAATATGCTTCACATGGTATTACGGGAATATTTATAATAGTTTATGTTGCCCAAAGATTTGGTA
This sequence comes from Epiperipatus broadwayi, assembly GCA_028023455.1. NCBI lineage: Eukaryota > Metazoa > Onychophora > Udeonychophora > Euonychophora > Peripatidae > Epiperipatus > Epiperipatus broadwayi. The sequence goes on from JAQFVV010012405.1 coordinate 7,231,342, forward strand.
AGAAACAGAAATTAGGTGAAGATTTTTAAAATGAAATATATCCAGGTAAATATTTCATTTCGATAATTATCGAGAATTCTTTGAATTAATATTTGATAAAATATAATGAATTGTCACACTAGGGTAAAACAGCTTTTATATTTGGATATGTGTGAACATTTAGAGTGTCTGAGAGTCAGTGCATGAAATGTAGATAACATATCAAATTATAAAATGTAGTTTTATAATACTATCATGTTTGTGAATTCACGTACATTAATAAATTGGATAAATGTCTTATTATACATATGAAAGTGTGTGCAAGTGATTACATATTATTAATGCTATTATTATATTTATGTCTTGCTTGATATTTTTTTGCATATGTTCAGCACTGCCTGCACCTAGATACTGGGTGTTTATCCATATATTATTTAAAATCCACCATGTCTATATTGCCATACTTAAAGATATTATTGAGTATTTAAGGGCATTTTCAAGACATATTTATTTTAAGGTTAGTCATGAGCTATTGCAATTTAATGTTAAACAATTATTGAATCATAGTATGTAGATTATATCTATTTTCTCGGTCCTCATAGCTGTCAAGAATATCATAAGAGTGTATTTATAATTTACATAATGTGTTATCTTAGCAATGTAAGAACAAGAATTTTTACTGGCTTGAGACGTTATTAATATTATTAAGTAGTAATATAAGAATAATGTCCTAATATAGACATGCATACTTGTTGTTTTATCTTTAGTGCATAATAGTTGGAAAATTGTGTTTGATGATGATGATAATAATAATGATGATGATGATGAGAACTTAATAATTAATGTAAAGACAATTGTTATAATTTTGTAAAGTTACATCATGGGGGTGCCTGTTGTAAAATTGTATTAATATTTTGTTAATTTAATTTGTTAAATTAAATTTTTTTTTTTTTTAATATTCATTATGATAAATCGTATATATTTTATTTATACTGTAAATAAATATGTTATTTATTAAGATACATTTCTGTTTTTGTTGTCATTCTTCTTGCACTCATTAACCAGAAAATTTTCTATAATTAAGTTTTATTTATTTATTTTCAAAAGTAACCTTTATTAATCAAAAGATTACAAAAAAATATCGGAGGATTACAAAGTGTTCAATGTTACAAACAAAACAATTATTGACTAGGCATATGTTTGATAACAAATATATCCATAAAAGGGTTAATATAATTTTGCTTAATGTGTATCTATACATGGACGAGCACAGATCTGCACTGCCCCAAAACAATCCATCAAGGGGGCGCAGCAGCCCATCAGAGCGGAAAAGGTTCTGAAAACTTTGACCCTGTACCCTCCCGGCAGGTTTTCCAGGTAGCGGCAATAATCATCACCAGATTGCACCCATAAACCAGACCCCCAATGACCGCCATCATCAACCCCTGTGGAAGAAATGAAGAATGCAGACCCGTGCTCGCAAATATTACAACAAAACTCTATTACTGTTACAAATATGATATTTCTAGCTGGAGTGTCTAGCATCCATTGATATCATCTTTCACACTGAGATCAATGAAGCTGAACATCTGCCCTTAATCATTGTCAAACTCCTGTGTCTGCAAATGTTCACAACAGCTGTTCAACCCAGCAATCAAAGTTCTTCAGGGTTCACAGTGATTTTTATTTATTGATACTAATTGGATCCTGCTTCTTTTGATTGAATTTCAGGTCTTGATTAGTAATCAATGATTCAAGTATAATCCAAAAGTTTGTTGTTTAACCTTGGAAAATTCTCAATAATTATTGCTTAAAAGAGTATGAATAATTTGCAGCTTCAAGGTCTGAAACATCATTTGTAGTCATTTTTGTCTTTGAATTATTATTTTTTAGCTCAGAAATCACTTCATTGTAATTCTGTGTTGATTTGAAATTTTTTATTTTTTTGTGGCCCCCAATCCACCGGAAGGGTTGTAATAACTTCTGTTCTGATCATCTGAGAAACCCGATTTTTGTGCAGGGAGATAGCCTAGGTTATTTTCTATAATGTTCAATTTTAAAATTGAGATCGAATTAACATTTAAAACTTGTTTAACACTGCTAAAATCTGATGCAAAGATAAATTTCCTAAACCATCATTGTTAACATATTATATTCCACGTTTTCTACGAGATAATTTGACGTCCAAATGAATTTCCTATTTATTCTATCAATAAAATTAGGATTTCTAGTGTCTATTCGTTTTAGAATTATTTGGTTTCATTTAAAATTATTTTTAAAAGGTTTATAATATTCTAATGATTCTAAGAATTACTTAAGCTAGCTTTTGTCTATTTCTAATGGCATCCATTTGCATAAAACGGAATGATAGATAATTTCAATTATCATTGAATGAAAACTGTTCCAAAACTTCTTCTAAAGATGAAAAAACATTGAAACAGATATTCACTTACATTTTGGTAAATAGGAAGCCTGAAACAATGAAAACTGGAGTCCTAGGCTTCCTCTAGTGGACTTATGCACTATTTTATAAGAGTATGCTTTTAATGGTCACATATAATTATTATTTGATCTACTTACCATTCATTTCACCTGCATTTTGGCAGGTCAGATGCTTCATTAATTACCATTTACTTATGTTTTTGTAATGCTGTGGTTAGCATAAAATGTGCCCTCTCTACCCATTGCATTATTTCATCTAAATACAATTATTATAAATTTGTTTATTTATAAGATTATAATCGATATACTTAAGTGTTGTATAAATAAAATATTTATTTAGGAATAAAATTCACAATACTTTAAAGAATGTTTTGTATGCTAATATTTAGAATTTTAAGATACGTTATAATATGTACCTGAAAGAAGAAGTTTCAAACCCATTATTGCAACCGGATGTCATATTTTATTAAAATAATAATTATTATTATAATCAGTAATTATATTAATTATATAATAAGAAAGAACCTGAGATTTGGATTTTGAAGTAAATGCATTTGATAGATTTATTTGTAGTTGGCTTTTTGCTGTTCTCTATCTACATTGGAAAGTTACAATTGGTGGCTTTTCGAATCAAGATGGTGTGACCTTTGTTTGGTTTGTGTTCAGTGACTGTTTGATAAATTACAATTTATATAATGAGAGAGAAATGGCTTGAATGTTTAACTGAATATCAGCTTAATTAATATATGGTTTATTGATTAATTATCCAAGTACTGTCAATATACTTCAGCCCACTTATTAGATTGCTATGCAAATAATCATTCTGTATTGGCATAGCAATATAATTAGTACAATAGTGCTAATATATATATATAGTATGGAGTTTTGTGGATAAACCTGGTGTGATGGCACTCATTATTATCAATCTCAATTACTACAAAATTTTAATATTAAATATAAAAGAATGAGCATGAGAGATCAACATAGAGCAAACTATAGGATTATGAGCATTACACAAAAGTAAAATCATTCTTCATCATGAATTATCACAGTCAATCATGTGACTGGATTTGAAATTGGTTCACTATAGACCAAGCTAATTACTTAGTTTTTGCCAAACTTAGGGCTGCAATACAACATAATCATTTGCATGCACAAACTTAAGTGCTAATTCATAAGAATATAACAATTAAAATAATAATGTTGGGATACTAAACATCTGATCATCATCAGTGCATTCTGGTCACATAGTATCATTAATATCTGGCCAACTAGAAGCTTAATTTCTAAATAATTAAATTGAAATCTAATGCATAAACTTTAAAGGATAGCCTTTTGAACCAATCAGGATCATCATCTGCTGGATGTACATAAACACTACATATCAACCACTTTTACATAACAAACCATTACACCTGAATCTAGCTTAGGAACAAAAACTATAACTGTTACTGTGAGCAAGAGATATAATCCTAACATATAATGTTTAAATCTATTATAGGATTAATTAAATTTACTGGAACAATTTTAACAATGAAATATCAATTTATTAATAATAATTAAAATGAAATTAAAGTTTGCTGAGTATGCCATAAATATAAGTTTAGCATTCTGATTTTGATTCACATAAAAAAAAGTTATTACACTATGATTTACAATTATATCAATACATAAAACACCTTTAAATAAGCACACAGACATGTGGTACAATAATTTATGAATATATTTGAACTGTTATAAACCTATAAATGAAATTCATTTTTATAATATATAATTAATGACTGATTTAACATATATGTATATGCCATACAATATTGCCACTCTGTGCCAACCAGAGTAATCAATGAATGCCAGAAGGCTTGTGCATAAAATCCCTATCTAATGCCTACTCATCCAATATCTCCAGACTAGATATTGTATGGATAGTTTTGCTTTGTTCAAAAACAATTATGTGCTAGTATAAGATAGTGATCATGTGATATATGTATATGCACATAAAAATGTGTCCCCACGCTGGTGTTTATAAGAAAATAAACCTAATAAACCATATATTTTCTTAATACACAATTAACTAAATATAAAAAACATAAAATGCACACATATGTAAGCACTCAGATGTGTTGCATAATAAAAATTAATGTTTGAATTATCATAGACTTATAAAAAACATTTAAGAAGGTCTAAATAAATTAATATTGTATTCTGATTTTGAATTTAAAAACAAGCACATTTTTGATAACTGTAAAAATTTCTATTATCTATTTTTGAAATCGTTTAATTAATTCTCTATCTAAGTAGAAACATGTAGATCATAACTTTGGTAAAATTTCAAAGTTGCTTTTGAAAGGATTAGTGATCTTTTTGAAAAGATAAGAAAGAAAACACTGTTGTTAATTAAATGAGTTTTACCCCCATAATTTAAGATGATAAAAGAAGTTGCTAAAAAGATTAATTTAATCTGGAATTTAGTTTTTGAGTTTGGCTAACAGTTTGTTGGTAACAGTAACAGAGAGTGGCAGCAATTTAGCTGGCCAAATTGGCCAGCTGTAAGCTTGGATTTAATATTTTTGAGAAGCAGTTGGCTACTAGGTAGATACAAAGTTGGCTAAAATACTTTGTGTAGTTAGCTGTAGTAGTTGGTAGCTGTTTCAAAACATATAGTAGAGAGCTGGCCAGAAGAGACATCTAGCAGAGTTACACAGAAAACTACCATGAGGATGTAAGAATTGAAGGAAGCAGCTGCTCTACAGTTCAATGGTGAAATTTAAATTCACATGGAGGAAAAGGGTCAGCTTCCTTGTAATTTATAGCTACAAATGTATTCTGAGAAAACAGCTAACTTGCCTGGAACAATATTAGATGTAAGGAAGAATGCCAATCATACCTGAATTATGCTTCCTTGATGATGACAAGCCAATTTACCAGATTGCCCAAGAGAAACCATCAGTTGATGAAGTAATTATACATATGGTTATGTATCTATACACAGAGAAGCACAGATAAATGTTTATATAAAAGTGAGTTTTTAAATAATTCATTTAAAAGACATTTTAAAATACTATATTTAATTTAAAGACATTATGATTAGTTAAATGTGACCTGTGTTGGTGATATATATATTAAAGAAATTGTTTTAATATTCCTTAAAATGACATTTTAACCTATAATTTAATGTAGAACAAATGAATAATTTTCTTGAGTCACATGTATAAAATAAAGGAGCAATCCACAGATGATTTTCTATATATTATTGATGAAATTATTTTTGTAGATCCCTAAAAATGACATTTTAAAATCACCAGCAAATAATGACATTTTAAAAATATCAGCAAATAAATTTGCTTGGATTAAAAATCTAGACTTTATATTTTATTGACTTTATATTTTTAAAAGAAAAAAAAAGTTGATAATACTTTTTTTTAAAGAAAAGGGAAACTTATAAACTGATATTTTAAAAACAAAACAACTGCAAACTATTATGATAGAATTTGATTCATATCTATATTTTTGTATACATACTGTGATGAGCGCACATACTGTGGTCACACATGTACCTACCAAAACATCCACAAATTAGAAATGTTAGGGTTGGAAAGAAATAAATAAGAAAGAAAAAACGAGCTTGGAAATTAACAAAACCAAGAAATGTTGAAAATTAGCACAACAAAGAGAAAGAGAGGGAACTAGAGTTAACAAGATCATTATCTTTTGCTAGTCAAAGTCCGAGGTTTGATAAAAGTAAATATTAAATTATAATACTACCAGCATACGGTAGGAAAGTTAAAGTAGTAAAGAAACATAAATAAAACATGTAGTAAAATATGATTTAGGAAAAGTAAAGTTAAAAAAAAAAAGGGGGGGGAAAGAAAAAACTTCGATAGTGCGGAAAGAAAAACCTAGAAAATTAATATGTTCGAAAAGATAAGAATCTGGGCTTCAAAGTACACCTTTGACGATAAACGAAATGCGGGTTTTATGGAGTAGAGTTAAAGCAAGAATTAGATAAAAAATAAATGATTATTAAAATGTAAATAAGAAATAAAGAAAAACATGCGTTAAAATTTGTGTAAGTAATCAAAGAAAAAAATGTAGTGCTATAAAATCATATAAAATAAAGTTACATATGGCCGAAGGCATAACATGGGAGGTGTCAACAACAAGTGGAAACAAAGAATCTAAAGGACAAAGACCATTGGAATGTTTTAATTAAAAAAAAAAAAGAAAAAATTAGGTGGAGAGCTAAGGAGATTAAAGGAGAGATTAGAGCTTGAGACTTCGAGTCGACAAGGTGAAAAAATCGCGGCTCCAAGAATCAGCCGATATAGCTAACCAACATGACTTTTACCGTCGATATCTCATATAGTATGACTGGCTAAGGCCATCATGATCGCGGTCAATCCGGACTTCTGTACCAATGGTTCTGCAATAATGTAACAGCTACGGTGGTAACGCCTGCCTATGGACTCCTGTAGTGGCCTGACCTGTGATGCCTCGTCCTCCATGCCTTATTAACCAAGAAGCTACATCCCGCCAAATATAAGCTACGACCGTCCCTCCTAAAGAAGTGGGTAATCCACGTGACGGTCGACAACACGTCGGAATGAACTCAAAGACTAAACCCTAGGTAACTTAAATATTATTTTATATATCGTCAAATGTGCACATAAATTCCATAGACAATGGCCAAATGCCTTTCATGAATGGTAATGACATTCTTTTGATAGACAGCTAGGCTAACGAGTTATAAATGTGACAGCATTTATAATGATTTCAAGTATTTATTTATAAGAATTTCAAGTATTTGTTTCCTTATAGCACTATAGAATATAATATGTTTAATTTTATGTTAATGTTTCTTATATCTTTTATTATCAAATTATTTGTTAGTATTAAAAATATATTAATTTATTTAAATCTGTCTTGTCTCGTTCTTCGCCACTCCACAAAATAGTCTAATACTGGGAGGGTAGAAATATTATTTCATTTTTTTTTGCATTCTTTTAGTTATGAGATTAACACGTGAAACGTTGATGGTGCAGGATTTTATCCTGTAAAATTTATAAATTAGCCAAGCGCTGTAATTGTAATATCTTACAGCAGCCGGGAGAAAGTTGATCGGGAAAAATAATCTGGAGGTTATATCAGTATAGCGTACAGATTCGGTCAAGTACGGAAATCGGCTCGTCTGTTTCCGTATTTCTCTCTGCTTGAGGTAGCGAAAGGTGGACGATTTTGAATAATAATTCCCCATTACATATATAAGTGAAAGGGAAGTTGGAGCTTTTCGATTGTCCCGTGCCCATTATAATACATATATGTGTGAATTTTTTATACTTTCAATATTGAATTAAATAGGAAAAATACTATTATTGTGACAAATTAAAATATAGGATATAAATGCCAGTGTGCACATAGATTCCTATGTGCACAACATATATGTTAAATCAAGAATTAATTATGTATTGTAAAATTAATAATTATATTTTGACAAAAATGAAATATATGTAATAGTCATCAGTGTGTGCCTGAAATTCAACATGCATAAACATGTATGTAAAATTTTAATCATTTATAGTATTTTTATACAACTGAAAAGTTTAATCATGTATTTATTATTTTATGATACTTGAAATATAGTCATCAAATGTGCTGCACTCTGTATATATATGTGTGTGTGTGCGCGTGTGTGTCAAATAAACACATTTAGGTAAAAATTAATATAATTCTATTATTTTGATAAATTTAAATATATTATGTAAATAAATTAATATATCCCATTGATATGCAGATATATATATATATATATATATATGATAAACAAAAACAAGTTAAAAAATTTTTAACCTGCCTATAGCTTGCATTTTATGATCACAGATGGAGCTTTACCAATAGCTCATCAAGCTTGTTTACAAAAAATGCCGAGAGAGAATCGAAATTTCAATATCTTTTTCAAATTGTCCCCAACCTTTAAACCATGGTTTCAAGCGAATTGGCTTTCATCAGTAAATGGTAGGGGGACTAAAAACTAGATCTAAAACCCCAACTCTACTGAACAGCATATATGTAAACTGTTCCTATCAGCTTGAAAGCACGAATTTTTTAGATACATAAATATCTTAAAATCCAGCTAAACAAACTAGATAGCTATATGGGTCTGAAATCAGTTCAGTTTTACCACATAGTAGAAAGGTTCTGCAATCTATATCATTGCTAAAACCTTCAAAGGTACATTTATGATAAACAAAAACAAGTTAAATATATATATATATATGCATTTTGAGTAAATCTATTAGTACATATATGTAAACCTATGTATTTTATATTATTTAAACATGTCAACTAAAAATGTTTATTTTGTAACAAGTCAAATATGTTAAGAAATTACATACACATGTATGTGTGTATATAGATCAATGCTTGTCAAGTATAACACAAGTAAATTTTAATTATTTTATTTTATTATTAAATGTCAATTCAAACATGTTCATTTTACATGAAGCCACATGCCTGTGTGCTAAATGAGTTTTAAGTAAACCTAATGGAACATATATGTAAACCACAATATAATAACTTGAGTTGTGTTTAGGAATTTTGTAAATCACAAATGTAATATTTTTATTGTACATTAATCAAAAACATGAGACTTAATTTCTATGTACAGCCATATTCTATAGACCTTAATTTCATTTTTTTGGCTATTGTTATTAATAAACTTGTATTCAATTGTTAAAATTTTTCCAGTGGCTTAATTCTCAAGTTTACAATATTATACATTCCACATCATCTTTTGGTCACAGTACAATAATAGAGATTGTGTTCTCTGAACTAGATTCAAGCATAATGGTCTGATATATTAATGGGGATGTATTTTAGTGCAGAGGCATTCAGTTGCTAAAGGACCTGTTGGCACAAAGAGTATATTCTTCAAAGTTCATGCATTATATTTTATTTTAGTTTAGTCTAATTAGAATTTAAGTTTATAGTCAGACAGTACTACACTAATGGTACTAAGTGGCCAGATCATTGATGATGATCAGCATGTGTTGATGTCCCAACATTGTTTTTCTGTTTGTATATTCTAATGAATGTGCACTTAAGTTGGTGCATCCAAATTATGTTTAAATAAATGACCCAAGATGGACTGTTGATTTACTGTATTGATATATATTGATGGATCATTCATGATGATTAATGGTTATTTCTTTTTAATATATTACTAGTACATAAACAGTCAAAATAAAAGTCGTAGATCACATGACCCTATCTCTTAAGCTTGTAAGTTATAAACAATGAGGATTGCCAATTCCTCTACAAGCTTTGTGATAAATGCCTAGCCAGAGCCAGCACTTAAAATATCTCTGTCAGGAACCCCTCCCCAAACCCCTGACCATGGTTTCATGCTTTGGCACTCCTCAGAGAGGTGTCAGGGTACTTATTTATAATGCTGGTTGATTTATAGTTACTTTTAGTTACTCTAAGGAGTTAACTGGGTTGATCTCTCAATGATCTCTCTCAGAGAATTTTCATGCTCTTTTATGTAATATATAACATTTCTTATATATATATTTTGATATTAATATTCTTTAATATCTGGAATATCTTACTTTAATATATTATATATTTTATTAAACTTCAATTATTTTGATGACTTTCCTTCATCCCAAGTTCACTCCTATACTCCATCCTATTACAATATATATTCAAATAAACAATCACATATATTTAATTACGATATATGTAAAAGAATTCATTCATATTCTATAAGATAAATATGTCTAGAATTGTTAGAAGTCATTATTAGTATTTTTTACTGCTAAATATTCATAAAACACCATAATTATATATAAGCAAATTTGCATATAGGTATATGTATCATATCCATCAATTATTGCCAGTACCATTTCAAATTTGATTTAGGGAGATGTCTTATAATTAATTATTCAATAATGTTAGATTACTTGTTAATCATGTACATTTTCACACCTTCCATATCTTGAACCCTTGTTGAGCATTATGGGAAAACCAAATTGGCAAACATGATCAGTGGTAATAGCTAGCTCACCTATATCTACATGTTCTTGTATTGTAGAGCGTCTTGGCTGATTTTCCATGGTTGCATATTGTATTTACAGACATGTTTAATGTAGTTCTTGGAAACAAAATATTTGAATACTGTTAACAAAGAAAAAGCTTATAGACAATTTTTTAAATAAAGAATTTATAAGCATATTTCAGCAAAGTACACATTCAGTTTACAAACAATACTATGAATATCAAAACAATTTGTAGTAATGACTTTCTCCTCTAATTAGATTTTGACTATTCATCTTTTTATAGAATGTTTAAAGGACTATCACTAGACTTTTCTCTTTCAGAGAGAATTACCTCAAAATATCAAATAAATATTTAATTAGAATAATTTTTTTTTCGCGTTATTGTTTCATTGCAAACAACAAATATAATGTCGTTTACACAATTTTTTCCAAAATATTCTATATAATAATTAATTTAGATCACACATTTTTAAATTGCAACTGTTAAAAAAATATTACTTCTATTAGTGAGCAATTACATCCAAATATTTAGACTTATCAAACAAACATTTTTTTTTTAAATATCAAACCGAGAGTAACTCTCTCAAAGTACAAATGAGGTTGATGGTGGTCCTTAATTTAGTAGCATCATTAAAAGTGATGTATTAGTACTGCATAAAGATACAAAGTAACTGCAATATGTTTTTTTAGTTATAATTTCTCGATAGCTATACCTTAAGAACTTCTAAGAGTGTTTGTGTCGTAGGTATTTTCCTTAATCCAGATTACATAATTTAAATACTTTAAATATTTATGAATTGATTCTATTCTTGATTCTTTGTTTGACATAGTTATTTATTCTTATCCTAAGGGAGTATTGTTTACTTCTCTTAATTTATATATATATATATATATATATATATATATATATATATATATATACTGGGGAGGGAGTGCTACCCTCTCCCAGACCAGAGCAAGTTTAATGTTAAATAAATAATTATCAATAGTTTTTTTGTGAGTTCAAAATTTTTATTTTATCCAAACTTAATTATCAAATCATGTATATCACAATCTTTTACAAGAGTTACCAATAATGTTTATAATAAAATATTGTTTGTCTATGAGGAGAAATACAAATTCTATTTTTCCAGCATTAAATAAGTCTGCTTTAATTGTTTCATAAAATGCAACTTTATTATATACACAGAGGGAAAACACTTCTTACAGTAGCACTACTCAATGCAAGCCAGAGTAATCAATGGATTCAGGAAGTTTGTGCATTCATTGATTACCCTGGCTTGCACTGAGTAGCACTACTATATATGGACAGTTTTGCCTCTGTGTAAACAGCTTGTATGGGCGTAAAGAATGGTGATCATATGATGTTCAGTGATTTACTGTCATCATCATCATCATCATCAACCATTATCAATCCACTGCAGGATGAAGTCTCTCCAAGTTTAATCCATCTTCTCCGATCTTTAGCTTCTCTTCTCCACAACACCCCTGCACATTTTCTTATTTCATCCATCCATCTCACATGTGGTCTCTTTCTGGGTCTTTTACAATCTCTTGGAATCCAGTTTAAAATTTCAATTGTCCATCTATTATCATCTCTTCTAGCAATATGTCCAGCCCAACTCCATTTCAATCTTTTAATTTTTTCAATAAGGTCAGTAACACCTGTTTGTTGTCTTACCCATACATTGCGTTTTCGATCTCTTCTTGTTACTCCCAACATACATCTCTCCATACTCCTTTGAGTGGTCTGAAGTCTCTGTATTGCTCTTCTATTAAGTGTCCAAGTCTCAGATCCATAAGTAAGAACTGGTAAAACACATTTGTTAAAAACCATCCTTTTCAAACACATAGGCATATTTCCTTTTAGTATCAAGTTATTTCTACCAAAAGCACTCCAACCAAGTTTAATTCTATGATTAATTTCCTCCATTATGTTTCCATCTGTATTAATAATCTGACCAAGGTATTTGTAACTGTTAACTTCTTCTAATTCTTCATAATCAATCTTTATTTTCATATTTTGAGCAAATCGATTAAACATTACTTTAGTCTTTTTAACATTTATCTTTAGTCCTACTTTTTTACTTTCATCTGATAACTCCTGCAACATTTCCTGCAGCTCTGAAGCATTATTTGCAAAAACAACTACATCATCTGCGAAATCTAAATGACTTAAATACTCTCCATTTACTTTCACTCCTTTAGTTTCCCATTTTAATCCACAAAATACTTTTTGCAGCACTGCTGTAAAGAGTTTTGGAGATATGGAGTCACCTTGTCTTACACCTTTCTCAATGTTGATTTTTCCAGTATCATTATGTAATCTAATTGTTGCTGTTGCATTTTTATAAATATTCTTTAAAATATGACAATATCCTGGATCTATACCTTGATGATCTAATGCTTTAATCACTGAAGAAATGTGTATAGAATCGAATGCCTTTTCATAATCTACAAATCCAAAACATAACGACAACTCATATTCATTTGTCCTTTCTATGACTTCTCTCAATACCTGGATATGATCTATTGTACTAAAATCACTTTTAAATCCAGCTTGTTCTCTTGGTTGGTGGAAATCCAAAGTTCTCTGTAGACGAGTTGTAATTATCTTGGTAAAAATTTTATATAAAACTGATAAAAGGCTGATAGGTCTGTAATTTCTAATATCTTCTTTATCACCTTTTTTAAATATTAATATTATTACTGCATTCTTCCAATCTTCCGGTACATCTTTATCATTTAGACATTTGGTATATAACTTTGCTAAAATTGTTTCTATTTCTTCACCTGCTTCTTTTAATATATCAATTATAATTCCATCATTTCCTGGAGCCTTTCCATTCTTCATACATTTAATTGCATGTCTCACTTCTTCATTTAAAATTCTGGGCAATTCGGAAGATGTAATAGATATAGGAGGTACTTGTTCTTTATTACTATATAATTCTTGATAAAAATCTTCTACCAATTTCATGATGTCATCTCTCTTTTTAGTAATAATTCAATCTTTTTTTCTTATTGCAGATATAAATTTCCTACCAATACCAAAATGTTGTTTAACATTTTTGAGACTTTTATTTTCTTCTACAGCTTTCCTTGCTATTTCACAGTTATACTTTCTTATATCATTTTCAACTCTTTTCCGTACCATTTTACAAAATTCGAGATATTCAATTCTTTTTAATACATCATTTTTGTATATCTTCATATTCCTTCTTTTCTTCATAAATTCTCTAGTCTCAGTAGAAATTTTATTAGTCAATTGCTGCTTTTTTCTACCAGCTATGTTTGTTGCAGTTTTTAAAAGTGTATCAGTTATTTTCATATTAATTTCATTCAAATCTGAATCATGTTCAAAATCTCCTAACACTTGAAACCTATTTGTAAGTTCTAATTTAAATTCATTAGAATGTTTCTGAAGATTAGGAATATCAACTGTAAATATTGTTTTTCTTAATAATTTTTGTCTCTAGTTTTACATTAACACGTAACTTACACCTTACTAATCGATGATCACTTCCTGTGTTAAATTTATTAAGAACATTACAATCTTGAAATATGTATTTTCTGTTAGTCAAAATATAATCCAATTCTGCTGTACCTTCATTTGGATGCTTCCATGTCCATTTCCTTTTAACATTTTTCTCAAAAAATGAATTCATAATATAAAGTTTTTCTTTTTCTGCAAACTCCACAAGTCTATGTCCTCTCTCATTTCTATTACCATAACCAAAATTACCTACAGCAATTTCATCTTTCAATTGTATACCAATTTTAGCATTAAAGTCTCCCATAACAATTTTAAAATGTTGTTTACTCTGATCAAAAGCCTTTTGTACGTCCATATAAAAGTCTTCTACTACTTCATCACTATGAGAACTTGTTGGGGCATAAACCTGAATTATCTGCATTTGGTATCTGCTATTAAGTTGTATAACTAATCTTGCCACTCTGTCCGATACATCATCAATCTCCACAATATTGTTCTTCCACTTTTTATTTATAATGAATCCTACTCCACTTGTATTTCCAATATGTGTGCCTTTATAATAGAGTATATGTCCACTTTTTTAATCAATGTTTCTTCTCCTTTTCTTCTAACTTCACAAAGTCCAATAATGTCCCATTTAATATAAGACAGTTCTTCTTCTAATTCTTGCAATCTTCCTTCACTTGAAAGTGATCTGCAGTTGTAAGTACCTAAATAAAAAGTCATCATCAAATGGCAGCCTGGGTCCGCAATCAGGGGATTCTTAGCACCCTCCGCCTTCGGCCACCAACCGCTGCCTTGGTTGGTGACTTTACAGCCTCCTGGGAATAAGGGCCATGCTTTATTTTTGTCTGTCATAATTGTATATATGTATGGGAAAAATATTTATCATTTACACAAACATTCATTCTGCCTTATCAGGCACTGAGAAGAAAGACCATGGTGTTTCTTGATCTTAAACTCAGAGGTAAAAAGCCAATAAACTCACCACGCTGGCTAATGCGTGTTGGTGAGCAGCCCATCCATGTTTGTATACTATATGAATAATCACATAGTAATAACAGCTGAAACGACAAGAACGTATGGAGTGGACATTAGGAATTTGCCCTGCTCGGTTCCTTTAAGGCCTCCAAGAGGAATCAAAGGGTCTCCTTTCAGTTAATAGCAAACTCCTTTCTGCAGCCGATTTACTGTATAGATAGATATACCTTTGATTTTATGTATGATTCTGGTGCATTTTATTTTGTTCACTATTTATGAAAACAAAATCTTTTTATACATGAGATATGATATCTATAAATCAAATATTGCTGTATGCAATTAAATAATTACACGCAAAAGTAATGATGTGTTTTATGTTGAAGATTCATAGAGCAAAGTATATATGTTTTTTAATCTATCAACTAAAACATAACTAGTTCATATTTTTTTATTGACTGAGTAAGTCTGTACATAAATGTGGATTATTCACTTCTGATTAAGCAATAATTACATAATAATAATAATAATGCTTTTATCAATTCTAAATGTCTGTCTTATAAAGCATGAACTTAGACTGTCACACATACATGGGTTATAGATATGAGTGTATAGATTTAGCATTTGACATCATTATTTGGATCAAGTAATGTATTTGAGAAATATCTCTAATTTATATATAAAATTATATTCAATATATGTTACGTTATTTTGTAAATAAACTGATACTAAAATATAGGAAATTATAATTTCAAAATAGGTATAACAAATAATATAACAAATAATCATGAATCCTTTATAGTACAAATAAAAATCCATAATAGTGAAGCTTCATATATATCTTTGTTGACATAAATGTATGGATTAAACATCCTAATTCAATTAAATATAAATACCATGTTAATGTTTCTATCCAGGGTTAGTTTAACATCAAAATTGCTTGTGATCTTGTTTAGTTATAAAACTGCTTAATGTCCAGAAAACTGATTGATAAATGAGTAATTGGGAGTAAAAAGATCTCTTTCATTGTTATATTTTATTCTTTTGATTTGACAAAGTTTAATAGTTTGTTACTTGATATCATTCCGTAGTTAAGAATTTATATGAAATTTAAATTAACACCATGCTTCATTGATTTGATCTTTGTTATTTTTTTGTCTTATTATTTCTTTTATGGTTAATTAAACAATTTATTTTGAGATGAAAATTTTAGGACTTTTTTATATATATAATTTTCAGTTTGCTTGCCAGCTATAATGGGTTTATGCTTTTGATTTCTTTTCTGAAAAGGAATAAATTTAAATTAATTGATAATAGATTGATTCACAGTTGTTATCTATTTTTATGGCAATATTTTTAACATTGTATCAACATTCTTATTTTTTAAGCTAATTAGTTATTAATAGCTAAATGTGTATTAATTATCTACCATTCACCTTTAAAAATAGGAAAAGAGGATAATTTTAATAAATTGTAATCAAATATTTGCTACCATTGAATTGTTTCAAGTAATTTATGACAGTTTATATAAAAGAGTGAGGAATAATTCTTTAGAATCACTTGTTCATTTCCGAATGATTAATTTTAACTCATTTTAAGATATATCTCTATTCTATAAAAGCAAAATATATTATACTTAAACTATTTGTTTATATATTTTAAAAACAATAACAATAGATCATGATACATTCTAAAACTGAATCCTCCCCCCTTTCAAGAAATTACAATTAAATACAATTGTATTAAACTATCCCACAAATAAATAATATATCCAAGTATTACACTAAGGCAAAACTCTTCATAGACTAGCACCACTCGTGTAAGCCATAATAATCAATGGATGCACAGAGTGGCGCTACTGTTGGAGAATTTTGTCTCTGTGTAAACAGTTTATGTAAGTATAAAAAATGGTGATCATGTGATTTTAAGTGGTTTAACATCCAAGTATTATTTGCTTTTATTCATTTAACATTCTTTGATATACATGGCAGGGCAATATGTTTTGTTATTCATTTACACACTATTAAAATTTTAATGTGAAGTATGTTGATGTTTAGCATATACGTAAATATGTGTTTACATGAGGTATTGTGTGCATTTATTTATTTTGTATGTAAAGAGTGGAATGTCTTTTTCTCCCTTAGGTTTTCCAAATTGAATAATCCTCTTTAAATACCTGTAATTATAAAGCCTAAATTATTAGCATACAAAAAAATGAGCTTGTTTTCTGTCAGATAGTAATTTAGATAGCATTGCTGGTTAATTAAATATATTAAAGTGTCCTAATATTTGTTTACAATAATATTACAATATATAAACATGCTAACAGCTAACTGGTTATCCTATAGAAATCACATCACATAATCCACACACTTAAACAAATCAATAGAATATTGACAATTTGTTTCCAAAGTAACACTACAATTAGGTGGTCAATGAA
Source organism: Epiperipatus broadwayi (assembly GCA_028023455.1). Classification (NCBI taxonomy): domain Eukaryota; kingdom Metazoa; phylum Onychophora; class Udeonychophora; order Euonychophora; family Peripatidae; genus Epiperipatus; species Epiperipatus broadwayi. The sequence continues at coordinate 7,248,731 of JAQFVV010012405.1, forward strand.
TTCTATCTATTTTCTAAGTGAATAAGCCAATAAACATTACATGATTACCACCTCTTATGCTTGTGTATAACTGTTGTTAAAACAGCCAAAACTCACTATATATATATATATATTGTGACACACAGCAAGCTAGAGTAATCAATGGATGCCAGAAGGCTTGTGCATAAAATCCCCATCTAGTGCCTACTTATCCAATATCCCCAGACTAGTTTCTAGCTTATGGCCTTTGTCAGTGAGGACCCTTGAATCTGAGAGCACTGCACCTAGATCTTAGGATCTAATGCAATCCTCCAGCAACTACCTTTTATATTCATTTAACTACAAAACTATGAGTCTTAAACTATCTTTGATTGAAAACATTAAGGTGTTTTCAATTTACGACTCATAGTTTTGTAGTTAAATGGAGATAAAAGGTGGTTGCTGGAGGGTTGCATTAGATCCTAAGATCTAGGTGCAGTGCTCTCAGATCCAAGGCTCCTCACTGACGAAGGCCATAAGCCAGAAATTAGTCTGGAGATATTGGATGAGTAGGCACTAGATGGGGATTTTATGCACAAGCCTTCTGGCATCCATTGATTACACTAGCTTGCTGTGTGTGGCAATATATATAGTGAGTTTTGCCTGTTTATTTTCTAAGTGTAGTGTTATCTTTGATTTGTTTAAGGATCAGGACTCTTATATGATGTGTATATTCTACTAGCAGTTTTTTTAGTGATATATATATATATATTCTATCAGTTTGTATTTTTTTCTCAAAAAATTATTTGTATATTTATTTAATGTTTAATTTTATTTATTTATTTCTAGGATGTTCCTGTAACCACATTATGAAGTAATTTATTATGTTTGCCTACATATATGTAAATATCAAACTTTATATATATTTTTTCAACTTTATTATTTATATTTAAAAAAAATAAAAATAAGGAATATACATATTTTTTAATGAAGGCAAGTAACTGCGCAAATGTTCCTGTTTTTTTATTATTATTATTGATAAGACCATATTACGTAGAAGGCGCAGCTGGTTATATGTCACTTGTATTCACTAGAAGTTATATCTTTTTTAATTAATTTGTTGATCTAAGTATTGTTAGAGCATACTACCCAGTGATGACATTGATAGGTGTCACTAGTGTACAATGAAGAATATAAGCTAAAGAGAAGACTCACTTAATAATCACTTTTGTATAGATTGCATAAGTATAATCAAATTTTTATATATTTAATATTTATTGTTATCAACAAATTATAAAATAATTTGACTTGAAGTTTTTTCAGCAGGTTTTAGCCAACTTATTAGGTAGGCCAATAAACATCACATGACTACATTAGTTTGTGCATAACACATGTTATTAAAAAATCCAGGTGTTTTTGATTTGAACGTCTTCATTGATAAACACTATAAATCAGATATTATTTTTGATGTGTGGATATAATTACACTAGTATCTAGTCCTCATTGATTACTCAAGTTTACAATAGATGGTTATGGATTAAGGTGAAGCAATATGTTCTTAAATTAATTAATTACTTATCGAGATTTGATTAAAGAGATTTGAACACAATTTTAAGTTCCCTTCAGCTATCCACCCAATCTTAAATAACTAATATACATGACCACATACATGTGAAAAAGATATATGATCTCCAATATACATATTTCAAGCTGAAACAGCACTCATCAGTTGGTCCAGATCATCATCTCCCACATACACATATATAATCAGTATTCAGTTTATATTAAGATAGCAAATCTTCAAACTTTAATGAACAGGCTTCACTCTTCTCTATTCTCCAAATTTTCATCCATCCATATTGAAATCTGATGATGGAATGCTCAAAGGTTCTGTTGATGCTAATATTGTTGTCATACCCATGTTGACTTTAATTCAATCTGATCCTTCATATGTAGGACCTTAATATGTTCATTTAAATACATAGAAGAGGGGTGGACAGAATTCAGGCTGAATCTGTAATATTTAAATGTAAGTATATTGAAATATACTGAACATTAGATGTAATTAAAGGGGATCTGAACATATGACTGTCCTACATATGAGGGGTTAGATTGATTTAAAATCAATATGGATATAACAACAATACTGGCATCAACAAGGGCTTTGAGCATTCCTTTATCAGATTTTCAATAATATGGATAGCTCAAACGTTGGAGGGTGGAGAAGAGTGAAGCCTGTCCATTAAAGTTTGAAGATTTTCTATCTTAATATGAACTGAACAATGATTACATGTGTGAGGGAGATGGTGATCTGGACCAACTGATGAGTGAAGGTTCAGAATGAAATATGTGTATTGGAGACCATTTATTAATTTCACATATATCTGATCATGGGTATCAATTATTTAAGATAGGGTGGATAGCTGAAAGGAGCTTGAAAGTCTGTGTTCAAATCCCCTTTAATTATATCTAGGGCTCAGTATATTTCAATGTACTTGTATTTAAATATCATCTAGATATAATAGATTTTTTTTTTAAAAAATTAACTTGGAGTGTATTTATAGTAATGAATACAAATATAAATAAGGTGCATTTTCAGTGATAATAAAATAAGATTGATATTAGAAAACTATGTGTTTATTCCTAGAATTGAAAGAAACCACTCAACAAAGAGTTTAGTATTTTATTACAGATCAGCTAACGAATATTCCCAAATTTTTATCTGATGTATAACAAAAAATGATGTATTTATTTATTCATAAAAAATAAATACAATGAATCTTTGACTTGTAATTTAGACATGTATCACTTTATTTCATCTACAATCTGCTTTTTTTGGATCCTGAATTAATAATGTAGAAATACATTATTTTATCATGGTTACATAGTTTTTCCATGTATCATTTTATTACATTTGTCATTGACATATTTTTCTACCACAATTTTGTTTACACTGATACTTTAAATAATTACAAATACCATTACTGTGTGTATATATATAAAATTCAAACAAATATATTTAATACAGTATTCAAAATTAAATAATATATTCTTTACCAGAAGTACTTTCAATTGTTTCCCTGACAATCTTTATCAACTGTTAATACAAACGTACAAAAAAGTAAAAACTTGCATTACCCTCATTCAATCTATTCAAATTTCCCACAAACAATTGAAAGTACTTCTGGTAAAGAATATATTATTTAATTTTGAATACTGTATTAAATATATTTGTTTGAATTATTATTATATGATTTAAAAATACAGACATTTAATGGTTGTAGTTATATATATATATATTGCTGTACTGGGAGGTATTTTCCATAATATCACCTGAGCAAGCATCAATTTTTCATAAATAACAACTAAGACAAAACTTAAAAACTTAACAACTGTATTTATGTGTGTTGACAAAATGAAAATAATAATTAGTCCAAAAACACTTCTTTATGTTGCTAATATTGAATTACCAATATAAAAATTCAAAGGTAGTTTACTTATATTTTGACATTTTTTTGCCATTTTATGTGAATATAGGATTAATGATGTATACATATATATCTATATTCATATATATAAACATTAAAAGCATAAAGCTAAACTAGTCGATAAATAATCAAAAATACACCAAATTCAGAACTCAACCAGACTAGCCAAGAAAGTAACCATTGGTTGCTAAATTTGGAATAATTTTGAAATATTTATATATACACGAATAAAATGTTTATTAATTAAAAAATTATCATAATAACAATAAAAATAATAAATATAACGGTAATTAACTATTATATACAGTCGTTTAATCTGCAGAAGTACTTTCAGTTAATTCCTTAACCTGCCTCAATTGTTGTTAGATTAAAAAAAATAGCTGAGAGTTCAGCACAGAAACCTTGCAAGCAAGCAGTTGGTTGCAGACGGTTGTTGCAAGTTTGCCTCCCAGCCGATGCTATGACATGTGGAAAAAAAAAACCGGAAGCAAAAGTCATCAACTCAAATTCCATGGACTCTAAATTTTAATGTTAGTAGCTTGTTATAAAGAGAGAAATCATAAAAAAAGAAAAATTAAGGAGGCAGTTTTAATAAATATAAATAAAATGAATATAATTAATAGACAAGCTGCTAACATTAAAATTAGGAATTCATAGAATTTGAGTTGATGACTTTCGCTTCTGTTTTATTTTTTGAACTTAACAACAGCTGAGGTAGATTAAGGAATTAACTGAAAGTACTTCTGCAGATTGAAAGACTGTACATAGTTAATTACTGTTATATTTATTATATATATAAATAAATACTTAAAAGAAAGATTTTTAATAAATGTGTTTTACTAGTTCTAACTTATCAATCTAAGACTTGACACTCAAAGGAAAAACAATACAGAGACCTCAGACCATGGAGAGATGCATGTTAGGAATAACAAGAAAAGATCAGAAATACTGTATACAAGGAAAAGAACAAATAGGTGTTACTGACATCATTGAAAGAATTAAAAGACTGATGTATAGTTGGGCTGGACATATTGCTAACAGAGATGATGATAAATGGACAATTGAAATCTTAAACAGTATTCCAAGAGATTGTAAAAGATCCAGAAAGAGACCACATGTGAGATGCATGGATGAAATAAGAAAGTGTGCAGGTTGGTGTGGACAAGAGATGCTAGAGATTGGAGAAGATGGATTGAATATGGAGAGACCTTCATCTTGCAATGGATTGATAATGGTTGATGATGATTATGATGGCTTAAATGATAAAAAACTTTCATCAAGTAAATTCAAATGCCAATAGTTTAAAATAATGAGAAGTACATTTTTAAAATGTCAATATTATAACTATTGCAAATTGTATTATAAAGGAAAGCATATTCTTGGTAACAGGAGTTATTTGAAGTAGTCACATAACAAATATGTAAAGAAAAATAAATAAATTGGTAATGCAATTTATGAATATCTAGTTCCTAAATTTAATTTCTTTTATTTGAATAATAGACAAGACTACTAGAAAAGAGTTTGTTACTACTTGAGAAGGCTTCCATTTTTCTTTGAAGCCTTAAAGAAACAAGTAAATTGTTTAATGACCATTTCATAAATTTTTGTCATTACAACTATTACTGCTATGGTATTATTCACATGTTAATGAATAGGTAGATTTCTCACGAATATGCATCAGCCAACCTTATTACAATTATTCATTTTTACATATAAGTTTAAGACCCAAAAAATTACCATAATCGGATGGATGCCTTGTAAGTCTTAACTGAAACTTTATTTGGGTTTGCTTGAAGATATATGAGTGCAAGTGTGCATGATTATGGATTCTCTTTACATGTAAAAATGAGTAATTGTAATAAGTTTGGCTGATGCATATTTGTGAGAAATCTACCTATTCATTAATATGTGAATAATACCATATATATATATATGTCACCTATTCATTAATATGTGAATAATACCATATATATATATATGTCAAAGCGTTGACCAGGAAGCAAACCTGGGCTGGCTGCTTGGAAGGCAGCTATGCTAACTGCTAGACCACCAATGCTTGACATGGATCCTCTTTTAGACATTAAAAATATACACCTATCAATTTTTTGCCTGTTCTATGCAGAATTTTACTAAGATCATTACAACTTTCCTCCACAGAACTTGGCCACAAGCCAGGCAAAATCAAGCTGTGTTTACATGTAATTTTAGCTCAGTGGATCCTGTTCAAATATTGAATAAAGTTAGTGAAAGGACCAGTTTGTAATTAATTGCCATTATATTTCGAATTTGTAGATAGTATTTTGAAATCCATTTGAGTCCATATGCATTAACATCGACTAAGGTTATTGTCAAATTCTGATGAATATTTATCAAAATGCAAAAGCAGGGGTGAATCTATCTGGTGACGATAAGAACATTAACATTGATAATGGCAGGTTAATCCAAATTGATTGTGATTTACTCGAGAAACTTTCTGATTATGATTTGGTTTTTATTTTTTAATGAATGAAAATGAGGTGCATAGAATAATGACCAGATAGTTTAAATTAACTATCCTTTTATATGAACACCAACAGTTTCTTTGTTTTCTTTAAAGCATTGTCAATAACATGCAATAATGCATTACAATCTCATATGGTAAAGCATGCAATAGACACTGATAGCTTCAACTACAGCCACAATCTCATGATACTACCTTAGCAGTGAGAGGTTTTATAATTTAAAATACATCTCTGAGCACCAAAATTCATGAACGTTTGTGAATTATCTGTAAAATGGTATATTAAGAAGATAGCAAGCAATATTAGACTGACTGATGATCAGGTCATTGCTTCTTCAAACCACATCAATACACAAATTAGCATATTTGAGAAATGTTTTAACAAAAGTTAAAATAATCTTATTCATGAGAATGAAGATTAAATTCTCGTTCAGGATAAAGTCTAGAGATTTTTTTTTCAGATAGCTGTAAGTTTAGCATTTTTTTCAGTTAGACGATTTACATCTAAACCAGCTTGTTATTAATCAGTATTTAGATTTTTTTAACTGGAGGATAAAAATCATTTGAAAATTCCTAAGAGCATTTTCTCTTCATTATACTTCAGAGCGTCTATAGTAAACTTACAGAGGTCACGGACACTAAATGATAGGGCTGGTATATCTATATTCCCATATTAGTTTATCAGCTATTTTTAATCAACGGATATTTAGAATTAAAATTGTCAATCAATGCACACATGCTTTTAATAGACAATATTAAGTTTTTATATTACAAAGCTAATAGACTCAAATTTAGAAGCACCTCAAAGTGTAAAATATAAAATGCACTATCACGCAACACTTTACAACTATTAGCCACAAAGTTTAAATTGTTTGCTCATTTCAAACACTTCAGAGGTTTTTGAAAACAAGCTTGTACATTTATATAGATCTCACATCTCATTAGCAATTAAATAATTTACTTAGGCTTTTTTTATTTTGATAACTATAGTGTTCTTTCATCCTTTGGTTAGGATGGATAATACCAACAAAATATCCCATGTCTTTCACAGCTTATTCTTAACATATGGTGAGAATAATTTGATTAAGTCATATAATGTTTTGTTAATCCTAGGATAGTCTTCAGTTAGTTGGATATGGTGATGTGCTGATCGTAAAACCCAACTTCTACAATAAGTAAAAGAGGTATCGTTATCTTTAGGTATTAAGCTCACACCGTTTTTTATCTTTTTAGAGTAAAATGTGTATGATATTTTCAAAGAGGAGGTTTAATTTCTAAATAATATTACTACAATTTCTTCAACAGAATAGTTGGTATAGTTTTGTTCATTTTTTTGTGCATGGGATCATTTGTACTATATGAGATATGCTTATATAAAACATACTTTTAATTATCTCAATTAATATTTAAGCAAAATTATCATTCTAATACTTATGCAATCTATTCCAATATAACTATTAGTTACAAAATGTGGAATGTTATGTGTTTTTGATACAGATTTTTATAAAATCAAATACATCTTATGTAATGGGAGATATCACATTTTTCTTAAAGTGAAAATAGTCATTATTGATATTTGTTTATCACTCAAATATATTAAAATTTTATTAATATGTATTTTTTTAACAATTCTAATGTGTTGTATATATTTTATCCTCCAGCATATTATAATACATTTAAATTTTAACTATGTAAAAAATATTTTTTCTGTTGATTATTATTGAATATTAAAACAGATTGAAATGCCAAATAATGTACAGGTAACCCGCTATAACATGGCATTCCTACAATATTATTTCACCCTAACATAGTTTGAGAATTAGAACCCCTCCTCCCTATAATGCAGGATTCACTACAATGCTTTCACTTTTAAATGGTTCAAGAATTAGAGAAACTCCCCCTATAACAGCATTTAGGTAACAAGTTTTGACAATTAGGGAAATTCCCATATAATAAGGTCTATGACAGAGTTTTTAAAAGCAAACACTATCTCTGTCAATATTTGTCATTTGAGCATGTATGAAAATGCTTGTTGAATGATAATTAGTAGTGATGCGGAAGAAAACATGTAATATTAATATGTAATACTCTGTTTTTTATACTATTTCTTTGTTTTGTGTAACATGAATCCACATAATAGACATTTTTTAGGAATGTATCAACTGTGTTATATGGAGTTTACCTGTACAATAAAATTTTAAATATCCATCAGAGTAAATAATATTATGACAGATAAAAAATAAATGGTTACTATATGATTACCATATCCACTATCAAATCCATAAAATAAACCATGATTTTAAATAAAAAAAGTAAGTTTCATGTACTTTACTTGTTTTTTATCTCGTACATTCTATTAGAAATGTTTGTATTTTTAGTCATTTTCAATATTGAAAATCTTGTTTAAAATAGCTTAAAATCCCAGATATGGTTGGAATAATTCTGCTAAGCCTATGAAATGCCATGGAGTACATAGTTTGCGTAATAAAAAAAAAGATTGAATTAGTTTTGAAAAAAATATCTGTATATTGAAGCTTGATAGATATTCAATAAGAATGAATTATCAATTCATGAAACAGTAAAATAGGGGTAAAAATATGCCAAAATTACTTGTGCTCCTAAAACAGCTAATGCTATACATCCATGATATATCATACATATTTAATAAATGATGGATGAATATTAAATTTCTGGGAAAAAGATATGCACAGAAAAAAAAAAATTTGTATCAAATAATATTTTCTAATCAGAAAAATGTTGATTCTATATAAAGATTTTGCAGGAAGATTTCCATTAGCAGTAATATGTAAAAAGTACTATTTGGTCATTGAATTCATTATGTCTATAATGTGAAGACTTTAGCCGAGAGAGTATTCCTGTAATAATGTTACAAAACATCTATTGCATCATTAAACATTGAATCAACAAAGACATTAACAGAGAGATTATTCTGGAAAAAAATAACTTAGAAAGTAACATCACCAAAAAATGTTGGTCTAAATAAAGTCTTTAGAAAAGGATCTTCATATCAGAAAATACTTCGCTTATATAATATTTTTTAAATTCATCATCAATTTTTATCATAAAAATGTAGATGAGTAGGGGATTTTTTTGAGAGAGAGAATGAGTGAGGAAGTATATTCTTTTGTGTACCCACTCAGATTCGATTAAAGTATAATACATACATATGTGAATATGCTCTTTCAATTTCTCTTTTTTATAATTGTATTTTATTTTTGGTTACTTATTTCTATAATGACTTAATTTTTTTACAATTTTAAAATTAAATTATATCATATATAAATATAAATATATATTTAAAATGCATGTTTATATATGGGGTGTAATATATCTATGATTTTTAATATCCATGCAAAGGCTTTGAATCACATGATGCCTATAGTGATCAAAGTAAAGAAATGTATCATAATAATTTAAATTATATGCCAAAACTTATTCAGCATAAATAAAAAATTGAAAATAAAATTACCATAATCAAAAAGTCATGTAGAAAAATATTGATTTTAAAAAAGTCTAATAACATGAAGAGGGGAAGGATATCTTCATAATTTACTCATTCCCCAAAAAATGGGGAAATTAAATTCACAATCAATGCAGAACAAATTCTTATACATATTATAACACAATTTGATAATACAATAATAAATTATACACAAGCTAAAAATTATTAATGTATTACTATACTACCAATGCATTTTAAAATATAAATAAAGATATAGATTTAATAAGCACAAAAATTACTTTTATTTGAAAATAAATTATGAATTTTAAAATAAAGATAATTGTCATCCCTTGTCTAGTCTATTGTGCTCAATTTAAAAAGAAAAGACATCTAAGTGTCTCATTTTGGTTTTTCTCTATAAACATGCTTTTGGAAGTTTTATCTCAAATTTAAAAACACATAAAGGGAATGTTTATGATAAATTAAAGAATGTCTTTTTAGATTTTTTAAAAAAAAATGGTAATTAAAATTTGATACTATTTTTTCTTATGTAAATTAAAATCAGTTTTTTTTTTGTTTCTCTATATGCAATCTTCATTAAATCTTAACTTTTAAAATCAGTAATGTTTTTATTTTATTTTATGGTAGATATTAAAATTTTATATTGGGATATAACAGATGTTTATTTCATCTAGATAAACTTTTGTAAATTTTTTATTCCCTAAAAGTTTTACAATTTTAAATACAGTCTTTGCTATCATATGGTCCTTGTCTATTTTTCATCGCAGTCTATGCTATATCATTACATTTTTGTGGAGCAAATGATATTTACATTTCAATCATTTTTGATAATATCATCAAAGTTAAGTTATAAATGTAGATTTTTTTTTTAATTTTAAAGGGTGTTGATATAGTAATGTAACTGTAGTACAATAACCACATGCAAATATTAATAAGATAATACTGAAATGTTTGTCATAAGTTACTCATATCTTTTTTTGACTTTGTGCATTGTAATATCTTTTATGTATTTCTCTTAGGGAAACTTTTGGATATGAAGAAACAGTTTTTTATTGCATTGTTCTACAATTACAATACATGTGCATATTCACTATATTTTATACCAAATTCTTTTGTTTATTGTACATCACATACAATAGCTCACTTTTTGATGATAAACTTTGAATTCATTAGGATATGTATTATTCCCTAAAATCCAAATGTACTGTATTTTCCAACATGCATATATGTAACACAGACACTTTTTAAATATATAGTATACATATCTAAATATATAGTATACATATCTAAATTAAGATAGTAATATAAACCAAATTTTAACAAATAATAATATAACATGATCACCATCTCTTATATTAGCACTAATTGTTATTAAACAAGGCAAAACTTTTCATAGAGTAGTGCCACCCTGTGCCAACCAGAGTAATCAATGGATGCCAGAAGGCTTGTGCATAAAATCTCTATCTAGTGCCTACTCATCCAATATCCCCAGACTAGTTTCTGGCTTTTGGCCTTGGTCAGTGAGGAGCCTTGGATCAGAGAGCACTGCACATAGATCTTAGGAGATAAAAGAACTTCTAATCAAATTTGATGCCTAGTCAATTGTATAGAATTCGGTCTTCTTATCTTGTTACTTTTTCTATGCTGCTGACCGAGTAGGGTTAATTAGAAGTTTTTGATGTAGATATTTTGCAAGTTGCAATAATATTTTGTAAAAAATCAATTAGCAATATAATGTTCTTGGTTCTATTTTACATATAATACAGCTTAAGCAAAATTTATTTTTATTTAAAAATTTGATTACATGAGCTTAGTGAATTAAAATAATATCTGAATTTCTTTGTGGACCATTAAAATTATGTCATGGATCACCAGTGGTCTGTGGATTACCACCGCTGATATAGACTATATGCAAAAAACTATGAGAACTGCCTTACTGAAATGTAATAAATTAAAAGTAATATTAATATTATTTCATACACAGATAAAAATATTAAATATAATGTATTTTCAATGAAGAATAGCCATCTCAGAGGTAACTATTATATTTAAAACCATTTCTGTTTTTATTTTTGAATATAACAGATGTCATTAACAAGAATCCTCTGCATTAAAAATGCATTAGTTATATTTAATCTTTTCAATATTTCCTCCATGTATGAACCAATTTTAATACTATTTTAATAAGTTATATGTCATAAGTATAACATCCTGAATAATTGCTACTAAAATTCTAATCAAATAATATAATTTAAACTATAATACTGCTATACCTAACAGAATATTCCTATCTTAAGTCGTTGATTTGTTACTGAAGACAGTGGAATAGTGAAAACTACTAATAACATTGTTAGAACTTAGGTTATTCAAGTAGCATTTTATTAGTATTTATTTGGGATGAGTCCCATTGTTTATTTTTATAAAAATGTACACAATTACTATGCAAAATATTGGGGGTTTTTTTCACACTCACTTATTCCAATTTATATTTTTCTATGGATTGTATTCTGTGCTGTAGCAGTTTTTCATTTCTATATTATTTAGAATTTTTTTATTTTTATATACTGAACAGTTCAGATATTGATGCAATTAAGTTTGTGGCAGGAAGTGAACCTTCACACATGTACTATTGAATTGATATATTAAATTTCCATGTACTCATCTGAACCAATATCTAATGACCATGCTTAAATCAAGCCTTTGTCTTATTATGAGCTTGATATTTCAATTGACAAATTATTTATATAAATTTAGTTTATGTATCAGAAGATTATAACTACCTATGACTTTAAATTATATTAGTCTGAACATATGTAAATAAATAATTTAGTGATTTATGTGTGTGTGTGTGTGTGTGTAAATCTTGTGGAAGGAAATGAATTTTCACACATGCGTTATTGGATTGATGGGTGTGTGTTTGTAAATTTAATTATTACAGTGCATGTGTGAATATTTTCTTCCACAAGGCTTACATATATGTAAATCGTTAAATTAGTTATTTACTGGTGTAATTAAGTTAAATGGTTTTAATATTATCAATAAATAATTTGCATCAAGGAAAAGAATTGTAGTCATAAAAATAGGTAAAAATGCATATATCACATGTTCAAATGAAAAGTCATGCTATTTCAGTAAATGATTTATATTAAGTAAATGAGTAGTAATCAGAAACGTTAAAATATGTAAAAAAAAAAAAATAGAAAAGATAATTTAAATCGGCTGATAAAAATTGTATATTCAATGTTATATATATTTATAATTATGGTTTAATGTTACTCTTTTTGAAACAAATATATAACAAGCATTAAAAAACAAATATATGCATTTCTGTTGACTTAGTCTCATCAGTTGACCCAGATATTCATATCATGTTATTATTATTTATCCGGCTTATTTTATTATTCCTTAGACTACAAAATGTACAAGTCACGTATACAATTTTAATGACGAATTAGCATTTTTGGTTAAATGTATCAGTGTTTTGAATAACTATTTATTAGAATAACCATTTAACAAATAGTTATTCATAAAATTGGCAATTTTTATCCAAAACACGATAAATCATCAAGTGCAGATATTTATAAATAAGTTATATAGTAACTTCGCTAAAGTAAATATTAACATCTTATGTGTAATAAAATGATGGATATTTAAAGTTTTATTTTTTTCTAATTGTAAAATATATATTTTCATTATGATTCATAATTTTTTAAACAGTATGTATTTATAATTAAAAATTTGTTCTACGATTTCTTGAAAATTATTAGTTTAGGTTAATTTGCTGAGAGTTTTAGACATCTAACTTTCAGACATTTATTGTTTGTTTTCTTAATGTGTCTCCCCCTCCCCTAATATGTATTTTAATATTTTTTATTAAAAGCATCAGTATTGTTATTTGTAAAATATTTTAATGTATTGTTTTTTTACTACTGTTAACTATTATATTTTTTAATGTATTTGTGTTCCTGTTTAATTGATTGTAAACTGTTTTTCTATTATTTTTAAAGCAGAAACTTTATTTTATATAACTTGGTTATTTTTTACATATACAATTTTATATATAGTAATGTGTTTGTTTTAAAGTATATATCTATAGAAATGTCTTCCAGAAATTTGACTATGTTTCCTTTGTAAAATATTTATATGCTTTGTAAATTCTCAAATAGCGAATAAACTTCATGTTATTTATATTAGTTTGATTCATGTGTGTCTCTTTTTAGAATCTTTTCATACACAATTGTTGCCTTGAAACAATTTCACTATTAACCATTTATATGCTATTGCATTTTAATAAACAATTAAAATACACAGTGTGATTGCCAGCTTTGATAATATGAACAAAAATAATTAACATTTTACAGAATAGTTTTAGGCTTGATACATTGTTACATCATTACCTGAAAAAGTTAAAACACGTTAAAAATAACAATTATGTGCTAGTATGAGATAGTGATCATGTGATGTTTAGTGGTTTAACATGTTAAAAATACATAATGATCAGGTGAATCATCACATGACTCTTATCTACACACTACTTTAAATAAAATATATTTCTTTTATTCTACTTTTGCAACAATGCTTAAACTTATCTATAAATGATAGATGGTAATGCTAATGAAAACCATAGGCTAGAAATTAATCTAAAGATATGAGTAGGCCAACACTGCATATGTATTCATTATACATCACTATCTAGCATCTATAGATTATTCAAACGTGCACAAGGTGGCTGCACTGATGTAGGTATATAGATTTTTTACTTATAATAATTTATTACAGTCATTCTATGGGAAGTAATGGTTAATTGCTACTCTATACATACTTGTCATTATTTATAATCTTATTGGTGATTATCTCGTGTAAATGTTTTTAGTAGTCTTTTATGCGCAACCTGGATTTATAATAACGTGAATTGCACTGAAATTTTGGATTAACAAGTAGTATTTTTAATAGATCCTACATTAAACAGGTGGGTAATTTGATCCAGTTGTTTTCCAAAAAATCACTACACATTCTTTGTAAAGTTAAAAATTATTCAATTTCTTTAACAAAAGAACACTTATTTATAATTGTTAATAAAGAAGAAGATATAAATTAATATTAAACTTTATCAGCTAAACGTTTTCAAGGATCCATGCCTCATATTCATAGCCTTCATAAAATGTATAGTAAATGTATGCAAATATTCAAATAAGCTAGTATTACATAGCCCATTTCTTCGAGATTTCGAAGCAAGTGTCTTTCCTATTAATAGCATGGATGTTTCCATTCATGTAAAATGTCTCCTTTATTTTTCTTTTGTGATTGTTTGATTCTGAGCACAATATTATGAGATTGGCAGGTGTGAAGTTATGTCCAGATTGTTTAGCATGCTCCAAAAATACAGAGTTTGTATTGCTGTTCCTCTGAGCTCTGTTATACATGTAAAGATGTTGAGCCAGTCTAGTGTTGATTGTAGCTTTTGTTTCACCAACTATATCTATTTCTTTAACAAAATTAAAAAATATTCTAACTTTCTTAATCAGATTATACTCTAATATTGCATTAAATGTTAAATGAATCTTTTAATACTTATTTATGTGTGAATTTGTTTTAAAAAATTGTGTTATCATGCTTTTACTATATCATGTATCAAGCATAATGAAAACAATCATTCTCATTACTTCTTTAAAAATTGATTACAGACAATATATATATGTAAATGACTCACGTTGCATTTAGATGATGTAAACCATGTCTTGTTTATTGACTTAAATTGTCACAATATCTATTTGACATTGCCCCCCCCCCATTACAGCATTGTGGCAACAAATCCCTAAAATTAATTAATCTCTTAATATGGAAAAAATAATTTAGGAAATACATAATTGGAAAAATGACTACATGAAATTTATAAATAGGTAGAATTTAGTTTTTAAGTTTCTTTTTAATTATCAAAGTGAAAGATATGCTATACAAACAGATTTTACACACAGAATACATTTACCCAGAGGCTAAACTCTCCATACAGTAATGCCATTTAATGCAAGCCAGAGTATTCAATGGATGCAAAAAGGTTTTTTGCATAAAATCCCATCTAGTGCCTACTTATCCAATATCCCCAGACTAGTTTCTAGCTTATAGCTTTCATCAGAGGAACCGGATCTTAGAATCAAATGCAATCCTCCAGTAGCCACCTTTTACCTTATTAACTAACTATGAAGCTTTGAGTCCAAAATGAAAACACAATAATGTTTTCAATTCAAGCTCATTAGTTTCTATAGTTGTATAGATCTAAACTCAGATCAGCATCCATGATCTTTGGTTTTGTAATAACCACAGTCACCATAATCCTATTAAGCAGGAAGCCATTAAATATCACATGATCACTACTCTTTATACACAAGCTGTTTTCACAGTCCAAAGTCTCCATACAGTAGCACCACTCAGTGCAAGCCAGAGTAATAAATGGATGCAAGAAGGTTGTTTGCATAAAATCCCATCTAGGGCCTACTCATCCAATATCCCCAGACTACTTTCTAGCTTGTGACTTTATTAAAGAACCCAAGACACAAAAAGTGTGGATGCTGAACTGAGATCAATTCTATACAACTGTTTTTGTGTTTTCATTTTGGACTCAAAGCTTTATAGTTAGTTAATAAGGTAAAAGATGGTTACTGCATTAGATCCAAAGATCTAGGTGCAGTGCTTGCAGATCCAAGGCTCCTCACTGATGAAATCCATAAGCTAGAACCTAGTCTGGGGATATTGGTTGAGTAGGTACTAGATGGGATTTTATGCAAAAAAATCTTGCATCCATTGATTGCTCTGGCTTGTACTGACTGGCACTACTGTATGAAGAGTTAAGCCTCTGTGTAAACAGCTTGCATAAGCATAAAGAATGGTGATCATGTGATGGTTAGTGGTTTAATAGAATAAATCCTATGGTAAAAATTTAAAAAGAAGAGAAGAAGAATAGTTAGATAAAGTTTGAAGTAATAATTATACTGTTACTAGAGATAAAAAGTACTTGAATTTACTATGGTAGTTAATATTTACTAAGGCAATAAACCTAAAGCATGTGTGGTTGAAAATGTGAAGGTAGGAACCTCTACAGGTCTTAACCACAAGCTTATGCATTGGAAGAAAAGAGGGGAATGGTGAACAGTCCATTCATGTTCATTAACTATATGAATAATAACAAAATTGTATGAATATCCTCAGATTTGTTGTGGTCTTAAAAAGAATCAAGTCTCTTTTCCCTTAATAGCAAACTTCTTTTGGCATCCTTTAATAAATTACTACTTCATTAATAAGTACATTAGAAATAAATATGTCTTCTTTCTATATCAATATTTTTTATTGTTCATTCATTAAACTACAGATTATTTCGAATCTACTGAATGGTTAGTAAAAATTATTAATATATTTTCATTAAATGGTTTGTGTCAAAGTTGGGAGGGCAATAAGTTTGACTTAGCAAATTAAACTATAGTAATTAGCTATCTATGTATACTGAACAATGATAAAGATATGTTAGTTCTACATAGAATATGCATATTGTGGATTTATATTTACATCTCTCCACAAGGTGTTAAAATGATAGAAACTGGTCTCTTCCTTATGTGAGAGTAGGGTAGTGAAAATTGCACTACAGAAATATGTCTTCTTTCTCTTTCAAAAATGGCCCATTCATTTTAATACATAAAATACATTCTTTGTTCTTTCCAAATTTTCTTTTATTATATGAACCATTTTCTTTCATATCTTTATGAACATCATATTATACTATCTTTCCTATGTTTTGATTATCTTCTATAGTCATTTTCAATAATAATTTCTTCTTATATTTATTTTTATATCAGTAGACATGTTTTGTTTCAAATATTACTTTGTTATGTAAAACATTTTCTATCATAGCTCTATGTATATTGTACTGATTTATTTTTATAATCTTTTTTTTTTCATTGTAAAATTTTGCATATAAATAAATACAAATCAGAACTGAACTGCTTTGACTATTATTTTAATTAAAACACAAGTTGCAGCAGCGAACATGAATGAAGCAGTATTAAAAAAGATGATGAGAAAGATGAAGTGATAATTGGATTTTGTATAAAGTATATACTGAAATTTTACATGATAGAAATAACATATGTTGGTAGACAAAAAGGAAAAAGTAGAACAAAAAATTAAAGTATTTAATGAAGAAGGAAAAGGGTGTAATAGTAGTTGTAATTTTCATATATATATTGCTTATAATAATCCCCCTCATATACACTTTAATGCAAAAAATCTTTTTAATATAACTTTTTTTATTTTTCTGACAGTTTCGACTGCCCAGCAGTCTTCATCAGAGCTACAATATTGAATGATATAAATACATAACCTTTACTTCACATGCATATAAAATAAACATACATATATATGTATATCAAAATATATACACATATATCTACACATATATACACACTCATATATATATATATGTGTGTTTAAAAGATATATATATGTATATTTAAAAGATATATGTATATATATTTTGATATACATATATGTGTATGTATATGAAATAATGGTTATATATTTATATCATTCAATATTGTAGCTCTGATGAAGACTGTGGGACAGTCGAAACTGTCAGGAAAATAAATGTTATATTAAAAAAAAATTTGCATTAAAGTGTATATAAGGGAAGTTATTATAAGTAATATATATGAAGAAATGCAAAGAAAGTAAAGGAGATGAATAAGAGTATAATTGTAATTTTATAATGTTAAAATTAAAAATATCTGAAAAACTAAGTAAGGAAACTTACAGAATTGTCAGGATTGGAAGGAAAGTAAGTGATGAAATGAAAAAGCAGTTATAAAAAATATGATTTTAAAGGATATAAAAAGTGGGTGAATAAGATTAAAAAAATCAGTATTTATTTAGAATGAATGGGATTAAGAAAAGAAATTAGAAAAAAAAACTTTAGAAAGGCTGAAAGACAGATTAAATGTATATAAGAATTATAAAATGAATATAAGAAGCAAATTAGAAAAGATGAAATAAAGGTTAGATGGGACAGATACTTTGAAAAAAAATAACTAGAATAGAATTAATATGGAAATAGGATGAACTTAGATCATGGAGGAAAAGAAAATTTGTTATAAAAATTGGACATATATAAAGAAGAAAAATAACCAACTTATTGTTAAATTTATAGAGAAAAGAATGTAGAAAAGAGTTAGTATTTAAAAATGATTCAATGGAAAAGTACATACATAACTGGAATAATGAGTAGATTGAAAGTAAGAGGCTATATTGAATGATACGATACACAAGACTTGTTTAAAGAAAGTTTTACTAGAATTAATATGTAAAAGATATGGAAAAGATTTTAATTTGTTAACTAGCTATTTGATCGTAATTTACTTACTATTTATTGATGGATAGAATTAGAATTTACTGGAAGACAGTGGTAGGGAAAAGGTAGATTGTGAAGAAAAGTTTGAAAATATGAACAATTAGGGAACTCATAAAGACTTGTTAAAAATATCAAAGTTAAATATGAAATAGAATTGGAAAAGAGAACATTATTATTACCTTCATTATTTATTTTATTGCTAAAAGAAATAGAAAGATTAGGGATAAGAATGGGCATTCCAATAATACATAATATGATAGCTCTTATTTTGTTTGTGGAAGCCATTTTACAAATAGTGTAAAAGATATAAAGTCATTATTAGTAAGATGGGAAGAAATATGAAAATCAGATTCAATATAAAAAAAATAGAAATTAATATTTGATGATATAGGATAAATCTGAAAATGAAAATTATATCTTTGAGAAATGAAGGATCAAAGTGTAGGTACTTTTTAAAATGCAAAACAAGAATTATACACATTATTAAGAATTAGAATTAAGAATAAAAGCAAAAAATAGAATGAGATTGATTTAAAATTTGCTGTATTTCTTACAAAATAAATATGAAATATATAGAATTATTTGGAAAGTGTGGTGGTATCTGATTTAACAATACAAATGTTACACTTTGTATGACCAGAGAACTCAGAAATTCTTAGATATAAAACAATAAGAAATAGATAAATATGTGTTGGGATTATGACTCTTAATAGATAATATTTAAACTGTAATGGGATGGATTCTTTTTGCTGAGAGTATTATGGGATAATGATTAGAAAATGCATTAGAGTATAGGTTCCCAAACTTTTTCAGGCCACCACCCTCTTTGCAAGACATAAATTTTGTAATGCTCCCCCCCCCCTAAGTATAACAGTTTTCCGTGTTCAATCTGTTTGATATTTTGATGTAAATAGCAACTAATGATACTATACTGGATAATGCCTACCCCATAATTCATACATGCACACAAGATATAACATGATGTCATACATTAGAATAAGGCATTAACATAAACTCAATAACAAGAAGAAAAAAAACCAAAATTTACAGTTATTAAATTTAAGTTTAAATGAGTGTAGTCAAACCAAAATCAATTATATTTCCTGATTTCTCACTATCCAAAACTCTAATACCCTGCTAATTGGTTTAGATGGTATATCTTTGAAAGGCTGAACCTAAACCTCACCTTTATGTGCCACTTTCGAGACAAAAAAAAAACACTTTCAAAAAGGAAATGTCACTTCCAACAAAGCAAAACAAAAAAAAAAAAATCACCATGTCAATAAATTTTCAATAATCACATAGAGATTACAAAAATAATAATAATAATTTCATACAAAATAAGTTTCTCTTTTCTCAAATAGAACAGTGTGTTAAAAGCAAACAGCAACAAACAAATATGTATATATGCACACACACCTCAGCATACCCACGAGCATTCCAGAAATTAATTTGATAGAACTGTTTTAAAGTAAGAAAATCAAACAATAATTTATAGAAAAACGTATAAAAAAATGCAATAAAATTTATAGCAACAAGACATAATGATAATAATTTAAAAAAATTATACCATCCGGTTTTTTACTGGTTTCTTTCCATTAACCATCTCCAAACATAGTAACTTTCAAGTATGCTATAAACTATGACAACAAGTGGTGAAGACTTCCCTTCTTCACAGCAAGATATAGGCATTAAGGTGTTCTTCATCATCATCACCTAGCATCTGTGGCTACATGACAGCAGCATAGGAGTCTAGCTGATGCACTAACATTGGTAGTTTACTTTATTAGCATTTTAATGATAAAATTTGGGCGTTTTAATATTTATCAGCTTTCTCTAGAAATCTTTATAATTAACAACAGCAATTTTGAACATACTATAATCTGAAGCTAGGCTCAGCTCTGCCTTCTTTCATAAAGTTCTCTACTGCTTTACAACTAGAATATTTGTTTTAGTTCAGCAAATTCTTAACTGCCCAGCAAACAAAAAATAAACTCAGAAGAACCCCCCCCCCCCATCATCTGCTGAAAGCCTTTTATAACACACCTATAGCAATACAAATTGAGTACCCCTCTTTCACTATTACAGCTGTTATCTCCAATTTCTTGGATAATTGTTCATAACACAATTTATATAACTTTTTATACCTTTTTATCTTTTACTTTTTTCATTTTCGACTCAGACTTTTAATTCCTCAAGGAATTCCATTTTACATATAGTTTCTAATTTTAATACAATGGAAATAGCTTTTTCCATCTTTACAAAAGATTAAAAAAACAACAAATCTGAGATATTTTTAGATTCTCTCAGCTGATATTGGCCTTAAATTACTTTATTTTTTTAACAAAAAATATAATGCACAGGATGACCACTTCTATCTATTAGTAAAATTTTAAATTAGCCATACAATAACCTGCATTCCATTTAACTTACTAGAGAAAAAAAAACAAAACATTTACAATTACTCTGACTATCCCCTTTTTTTATATATTTTTGCACATAAACAATTTATAAAATAACCATAAAATCAGCAAAATAATGTAAAAATTAGCGTTTGAGAATGATTTAAAGCCAATGATTGGTGCGTCTAGAGAAAAGATCATCTGAATGCCCCCCAAATGCTTTTGAACCCACTATTGCCCCCCTAGAAGTCTTCACCATGCACTGTACTGCCCACTTTGGAAAACACTGCATTAGAGGTACAGAATTATGAGGGTGGAACAAATAGGATATTTTAAAGAGAAAAGTACAATATGGTATGAGAGAGGAGCTTTAGGGAAGGGGGGCAAAAAATTGATAAGGATTTTGATTGTAGATGTAGTTTATTTAGAGATAGTAAAATGAATAATAAACATTTATTTTTGGGGTGAAAGTTGTTGAAAAATAATCAAAATAAAGTGTATGGAGAGTGGAAAAAATTAAAGATAAAGAAGGTCAAAGAGAAATTTTATGATTTTTTCGTTATATTTTTATAATGAAATTAATAAATGGAACGAACAAAACAGCTTTTAATAATATGGGGTTGGAGCAAAATAGAATAAGTAATACATTTTAGATGGAATGAGTTAGAAATGCTTGTACATTTAGGTGTTGTAATGTAAAATGAATTGTTCTTAAATGAAAAATTCCATTGGGCTAATTACATGCCCAAAAATCTGGTTAGCGAAGTTAACAGGATTTATGGTTACATAGCCTTTATACAGAAATTTCTGACTTCATTAAAAGAAAAGCTATTTTATGTCACATCAATGTATAAAATTTTTAATAGTTAACTAAAGAGAAGTTACAATTAAGTTTGAGTGTTTCCACCATTCAGATATTTTTAAAAAAAAAAAACAGTTTTTACTGAACGATATTAATATCAGAATGCAAATGAACTATATTGTCTTATATAATAGATTATTCATTGAAAATTGCAAGATGTTAGCAATCAAGAATTGTAGAACAAAAATCACATGAATTGGGTGATCAGTTTTTGAAAAAAGTGTATGAATATTAAGTTCTGCATTAACAGTTTAGTATGAAACATAACTGTACTTGATATAAAAATGGCTACTTGTTCTGAAGTTGCAGGAGGACAAACTTATATGATTATCTCTTTATTTGTGCGAGTATTTTTAGGACAAATTCTCAATTGAGTAGACTGAATGTCTTTGAAAATTATGAAATAGTCATAAAAGATGTAAAGCAATCAAAGCATAGGGAAATGGTCAAATGTAGCAGAATATTTTTCAGGCACAATTTGGTTGAATAAATATTACATTAGCACTGCCATTCCAATAAAAATGACCTCATCATTTTATAAATCAAGAGACCATGCATACATAGCTTCAGAATAATCAAATACTAGTGGAAATATGATTTTGCTTCTTTATCAATGAAAAAAGCATTTTGACTATATTTCCCTATCCTTGTGTTATCCATATCTAAATAATAGAACCCAGTGTGTCATTCTTTGCTCTGATTATATTTCAATAAAAAAAATCATTTGCTATTAGATCTTTATATGCTTTAGTTACTAGATATTTTAAAATAAGACATTAGTGATAAATTGATCTATCAACAAAGATCATGTATTAACTGTATTAAAATTCTTTTTTTGTTGTTGTGTTTATATAATCAAATCATCAGAGAAAATAATGTAATTAAACATTTGCTGATGTGAACCCAACACAGCATCACTTTATTCATTTGATTACTGTATAAACAAGGAAATCTCCTTTTTCTAATATACTAGTGCCATCTATTATAAGCCTGCATAAGTTCTTATTGATAGAGTTGAAAGTCAGAAACTAGTCCGAAAGTGGTGATTATCTGTACTATCTAATAATTACTGATTCCTCAAACTGACAATAGAATGTGCTAGAATAGTGGACAGAGATAATTGCTCTTGCTGATGTAATCTTTTCCAGTTTTTTTTCTTGATATAATCATATTTTTCATACTACCACCTGACAAATTTATATGTATTTACAAACAGATTGACTTGAGCTCACAATTTTAAAGTGTTCAAAATCTTAAGCAATCGTTTCTTTTTTTTTAAAAAAAAAAGGTGCTTCTTATTGATAAACCCAATAGACCGTATTTACTCTAGGATCTTATTAAGTGTGGCCATTTGTTTGTAGGAGATTTATGTTTTACGTATATATTCAAAAAAAAATATTAAGGTATATTTTACAAATTTTAAGGTGGGCTTTGAACATTCCACCATCAGATTTTCAATGAAATAGACATCTGAAGAGTTGTGGGGTGGAGTGGTTTGAAGTCTGTCCATTGAAGTATGAAGATTGGCTATTTTAATATAAGCTGTGCTTTGATTGTATATATGTGTGAAGATGATAATCTAGACCAACTGATGAGTGCTGGTTTAGCATGAAATACGTATATTGGTGATTATTTATTTTTTCAATATGTGTGTGATCAAATGTATCAGCGGTATGAGATAACATGAATGTTTGAGGGTCATGTGAAAGCCTGAGTTCAAATCGTCTATATATTTCATATATAATTGCAGGTATGAAAAAGCCTGTCCTGTAAAAAAAATTCATATTTTAAAAATAATTTTTGCAAAATTTTATATTGAGACACAAAAATTCTAACTATGTTATTGGATTAACAAATAACAGTCAGTACAGGTTAGTTTAATATTTTTTTTTATAGCAAGAATATAGTTTATAGATAAACAGTTTAGGTTAAATAACGTACTTTAATTGTTATTTTTAACTATTTAACCTTAAAAACAAATGCTTATTAATAAGAAGCACTATTAAGATTAATCAAGATTGAAAGTAAGTTGTGGTTAGTTCTATTTGAGTAGTTAGCTGTGGATTTATTTCTGTGTTAGTATGGCTTGGTATATAATCATGGATTGGTATAATATGAATTTTAATATTAACTTTAGATTATCCGCAATAAAAAATAAATCTGGTTATCTGTATTAAGATGATAATAAATGTTTTGAAGTAGAGTATGGAATTAGTGTGGTATCTACTATATTGATAATTTGAAAAATATCAAAGTAAAATTAGATTCAGATTTTTTTTTTCATTTTGATTAATAGCTAACATTATTGACTAGTTTTTCTGAATCAACTTTTTTGTTCTGTAATAGACTGAAGTTACAACATTTCCATTCTAAATAAATGAGAGATAATCTTATTTCTATCATTTACTATTCTTCATAAATTAAATTATTATTTTGTAGGCTGTTTTTTGAAACTAAAGTATAAATTACTAACGTTTTAAGAAAACGAGTAAAAAGAAATTATATTGATAAGCTAATTAATATTAATATCATCTATGTTCTTTATTACTTTTTACAATACTTTTTTACAACTCACTATTGATAGTTTCGATTGCCCTAGCAATCTTCTTCAGAACTATAACAAAAACAATACAAATACGTGATTACAAATATACATGAACATATAATTTTACATTATATATATATATATTCTATCTTATAATCATTATTCATATACTCACATATATCTTTATATACCTATATAATTATTACCTTTTTATATATTATAATGATTATAAGATAGAATATATATATATAATGTAAAATAATATGTTTATGTATATTTGTAGTCATAATTAAAATTACCCCAAATTCAAAACTCAATCAGACTATCCAAGAAATAAAATCCCAAAACACAAACAATGGTTTCACTGCTACAAGCATACTTCTCAAGTATAAAGAACTACAAAACAACACTATATTTATATTAAATATTATCCACAATTCCATTTACTTCCCATCCATCCTTAAAAAAACTTTTAAATAAGTTAATTGCTTCAGAATAATAAATTTTCAATAATAAAGATTCTTTAATTCTTCTTTTTATTTTATTTTCTCAAAAAAGACAACCTTAGCTTCATCAAAATTAATAGTGTGGCCTGTATCTTTTTCATGGACATACAAAGTAGAACTAAGATATTTATTTCTAACCCTATTTTTATGTACTTTATTCTTTCATTTAAGGCAAGGGATACACTATACCAGGAATAGTCTTCCTATCAAAAATTCCCTCTGATTATTCAAAGTAATACCTCTTTTCAAATCACTTTTCTTATTTCCAAACAAATTACTATTTTTACATACAATTTTATAAGAAGACAATTTAAATGGCAAAAAAATAAAATCATATTTTTCTTTATCCTTTACTCTTTACAAATATTACTAATAAATAAAATACTTTTTAAATTTATCAGAGTAGTCAATACTTAAATAATCTTTATAAAATTGACCTTTCTGAAACAAGGCTACCCCACTAGAATTATTTAATTTCTTATTCCTATAACAATAATTTCTTAAAGCAGCTAGTTTATGAGATGAAAACTGATAGCTATCAGATTTAATTATAGACCTTAATGCTTGTAATGTTTTTATTTGTATTCATATATTTGTATTGTGTTTGTTATAGTTCTGAAGAAGATTGCTGGAGCAATCGAAACTATCAATAGTGGGTTGTAAAAAAGCATTGTAAAAAGTAATAAAGAACATAGATGATATTAATATTATATGGATTTGGCAATGTAATAAGAAAGATCCCAAGTTATAATACTTTATAAATACACTGTACAGGCTTACACACACCTGCACATATAATGTAATATATAAGTAATTCGAACTTAGATTTTCACACAACTCTCAACTCTCCAAGCCATCTCATATTACTGACCCATTTGATCACACACATGTTGAAAAGATAAATAATCACCAATATACGTATTTCATGCTAAACCTGTAATCATCAGTTGGACCAGATTATTATCTCCACACATATATACAATCAGTGCTCAGCTTTATACTAAGATAGCCAATCTTCATACTTTAATGGACAGGCTTCAAACTACTTCAACCCACAACTCTTCAGCCATCCATTTCATTGAAAATCTGATTGATGGAAACATTCAAAGCCCACATTAGTGCTAAGGTTGTCATCCTACCCGTGTTGACCATTAGTCATTCTGACCCCTCATGTACCAGAGAATAATCCATTTAGTTATCTTTTCAACATATGTGTGTGATCAAATGGGTCAGTATTATATGAGATGGCTTGGAGAGTTGAGGGTCATGTGAAAGTCTGGGTTCGAATCTCTTATATATTACATTATATGTGCAGGTGTGTTTAAACCTGTACAGTGTATTAAATTACATATTGAGACATAGTGCATTAAAGGTCTGCCATATATAAATGGATTATTCTCCTGTACATGAGTGATCAGAATGACTAACAGTCAACATGGGTAGGATGACAACCTTGGCACTAACAAGGGCTTTGAACATTCCACCATCAGATTTTCATTAAAAATGACAGCTGAAGAGTTGTGGGTTGGAGTAGTTTGAAGCCTGTCCATTAAAGTATGAAGATTGGCTATCTTAATAAAAAGCTGAGCACTGATTATATATATGTGTGGAGATAGTAATCTGGACCAATGGATGATTGCTGGTTTAGCATGAAATATTTATATTGGTGATTATTTATCTTTTCAACATTTGGGTGATCAGGTGGGTCAGCAATATGAAATGGCTTGGAAAGTTGAGGGTCGAGTGAAAGTCTGAGTTCGAATTCCTTATATAATACTTCATAAAGAAAATAACATAATTACTAAAACAAATTATTTTTATTTCATTAGTTTTATTTGAAGTAACTAACGGATTGCATCTATCTAATTTGTGTGTGAGGGATGGGGGGGGGGGTGATGTTTAATTACCTCTAAAAAAATGAAGTTCGTTATAAAACAATGAGGATTTGTTTTATAACTTACAAGCTTAAGAGATAGGGTCATGTGATCTATGACTCTTATTTTGACTATTTATGAAGTTCGTTCTTTCAAAAAAATTAATCGGAAATTGCAAGAAATAAATTTAAAGATAAACTTATAGCACAGTATAAAAATAAAAAAACTTACAGAAGAAGAAATGAAGAGATGGATTATTATAATTAGCGAAAAAAATTATTTTTGAGGAAAAAAAACCAAACCAACACGAAATACCGTAAATTAATTAGAAAATTTGCATAAATATAATGGTTAGGAGAGGAAGCACAAATACATAAAGAAACATTGGAAAAAATATTATTTTATACTTTTTATGATAGATGCACGATGTAAAATATGTACACGCACAAATAATAAATGTTGAAGCATAAAAAACAGTATTTTTTTTTCTTTTTTTTTTTTTCCATGTGTCATAGCATCGGCCGGGACGCGAACCCACAACCGTCTGCAACCAACTACTTGCTTGCATGGCAGCTGCGATACCTCTCGGCTAACAACGCAAGACAAAAAACGGTATTTCATAATAAAAAAGAGTTCAAGAAAAATAGTTATTAATTTTACCGCGACACCTATTATCGAATTTTAACACTTTTTTTGAGCCCGGTTTATTTTTTAAATAAAATAATTTTATGAAAAGAATCGGAAACTTTTAACGCTATATTTTACCATCAATTATGTTTATTCACTATGCCTTGTACATCATTAATGTTGATTAAACACATTATATAAATGCGTTTCAGAAAAGTCGATTTTCAAATAGTGATTATATTTCCAAACTTCTTCACATACCTGAAAACATTGTTTTAAATTATTTGTCCTACCATTTTAATGCAATTCATGTTCAACAAGCTTCTAACTTTCAAAATATAAAATTAATTTTACAATGAATCCTTTTTGCAGGATCCTAAATTAATGCTCAAATTAAAATACTTTTTAAATATTTCAAAGCCAGATACTAGCTAAGAATAATAAAATAACTTTTATTGATCTATAACTGATGTTGCATAAAAACCACTTGAATAAGAGAAAAATAATTACTTTACTTGATACCAAAAGAAATGTCTAAGTTTCGCTTAGATTCAAATTCCGTAGCATAGTCATAGCAGATGAATGTGCTACCATATGTCATCAGGTGGCTTGTATGCCCAAACCAATTGAGATGTAATATGTTTCTAGAAATAATAATTTTCATTCTACTGTAGATCCAGCTATTGTAATCTTGAATAATGATTAGACAACAGATAATATAACATTATAATACCCATATCTTTAGAATAGTATATGTCTTTTGCCTTCATGAATGATGCAGAACTGGATCTAATGCACTTTGCATTTGGAAATCACCGCCTTCTCCTTTATCCTGTTAAACCTAATATCCTGAAATTTAAAAGAAATGCTAATGTTCTAATTTACAAATTTATATAACTTATATGACACTTATGGATTCCTATTCTTGTCTAGAAAAGTTCATTCCAACAATAGCATCATGTGACTTTCTCACATGATTGATCATACACTCATAAGAGGAATTATCTTCTCCCCATTTTAGAGCAATCTAATATAGTCCTAAATAATCAATGAACACCAGACACAAATGTCCTATAAAATTCTCTCCAGATTGATTTCTGGTTTTGGCCAGTGAAGATTAGGATTCAAAGCTGGAATTAATGCACCTACATGATTAGCAGCCACCTTTTACTTCAAAAATTAACAAAAAAAACATAAGATTTTAAACCCCAGCTAACTCCCTTACAAAATTATATAATAACTGGTTCTATGTCAGTCTCTATATATTTCAAATATTTCAGTTTTAAAACAAATATAGGCTTTTTACACTTTATCCGTAAATACAATTACAGCTTTGAACCCTATTTTTCACTGACAAAGATCAAAATCAAACATTGGTTTAGAAATGGGGATGTCATAGCATTATATCACCATACAGTTGATGTCTCTAGAGTAAATGAAGATAACTTTTCTTGGAAACATATGAGATGAGTAATCATGTGAAAAAGTCATGTGATATTGTTGATATATCATTTGTCTCTCTGAGTAAATGGCTAAACAAGCTTTAAATATTCCTTCTGAAAAAAAAAAAAGGGATTTGCTACAACCTTTTTTGCAACAATTGAAGTGACAAAATATTTTCCAGACTTGTCAATTATTAATGGATAAAACTTTACTCTCGATATATCTATTTGGCTACTAGAAAAAATTTTCAGCTACATAATTTGTGCGAATGCTAAAGAGGTGCACTATTATATGCTGAGACACCTTATTTATATATGCATATACATCTATAGTTCAAAATTCATTCATCATCATCAACCATAGTCAATCCACTGCAGGAGGAAGGTCTCTCCAAGTTCAATCCACCTTATTTGATCTTTAGCTTCTCTTCTCCATATCACCCCTGCACACTTTCTTATTTCATCCATCCATCTAATATATGGTTTCTTTCTTCCTCTTTTACAATCTCTTGGAATCCAGTTTAAGATTTAAATTGTCCATCTATTATCATCTCTTCTAGCAATTTATCCAAATCAACTCCACTTCAGACTTAAATTTTTTCAATGAGTTCAGTAACAACTGTTTGTTGTCTTACCCATATACTGCATTTTTGATCTCTTTTTGTTACTCGCAACATTCATCTCTCATACTTCTTTGAGTGGTCTGAAGTATCTGTATTGCTTTTTATTAAGTGTCCAAGTCTCAGATCTATAAATAAAAACTGGTAAACATATTTATTAAAAACCTTCCTTTTCAAACACATTTCCTTTTTGTATCAAAGTTATTTCTACCCAAAGCACTCCAACCAAGTTTAATTCTATGATTAGTATTATCCATTATGTTTCCATCTGCATTTATAATCTGACCAAGGTATTTGTAGCTGTTAACTACTTCTAACTCATCATAATTAATCTTTATTTTCATATTTTGAAAAAATCCATTAAACATTACTTTAGTTTTTTTTAACATTTATCTTTAGTCCTACTTTCATCTGATAACTCCTGCAACATTTCCTGCAGCTCTAAAGAATTATGTGCAAAAACAACTACATCATTTGCAAAATCTATGACTTCAATAATCTCTATTTATTTTCAATCCTTTAGCTTTCTATTTTAATCCCCAAAATACTTTCTGCAGCACTGCTATAAAGTTTTGGAGATACGGAGTCACTCTATCTTACACCCTTTTCAATTTTCTATTAATATCTAAAAATTATTTTAAATAACCACTGCAATAATTTAATTAGTAATGCTTAATTAATTTATATTTATTTATATATTAATTAACAAAGTATGGAGAGGTACATGTTAACTATAAAAAGAAGAGATAGAAAACTAAATACATGGATGAGAGAACAAACAAATGTTACTGACGTCATTGAAAGAATTAAGAGACTGAAGTTTGACTGGACATATTTCTAGATAAAATGATAATAAATGGACAGTTAAAATCTCAAACTGGATTCCAATAATTGTAAAAGACTTAGAAATATACCACATGTAAGGTGGATAGATGAAATAAGGAAGTATACTGTGATGATGTGGAGAAGAGAGGCTAGAAATCAGAAACATGGATTAAACTTAAAGAGACCTTAATCATGCAATGGATTGATAATGATTAAAAATGATGAAGAAGATGATGATTTATTACTGTTAATGAGTGCACTTAATTGCCTTCTATTAGCATATTCAACTAAGAAAATGTTAGATACAGCCAAATTCTGAAATGTAATGTATGATAATACAATGATCAGAGATCTGATTTAATGTAAAGTATGATAATACAATGATCAGAGATCTGATTTCAGAGAAACCCTCTTCATCAGCTATGCCAAACCCAAATATGTCATGCACTGTATATTCCTTTTCAATTCAATTTGATAAAATTCAAAATCATTCTACATCTCCAGTCTCAAAGATAAACTTTTATTTTCAATTATTTTAAAATAGCTTGAATAAAACAGATCTCACTTTTTTTACTTCTGTAAATGATACACCAAACTTTTTTTTAAATCACACTCGATAAAAATCTACAGATAAATTCTCTGAGATCTTATGTTTTCGGCTGTGGGTAGCACATCCAAACAATTGCCCAAGCAGAGTTTTTTTTTTACGTTGCTCAACTAAGAATCAATCTAAGAATCTGTAGTTCTTAAGGCTGCCTATATAGCATTGATCCCAGTTGCACAGGGCAATTAACTACTCTAAAATAATTCCAACATATTGTGTGATCTTCAGGAAGTTCCATCTAATGCAAAATCAAACTGTTATTGGGTTATCTTTAGATCCCTTTCTCCATTCTGCATATAAGAAATCAATGATTTTCCAAAAATTCTACACTTTTAAAATAAATTAAGATTATAATCAATTAGTAAAATTAAGGGCTCCAATTATATTATATATATTTACATTCGTGTGTAATGGATTTATATATATAAATACTAATTAATATAGCACTAATAATGTGTAATTATAGAATTTATAAACTATGCAAAAGCTCATCATAATAATACATTGCACTCTATTGTAGAAATTAACTTATGCAAATGTAAAATAAACCACTTACATTCATATTTTCTAATTCTTTTAACAACAACCCAAACTGACAAATGATCTTAATAATTTGAATATCCAAACACACATAGAAGTTGACAATTTCTTATTCAATATAGATAATAATTTAACTTTACAATGTAGAGTGAATTTCTATTCACAAGACCATTGAATATGTAAATACTAATTACTATGCATGAATATTGTGTGTATGTCTTAGAGTCAGTGTAGATGTTAAAGGCTAAAGTTAGGGTTAGGATAGAGGTCAGATATTTATATTTTGTACTACTGATACAGAAGCTTAATAATAATTAACATATGGATATATATGTATTTGGAAACAATATATATATATATGTTGAACTAAATATTTCCATGAATTGTTATTATAATAAAGAATAAAAATGAGGAATTTATATCTATATAAACAGAGATAACCTTTAACCTTTGATGTTGCTAAGAAACTATCAATTACTACTAATTGGCAATCTCTAAGGCTAAAAAATTTTATCATTAGCCTATAATAGCTCTTTTGTTGGAATTTTTTGTTGAACTGACTAAAGAAAATACATAAATAAAAAACAAAATACAATTATTTGTCTACACAGATATTTTAATATTTCAACCAGAGGTTTGATTTTATCAGAAAATTAAATTAGATTATATATTTTAACTATATTTTATTATAAAAGTAGTCTTCTAATTGAAATATTAAAATAGCTTGTAAATAAGTAATTATATATATACACACTAAAAAAAAATGTCCGCTAATATTAATAATACAATAACGAAGCTTGAATATATTCCAAATAATGGTAAACAACTTATAATATAAATAAAAACTCATAGATGATTCTATTTTGAAATTTGAGTTAAGTTGATAATGATTATGAATATAATTGAAAATATTTCTCTATAAGTTTTTATTTATATTATATTATAAGTTGTTTACCATTATTTAGAATATATTCAAGTCCAAGTTTCGTTATTGATATATACACACATATATTTAAATTAATAAAAGTAGCTTCTTCAAAAGTCATAGTTTACTTTATTCTCTCACACATATAATCTTTTTTTTTATTTTGAGACCATATTTGTAATTATGAATTATTATTTAGACATGGTAGAGACAACAAGATTCTCCATCAATCACTTTCTATCTTAATGATGCCTTTCTGAGAAAAAAAGCCATCTTTATATAAGTGAAAATCTTGTACTATGCCACTAATCATACTCAAAATCTGAATTTCAATTTTGGAAAACTTGAAAATTTTATCATTCCAAACAAACTAGAATATCATAGCCAAATCAAAGAGCCATATAATTATTGGCTAGTAGTTACATATCTAGTTATTCCTAGCTGGATGATAAAACAAGAAAGAAAGGGTATAAATCTTCACAACTAAGCATTTAGCAGCTAATAATGATCTGAGATTTCAAAATATCTTAGCTTTTGAAACCCAGGCCAAAGGAGCATATGTAATCATAAAGATATGATACTAAGATATCAATTAAGATTTTATTATAAACTGCAGAAAATTCAGAGGGAGGGGTATTAGATGATAAAAAAATCAAGCTGTGAAGTTTTTTAGTTTCTGGTTTATCTGCATTTGGTAAAAAAATATATATATTTGTGGCTTCATTTTAGGAAATATCCCATGCAATTTGGTGCAGTGGTAGAAATGAATGACTCTAGAACTCAAGATTCATGGCTTCTGGTCTAATATTGTCAATTCTGGTATTGAGGATTTTTTATGAACTTTTAACAGTAAAGCTTTTAATAGTTTATTTACTCAGAAAATCAATGTACCAGAAAATAACTGTTTTGACCTGTTTGAGATTCTCATTTTTATTCCATATTTGTTTACACTTACAGACAGTGCTCTGGCAGTAAATAGATTAATTAGTCAAACATAAACTGCAGTATTCATATAATGATGCTATTAGTTTATACTAATATACATGTAATTGGTAGTGTGTGGGAGATCAATATTAAGGATAAAATACCATATTATTTTAAATATAAAATGTACTTTTTTCCCAATTTTAAACCCATGAAAGAATGGTGCATCTTAAATTTGAAACAAAAATTTTAACTTTTTTCTCTAGTTCTTTGCTTTACACTATATATGTGCATAGTATTATAATTGATATCCATGTGTAAAAATGGTGTGTTAAATCTTTTTTAATCAAAAGAGAAAAGATTTAACATTAATTGTTCATATTTTTTGGATTAATTTCATAAATGGCTTTAACTCTCTCTTAAACTTAATGATACTTTACCATTATTTTATTGAGAAAATTGCATTAAATAACTTTTAAGATTTTTTTACAACTAATAAATTAGTTTAACCATTCCCAATATCCTCGTTTTGAATTTCAAAGTAAAAACGAATATTTTAGAATCTTTTAATGTTATTTATCTTGTCTACTTGTTCAATAAAAACTTTAATAAA
Organism: Epiperipatus broadwayi; assembly: GCA_028023455.1. Lineage (NCBI taxonomy): Eukaryota > Metazoa > Onychophora > Udeonychophora > Euonychophora > Peripatidae > Epiperipatus > Epiperipatus broadwayi. The sequence continues at coordinate 7,282,861 of JAQFVV010012405.1, forward strand.
AACCATTACTTTTCTTTTTTATATATGCCTGTTAAATGTAAATAACACTAAGACACTCCAATAATTTATATATATACTGTATTTATCATTTTGGATAAGGCCCTCAGATAAACATTTTTTTAATGCAGTCTGTTGATTACTTAAAATTGGATAGCCTTGGTCTAGAATATTTAAGATACATGGATATCATTTGATATATATTATAATAATTTTACGAATAAATAATGGTTATTAGGTAAAGAGCACTGAGAACAAATAATATTTATGGAGACATAAACTCCGAATGTGCTTTTCGTAATAATAATAATTTACAAGTCAGATTTATTAAAGTTATTTTTTAAATACCTTACCAAAAACATCATTCTTCATAGAAATCCTAATTTACCAGTCAGATAAAAATTGTTCCATTTTTACCTAACTTCCATGCCATTATAGAGGTTTTAACTGATACTTAGATAATTATATTTTTGTTATACCATTTATTTATTTACTTTTATTTAATTAAATTAGAGAGATTTGAACCCAGATTTTCAATTTTCCTTTAGTCACCCTCTGGCATCTTATGCAACTACTACACATAATCACATATATGTGAATGATCTCCAATATATGCATTTTGTGCTGAACCAGCACTCATCAGTTGATCCGGATCATCATTTCACACACGTATACATGCCATTATCAGATTTTCAATGATATGGATGGCTGAAGAGTTGGAGAGTGGAGGAGATTGGAGTCCATTCATTAAAGTTTGAAAATTTGCTCTCTTAATATAAACTGAGCACTGATTGTATATATGTGTGTAGGGGGGAGATGAGGTTCAGATTAACTGATGAGTGCTGATTCAGCACAATATACATATATTCGTTTTCATTTATCTTTTCCACATATACAATTGATCCAACCTGCTTCAAACACTTTTTAGCAAACTCTTTATTTGTACATATATATACACCTAAGTTTCGACTGACCTGCAGTCTTCTTCAGAGCAATCTTCTAAACAAAGCAAAAACAAAAAAAAATGTCAACGTAGGTGTATATATATGTACAAATAAAGAGTTTGCTAAAAAGTGTTTGAAGCAGGTTGGATCAATTGTATTTATGGGATATTAAGGCAAAAATAAGAAAAAGTGTGATTTTATTTTTTTCACATATATGTGGTCACAAAAATCAATTGTAAAAGATGGAGTGAGTGACTGAAAGGAGCTTGAACGTACTGGTTCAAATCCTCTCTAATTACATCTAGCTCAAATATATAATCCATTCTTGTGTTTAAATATTTTTATTCAATTAATAAATTCGTGCAATATAGAGCAACGTTAAAAAGAAATTGAGAAAAGTTGATTATAATTTTATTTATTTTTAAATAAAGAAAGAAAATTGACAGAAAGTATTTTAGATGTAGACTATAATGTCAATATCTCCTTATATTATCAATCCATATCATAGATAGCCTCTTTCTAGATTTTGTATACTCTCTTGAAATCCAGTTTCAGATAGTTAACTTTTTCCAACACATCATTATCAACATTTACTTTGTTTTGAGAAAATCTATTGAACATTACTTTAGTCTTTTTAACATTTATCTTTGATCCTGCTTTGTTACTTTCGCCTGATAACTCTTGAAACAATTCCGGAAGCTCTGAAGCATTATTTACAAAATCTAGACGACTTACATAATCTCCATTTACTTTTACTCCCACAGCTTCTTGTTTTAATCTACAAAATATTTTTTGCAAAACTGCTGTACAAAGTTTTGGAGATATGGAATCACTCTATCATACATCCTTCTGAATGTTAATCTTTTTAATACTATTATGTAATCTAATTGTTACTGTTACATTTTTATAAACATTCTTCAGAATATGAAAATATTCTGGATCTATACCTTGGTCATACAATGCTTTAATCATTGAAGAAATGCTTATAAAATTGAATGCCTTTTCACAATCTACAAATCCAAAGCATAATGGCAACTCATACTCATTGGTCCTTTTTATAACTTCTCTCAATACTTGAATATGATTTACTATACTAAAACCACTTTTAAATCCTGCTTGTTTTTTTTGATTGGTTAAAATTCAATGTTCGCTATAAACATATTTTTTATATATTAATATTAATTCTGCATTTTGCCAAAAAAATGTATATTTCTTTGCCCATTTTTTTAAAGATATCAATAAATTATAATTCCATCATTACCTGAAGCATTTTCCTTTTTTATAGATTTGATCCTGGATAATTCAGAAGATATAGTAACCATAGGAGATACTTTTCTTTGTTCTTTATAACTGTATAATTTTTGATAGAACTTTTCGATGCGTTTCATGATGTCATCCCACATTTTAATCTTTATTTTTTATTGCATAATTAAGTTGCTTTTCAATACTAAGACGTTGTTTTACATTCTTGAAATGCTTATTTTTTTAATTCACATTTTTTCTTATATTGTTATGAACTTTTTTCGCACCATTTAAAAAAATTCAAGATATTCAATCCTGCTTAAAGCATCATTTTCATATCTTTTTATATTCTTTTTCTTCATAAATTACCTTGTCTCAGTAGAAAATTTATTGGTTAATTGTTGCTTTTTTCTACCAGCTATCTTTGTTGTAGTTTTTAAAAGTGTGTCAGTTATTTTTCTATTGGTTTTATTCAAATCTGAATCATGTTCAAAATCTGTTAACATTTGAAAACAATTTGCATGTTATAATTTAAATATATTAGAATCTTCCTGGAGATTAGGAATATCAACTGTGAATACTGTTCTTATCATTTTTGTCTCTCTAGTTTTGCATTAACATGTATCTCCCATCTCACTAATTAATGGTTATTTCCTGTGTTGAATTTATTAAGAACATTACATTTGTGAAATACATATTTTCTGCTAGTCAAAATATAATCTAATTCTTCGGTATCATCCTTTTGAATGAATCCATGTCCATTTCCTTTTAGCATTTTTTTTTCAAAAAAAGAATTAATATTGTAAAGTTTTTCTTTTTATGCAAACTCCACAAATCTATGTCCTCTCTTATTTCTATCATCATAATCAAATTTACTTATAGCACCTTTATTTTTCAATTGTTTACAAATTCTAGCATTTAAAGTCTTCCATGACAATTTGAAAATGTTGTTTGGTCTTCTATACATCCATATAAAAATCCTTTATTTCTTCATCACAATGAGAATTTGTTGGGGCAAAAAACCTGAGTATATACATTTGGCGCCTTGCCACTCTGTCTCTACAATTCCACTTTTTATTTAGAATGAATCATACTCCATCTTTTTTTCATATGTCAAAGCATCGGCCGGAAAGCGAACCCGGGCCAACTGCTTGTAAAGCAGTTGTGCTGACCACTCGACCACCAACGCTTGACAAAGTTATCTAATAATGTTCACAAAATAACCTTTTTTTATTTGAGCATTATATGTATTATAATCAAATACAATTATTTACTAATAATTTTACAAAGCTTATTTCCTTTATATATTTATAAAAAAATAAGCGTTTGAAATCTTTTATTATTTTGACACGTATTATACTTTAATTACTTTTATTCAAGTCGAGTTAAGATAAATTATTCAAATAAAAACTGTTTTTGATTTCTGAAACTTACTTAATAGTTTATAATAAGATTAATAGATTATAATAAATGTGATTGTTTAATTTCAGCATTCTACTTCACTACGCACATGTCTTTTTAAAAATAAAAAATTGACCTATTATACTACGAAGTCATAAATATTATTTAACATTCTAATGCTTTTGATTTTTAGGAATGCTTGCAACAAATTTACCATTTATCATCAATGCTTTTGTATACTCCTGCCCTCTATTGAATTAAATCTTAACTTTTATTGGAGTTCAATGTTTAAAGATATATTACAATATACAGTAATACTGTACATTGTAATTATTTTATCTAATAATTTACATTTTTATTGATAAATTAAATCAGTTGTTAATAGATAACTATTTGACCCAGTCGTTTGCAGAGTATGTAAATTAAAAGACAATTATCTGGAACTGTGAACAATTATATTTTTTTAAAAATGATTGGAAGAGTGCTTTATTTGAAATAGGCAGAACAACCATTTAATAAATAGCCCATTGCAGGACAAATACTTCTTACAATAGCCACTTTTAGAGAAACATTGAGGAGAGGAGGACAATACCTTGCAGAGTTTGTTAATTTCGGGATGGTAAGGGTTTGGGCAATTTTTTTTCTTTTTTTTTTTTTTTTTGTCGGTAGCTAAGAACAGTTAGATACTCATTTATCGACAAATTCTATGAGACAGCTATTTGAAAAAAAAAAAAAACTAAGTCTCTTGGAAAAAATTTAATTTAGTCTGGATTCAAACTCTGGATCGTATTTATGAGAAACCGCTGTGCTATCTTTTCATCATTATGTTCTTATTTTGTTTGCATACATATAAATATTAATATAACATGCACATATATACCTGCCTATCTTGCTTATAACCTAAGTTTCAAATCCAGATTAAACATGCTTTTTTTTTTCAGGATTTCAATGTAAGTTTGGGATTATTTTTAAAAGAGTGGCCATACTCAATCTAGCTAACAGTCTATTTTGCTAACCAATAAAAATCATTAGTTAATTGAACTTGATAAATATTGTTTTTCTTCTACCCTAATTCTCTATGCAGAAAGGTTTGAGAGGCTGTCCTTCTATAATAGTCTATTAAGGATCTTAAATGCTTTTATTTAATTAAGATTTCTGTTTACCTATGCTAAATCTTGTAAACAATTTTTAATCTACTTTTGCTAAACCAATTTTCTTCAAATTTTATACACATGTTTTGTTTCAATGGCAATGTAAATGAATCTTTCAGAGTTATTATCCTGTCTAATCATGTTGGTGGGTTATAGAAAATACTTTTATTTAATTTGAGGAAGAAATTTAAGAGGCATTTACAAATGAAAATTAAATTTCTTTGTTTACATAAAATTTAATGCCTGTTCATAAAAACAAAAATTTTATAATCAATTTAAATGATTTTATTAAATATATTCAATCATTAAAAAGTAGAAATTAATATATATATAACTATTTTTTAAGAAGTGCTTTTACTTAATTTTAGGATTAATGCATTATAAATTAAAAAAAATTTTTTTTTTTCTTGGACCACAATTTTAGTTGTTATATGTAACTTTAAACAAAAGTATTGGGCATCCATAAATTATTTAATTCAATCACTAGTTTTTGCTTAATAGTGATTGAATTAATTAATTTATGGATGCTCATAATTTTATTTAAAGTTACATATAATATGGGTATCCAACAAGTCGGTCATGATCCACCGGTCGATCGCAAAGCCATTTTTGGTTGATCGCGAGGCCAATCTGACAAGAGCTGTCGGGTAACGAGTGAAACAAATTAAGTCAAGATTTTCAAGTTTTTTTTGTTTTTGTTCTATTTTTTTTTTTTCAATTCTAGATAGATGAAGTCCACTAAGCCATATCATTATTGAAAGTAATATTTTAAATCTTGATTTAATGTAGCTAATTTGAATTAATAAATAATGTTAATAATTATTCATGTTGCTTTAATTCCCCTGGACATGAGTTTTTTGCTGTTAAATAATTGTTATTTTTTACTAGGTAGATATATAAAAATAGTATGTATTTCACACCTCCCTCCACTTAGACTACGCCTATGACAACAAGTCGATCGCAACACATTTTAAAAATAAAAGTACATCTTATCCAACACAGAAGTTGGCCACCCCTGACATATAGCAATCAAAATTGTTGTCCAAGAAATTTTTTTTTTACTTTTTAGTATATTAGTCCTAAAATTAAATAAAAGCATTTAAAAAAATATGTATATGTATATATTATTTTGCTATTTAGCTTTTATCTGTAAACACACCGTGTTACAAAAAAACAGGATGCACATACATACATATGCATTGTGCTTCTTTTATGTCGATTGTTGTGAAGAAATCATTGTAACCAATAAACAAACCCTCCACAAGATGTTAGAAGTGGATAAAAACCAGTCCCTACCCTGCATTAGAGTGGTGTAGTAAAAATTACACTACAAAAATATTATTCATTATTGAATAATCTGTGGTCTAATAAATGAGTAATAAAAATTATAAATATACTTCAATTAAGTGGTTTGTGTCAAAGTTGTGAAGGCAGTAAGTTTGACACATCAATTAAGCTGTAGTAATTTGCTATCTATATAAACATTTACTGTTAAGTAGTAGATTAGCTTTTTGCACTGGAAATAACAAAAACTGAGCTAGGATCCATCAACCTTCAGTTCTAGAGTCTGCCATTCTGTGATTACACTAATTCAAGCAGGAAATTATAGAGCTTCAAGCAGGTGGAGTAGTGAAGAGTTCATCAAAAGCAAAAAAACAAAAATTCAATCTTCTGCATAATTCGGATAGATCTGCCACAGTCTACCAAAACCTGATCTCCTACGCAAATGAACCATCAGAATCAAAATAAAGTGGCCTAAAAAAATTAATAGTACTGTCCTCTCTCTAATAAGCACTATATATGCTATCTTGACTAGAAGTAGTTTATTTGTTTACATTGCTCAAAATAATAATTTGGAAATTTTAAAAATGCAAGAAAGTAAGCAAAAAATAGTGATGTGATATCAGGTAACTTCTTTTTAAATGGCGTCAGAAGTTTCTGCATATAGTCTATACACGCAGTGACCCTGTAAATCACTCCCTCTATCTAAAACTATTATATGCCACAATAAGCTCACACTTATCTTCTTATTAATCAATCACTTTTCCAGTTCTGATTCATTTTCTTTTTTAATTCTATGTCACTTTAATAAAAGCTAATATGTTAGTTTCGGTCTATCGGCAGCACTCTCTAGTGTCTATTGATTAAATCAATATTCAACTAATGACTATAAGATCGAAAACTCTATTGTCATATATAGATAAATAAAAAAGAAAGTTCAAGATGTGTAAATCAAAATTAATATTTAAAAAAAAACAGCCTTCCCTTACATTTGGAAGTTGAAATACTTAAATGTTATAAATACATCTGCATTTACATAAATTGTGTCATAATTGTTTCTTTTTTTCTCTCTTAATTATTTATACTGCTAAAGTATTATTGACCACTTTATTATATATTTGATTGTTATGAAGTCAAATAGCAAAGTAACCACAATGATTCCATTCATTTTCTCAAATAAAGCAAATCCTTCAATGATCTTTTTACATGATGATGAAGTTTAATGCATGGAAGAGTGGCAGAATCTATTGTTCAACTTCCATGGATTCTAGTTCCAGCTATTACTTCCACTGTTTGAACATCTAATGAACTCCCAATAATTCATTCAATTTTTTTTTATTATTATTAAATATGTTTTTTAAATATTTTTGGTATCATAATGATGTAAGACTGGGATTTCTAACATTCTAATAATTACCTACAGTTCTACATTAATAATGTGCACATAGAAGTGAAGAAGTAATGAGCAAGATAGTTATGAACTATGTGAGAATTACTAAACATCACATGATCACCAGATCCAAGGCTCCTCACTGATGAAAGCCACAAGATAGAAACTAGTCTGGGAATATTGGATGACTAGGCACTAGATAGGGATTTTATGCTCAAGCCTTCTGGCATCCATTGATTACTCTGGCTTGCACTGAGTGGCACTACTGTATGGAGAGTTTTGCCTGTTTTATGTGAGAATTAAACAATGCTGTGATGAAATAGAAAGAGAGTAATAAAAAAAGATTGATATCTTTATGCCTTATGAACTATATGTAATAAAAGAAACTTAATGAAAAAATAAATAAAACACAGTTTAAAAAAAAGATACAAATGAAATACCATTTTAAATATTTGTAGAGAAGGAAAATGAGATTAGAGATGTAGAAGTTTAATCATCATATAATAATACTGAAATAATAAGCCCTTTCAAAGTCACAAGACTTTCTAGCTCATGAATAATTGGTTGGAGTTGTCATAGAAAGATAACAGATATAATTATGAATATTTGGATAATTAGAATCATGAATACAATTAAAATAAATAATTAGAAGATGAACTGATGCTGAAATAGAAGCCCGGATTGTCTTTTTACTGGTCTAACAAAGGCATTCATTCACAAGGTGGAAACTCAATGCAGAAGACTACGTTGAGGTGAAAAAGCCCCAGTCATAAGTCTCAGCCTTCTCCAAAAACCAAAGGCTCATAATGGGCTTGGACTACATTCAATATTCACATTCCTATTTCAAAGGACATATAATATACTAGTAAAATTATTTATCCAAAACCCATGTATGGAAAGCCCCTTGCCATTGGTGAAGGTAGAACCAATGGATTGTCCTCCGCCCAAACAAACAAGCATTTGGTTGCAACAACAAGTGTCAATGATTGTAGGGAAAGCTAAGACATCAGCGACTATGTTTGGCTTCAAGCTTAACTATTGGGAAGCATTTAGTATGACACAAAACAATGAGTCCACAGTGGAGAGTCTTCTCTCAATCAGCATTCCCAGGTTTGCTAGGTTAGTAAAAAGGATAAGACTCGAACCTAAGCTGGTGGATTTCCTGATAAAATTCAACCTCAGAGCCTTCCCAACATGCACCTTTCTGTGTTACAGGCGGGGATATAGAATAGATCCAATTTGCCCGATGTGTAATAAAAACGAAGAGACAATGAGCCATATCCTAGATCAATGTGAAACATGGAATAATCTACGACATTTTGCCCTTAAAAGATTCAGGGAAGCAGACATTACAGGTACAAATATCGCAAAGGTGGTAAAGGGTGACCTTTATGGTAAAATTAGACTGGCCACCTTTATAAATTTTGCTATATAGATAGTGTGAAATAAGAGAGTATTTGACAATGGATTGAATAATAGTCCAGAAGAGCTTTTCCTCAAGTTACTTGGTGAGGCCAAAGAATACGATTGGAAGGTGTGCCAGCACTGGTTAGCCAGTCAGACATGGGACCAACTGGAGATCTGAAGATCAAAACACTTAGGTACTTATCGTACTGTCATGGCAAAACTAACTAACTGGACATAATGGCTCCTATGCAGAGTCTAAAAGTTGTCACATTAATATAATCCAGTCCTTTCTATTAAATTGTTATTTTTGTTAAAACTCTGAATTTGGTGGTCAACTAATTGACCCAAATAATTCCTAAGTAGCTTATTTTTATGTAATTTGTTTTATTTTTTACCATTAGTTTTCTTATTTATTGTTTTCATGTAGAGTCACTGTACATTGTAAGCATGTAACCTACAATAAGAAGGAGGTTAAATGATATCCATATGTATCTTCTTAAGGTGTGAATAAAGTTGTTATTTGAAACTAATAAAATGACAGACGAATAGACCATTAATGGAAGTACAAATGTTTTACATAGGTTACAAAGTTATAGTAGTTAAATCATCGTTAACAGACTGCTGTAGACTTGCAAGTGGGGGAAAAAAAAGATTTCATCATTGTTTTCTCACATCAAGTATATATATATTTTTGCAAAGTTAAAAAAATATTACTTTTGGCTGAAAGCAGTTCAAGAAAATATAGATATTGAACTTAGAAAATCACATGCATTAAGAATTTTAATAAGAACTAAATATTTCAATAATTATTGGTTTATGAAAAGATAATTATTATTTTTATTTATGCAAAATAAACCATTGAAAATCAAATTAATAATTTTTATTAGTCACTCATTAGACTAGGGATTATCTGATGATGAAGGTAGGGAGTGTTTTCCATCAACTTTTAATACTTTGTGAAGAGAGATAAACATAGGATCAAAGACGTGAAAACGATCTGTGATCGCCACGATGCATATTTCATGCTGAACAAGTACTCATCAGTTGGTCCAGACCATAACCTCTTCCATATATCTTTATCGCTGTTCACCATATATATATATATGACAAATCTGTTCAGTATATATATATGGCAAATTATTACAATTGGTAAGTGTCAAACGGGAAACCCTCACATCTTTAACACAAATCACTTATTGAATAATAATAATTATAACAACAACAATAATAATAACAATAACAACAACAACAACAATAATAATAATAATAATATTATTATTATTATTATTTTTAATAAGTGATTTATCTTAATGTTGTGAGGGCTGCACATTTGATGCAACAATTAAAATGTAGTAATTTGCTATCTATATATATATACTAAATAGTGATAAAGATATGTGGTCTGGACCAACTGATGAGTTCTGGTTCAGTACAAAATGTGCATTTTGGGGATCACTGATCTCTTTCATATGTCTTATATCATATGTTTATGATTATATTCTCTATCTTGAATGAGAGTGCTGTAATGGAGATTATACTACAGAAATATTATTCATTATTGGATAATCTCTAGTCTGAGTGAGTAATAAATAATTTTAATATACTTTCAATAAGTGATTGGTGTTAAAGTTGTGAACTGTGCACATTTAACACCAATTAAAGTGTAGTAATTTGCTACCTATATATACTGATCAGTGATAAAGATATATGTAAGAGATTGTGGTTTGGGCCAACTGATGAGTGCTGATTAAGCACAAAATGTGCATCTTGGAGATCATAGATCTTTTTCACATGTCTTTGATCATATTTTTATAATTACGTCCCTCCTAACATGTTAAAAATGGATAGAAAATATTCCTACCTTGCATGAGAGTGGTGTAAACAAATTTACATTATAGAAATATTATTCATCTGTGAAATCCATGTTTTAAATTTTCTTAAATTAATCAAATAATTAAGTTTCAGTAAGAATGACGTTTAGTAAATTCTAAGCAATTTCATCGACATCATTCAGTCAACAAACATCGTAAATAGTAATTTAAAGTGAGATTCTACTCACGCTCTCCTCAACAGTTCTTCAGATTTGCTAATATAAAAGAATTTGAGTTGTAGGAATAAGAGGATCCTTTTTATTCCTGCATAAATACTATATCTTGGATTGAAGAGGAAAGTATTCATTTATTTAACACTCTCATAAGGCGCATGCTCAATTAGCTTGAAAGGCTGATATTTGAATGTAATTAAATTAAGCAAGTAAAATAATTATAGTTTAAACATTAAAAATAGTCGAATTATTTTTCCAACAAACATTGGAAGTACAAATGGAATGGATTCATTGTAAATAAAAAATGGAAGAACAACATTGTGGGAATTGATGGTGTATTAAACCTAGTGGCAAGATTAGTTATTCAACTTAATAGTAGATGCCAAATGCATGTTTTTCAGATTTATGCACCAGCAAGATCTCATTGTAATGAAGAAGGAGAGGATTTTTATATGGATGTATAAAAGGCTTTTGATCAGACCAAACATTTTAAAATTGTCATGGGAAACTTTATTGCTAGAATTGGTAAACAAATGAAAGATGAAAGTGCTTCAGATAAATTTGGTTATAGTGATAGAAAGATAAAAAGTATATACTTGTGGAGTTGGCAGAAAAAGGAAAACTTTATAAATTCTTTCTTTGAAAAAAATATTAAATGGAAATGGAGGAAATGAACGTGGAATCATCCAAATGAAGATACAGCAGAATGGGATTATATTTTGATTAAAAGAAAATATGCACTTCAAAATTGTAATGTTTTTAATAAATTCAACATAGAAAGTGATTGTCAATTTTTTGTTAATGCAAAACCAGAGAGCCAAAAAATTATTAAGAAAAACAATATTTATAGTTGAAATTTCTAATATTCAAAAACATTCCACTGAATTATATTTGAACAAAATCAATAGGAAGGTAAATGGTACACTTTTAAAACTACAACAAAAATAGCTGGTACAAAACAGCAGCAATTGACAAGTAAAATTTTTATTGAGATGAGAATTTATGAAGAAAAGAGGGAATATGAAATATATAAAATGATGCATTAAGAAAAATTTAATATCTTGAATTTCATAAAATGGTATAAAAAGAGTTAATAATGCTGTAAGAAAATATAATTGTGAACAAGCAAAGCAATCTATAGAAGAGAACAAAAGTTTCAAGAATGTAAAACAATATCTTGGTATTGTAGAAAACTTCTGCAATAATTAAAGATAGAACTATTACTAAAAAGAGATGACATCATAAAATGTGTAGAAAAGTTTTATCCAGAATTATATAGAATTAGATTACGTAATGATACAAGTAATATTTACTAAGGCATTAAATCTTTAAAATGTGCACTTGAAAATGTAAAGGCAGTTCTTAACCACAAGTTTACAGTATGGAAAAAAAGAGGTTAAGACTTGTAGAGGCCCCTATCTTCACATTTTCAAGCACACATTTTCGAGGTTTAATGCCTTAGTAAATATTACTTACATAATCAATGTGCGTTAAATAAATTTATAATTATAATCATACAAGGGAAAGTACCTTTTACAATTATTATATCTTCTGAATTTTCCACAATTTTAAATGAAGGAATGAGATATTCAATTAAATTTATGAAAAATGGGAAAGCTCCAGCTAATGATAGAATAATAATTGATGTCTTAAAAAAAGCAGACGAAGAAATAAAAAAATGTTTGGTAAAATTATACGCCAAATGTCTAAATGATAAAAAGTACCAGATGATTGGAAGAATGCAGTATTAATATTAATATTTAAATTGAAAACTGCAGAGCTTTTAATCATTTATCAGTTTTATATAAATTTTTTACAAAGATAATTACAACTCATCTACAACAAACTTTGAATTTCATCAAGAAATAATAATCTAGATTTAAAAATGGGTTTAGTATAGAATATCACATCCAAGTATTGAGAGAAGTTATGGAAAGGACTAATGAATATGTGTTGCTATTGTGCCTTGGATTTGTAGATTATGAAAAGGCATTTGATTCTACAAGCATTTTCTTCAGTGATTAAAGCATTGGATCATCAAGGTATAGACCAGGATATTGTCATATTCTGAAGAATATTTATAAAAATGCAACAGCAACAATTAGATTACATAATGATACTAGGAAGATTAACATTGAGAAGAATGTATTAAAAGGGTGACTCCATATCTTCAAAACTTTTTACAGCAGTTTTGTAAAAAAAATATGTTATGATTAAAATAGGAAACTTAGGGAATAAAATAAATGAAGATTATTTTAGTCATTTAGATTTTTCAGATGATGTAATTGGTTTTTGCAAAAAATGCTTCAGAGTTTCAGGAAATATTGCAAGAATTATCAGATGAAAGTAGAACTAAAGGTAAATGTTAGAAAGACTAAAGTAATATTCAGTTGATTTTTAAAAAATTGAGAATAAAGATTGATTATGATGGGTTAGAAGAAGTTAAAAACTACCAATATCTTAGTCAGATTATTACTACAGATGGAAACATAATGGATGAAATTAATCATAAAATTAAACTTGGCTGGAGTGCTTTTGGTAGAAGTAGCTTAATATTAAGGGGAAATGCCTATATGTTTGAAAAGAAACATTTTTAATAAATGTGTTTTACCAGTTCTTACTTATGGATCTGAAACTTGGACACTTAACAGAAGAGCAATAAAGGGACTGCAGATCACACAATGAAGTATGAAAGGGTGCATGTTAGGCATAGCAAAAGAAAATCAAAAATTAAATACATGGGTGAGAAAACAAACAGGTATTACTAATTTCATTGAAAAGACTAAGAGACTAAAGTGGAATTTGGCTGGACATATTTCTTTAAGAGATGATAATAGATGGACAGTTGAAATCTTAAACTGGATTTTCAAGAGATTGTAGAAGACTTAAAAAGAAACTATCTGTGAGATGGATGGATGAAATAAGGGAAGTGTGGTATGTTGATATGGAGAAATAAAGCTAGAGATAGGAGATGAATTGAACTTGGAGAGACTCTCATCCTGCAGTTGATCAATGATGGTTGAAAATGATGATGATGATGATCCTTCAACTCCTCCACACCTTCTTAAAACATATGAATCCTGAAAAATATCAAATGACTTTCAAGATGCACTTCATGCTAAATCATCAATCTTACTTGGGCCAGATCACTATCTGATATATTAATATTTGATTATTACATTTTGATTTACAAGTGTTAAACTTACTTCATTCACAACTTTGACACAATCCACTCTAGACAAATACAATACTGATTATCAATAATCATTTATTAAACTAGAGATTATCTCTAACCCACATATAAACTTTAAACTTTAGTTAAAGATTAAAATATCTGTTTTTTTAATTAAACACACATGAAATAATTCAACTTTTTTGTCTTTTCCCATATGTACTTAAAAACCACACATTTTTGAAATATATGAATAATGACATCTTAAAAGACAAATGATTCTCCAAATGCTTTTCAGATTAAAGTGAACTATAAAGTTTATATCTGGGTTAAGGATAAACTCTAGTTTAATAAGAATCATTTGAAATCAGACAATTATATAAATAAAACTAATAACGTTAGTTATTTTTGTAATTCAAACAATGACAAGACGCTTAAAAAAAAAGATCAAACTTTTGAAGTTATAAATTGTTTCTGGGCATTAAAAAAATTTCATTTAAGAATGTTCTGTAAAATTTTAAAAATGCAATAAATAATCATAAAGCTAGACAATATGTCCTTCAATTTGCTAGATGTGATACCATAGACACACTTTTGTTGGGTTGGATGAGTAAAATGAATGAACAATGTAATATGTCCTAAAAGAGTGTTTTAGGATGAAACTTGAGCATGGCTTTATAAAAGAGATTGACATTATAAGGATTATCTTGAAGACATTCTGGAGAAATGAAATATTGATTGTTTTCCTTGGAAAAACATGGCAAAGAATAGAATACATTGGAGAGATACAATAAGACATAATGTTGAAGTATTTTAGACAGAAAATTTTTCTGCAAAAGAAATTAAATGTCAATATCATGACATATCAAGAAAATAGAAAAGTGAACCAGCAATTTCTATATATGGGCATATTTGTGTTTTACTGATTGGTTTAAGTAGTCATTACAAAATTTATTTCTAGAATAGCTCTCTCTCTCTCTCATTTATGAGTGGCTGTTCATTATTATTATTATTATTATTATTATCCATCCATTAATCTGGATTACAGTAGATAATTCTGGAATGGGCAGAAGAGAATTGTATTTGAAATTTTATCATCTAGAAGATTTATAGGCAAACATATTTCGGTGATTTTAAAATCATTTGCTCATTGCTGCTGTGTGGTTTATTCTCCATAAAATAATCAAACTTTTATTTTTATCTTACCCATAATCCTTCTAGAATTTTATTTTTCTTATCCCACACAGCATTTGAATACCAATATAAATTTATAACTATTTTTTACACTCCTCTTTTAATGATTTTTATTTCCATTTTTTTTGTTGTTGTTGTTTTCTATTTTGTCATTATTATCATTATCTTGATTACCAATTAACATAGATACCTGAATATCACAGCTTTTTAATGTTTCATTACCAACACTACCATTCATTGCTAAAATGTTACTAACCTTTCTCTTTTGTTCTTGGACATAGAATAATTCTTAATTTTTCTATTTATTTTTAATCTTCAGGAATTTTTTTAAATATGCTTTTATTTAACTTATTCTGATTGTTTATGTATAAATCTTGGAATTCAATTTGCACTTACTTTATGGTTTATAATCTAGTAGAAATTTTGGATATTTATGATTTCTGATGACAAACAGTGATGTCACGATATGGACCATAGTTTGCTACAAGCATTTCTCTAATATATTATACATCAAGTATAATAGCTCATATTTTGTTAATAAGCTGTGATTACAATAGAATATATACTCTTTATTGAACTGCAAATGTACAGTACTTTTCAACACACACATTTATAAGACAGATGCTCATATATATATATATTGTAATGGGATTTGAACCCTATCAAAAGACTACTGATTAGTATACTGAAAAGCTTTACCAATTTCTAAGCCTATTGCTGGCAATGTTACCCAAGCAGTTGTAATATTTTCTGCTCATTATCCTTCATTCATATATATATATGCAAAACCATAAAACAATACAGTACTAGATTAAATTCAAAATTTTACCAAAATCCTTACACAACCATGGTTTCATCTACCACAAATACACCTTCTCAAGTGAAAATCAACCTAAAGGAAAACATATATATATACAAACCAACAAACCTTCCCATAATTCATTTCAAACTCCACCTTCCCTTAATATCAAAAGAAGTCTTTCATAAGATTGATAGCCTCAGAATCAAGGAGTTTTATCATCAAAGTCTCCTTTATTCTTCTTTTTAACTCATTCTTTTCATAAAAAATAACCGAAGCATTGTTAAACAATATTCTATGACCTGTATTCAATTCATGAATATATAAAGTTGAGTTAAGATACCTATGTTTAACTCTACTTATATGAACCTTAACCCTTTCATTAAGGCTAAATTTACTCTGGCCTACATAAAATTTACCACAACTACATGGAATTTTATAAACAATACCAGGAATAGACCTACTATCAATAGACTGCTTAAAACCATTAAGTAATGAATTCAAATCAGAATCTTTCCTCCATGCAACCTTCATTTCACTTGAGAAGGTCTATTTGTAGTAGATGAAACCATGGTTGTGTAAGGATTTTGGTAAAATTTGGAATTTAATCTAGTACTGTATTGTTTTATGGTTTTGCATTTTTATTTTTGCTAGTATAGTGTTAGACAGTCTTGGTTGTTATATATATATATATATAATTGTAGAGGACTTGAATCCAGACTTTCAAGCACCCTTCAACTATCCATTCTATCTCATATTACTGATACACATGCCCACACACATATGAAAAAGATAAATAATGCTCAATATGTATATTTTATGATGAACCAGAACTCATCAGTTCATCCATATCATTTCCCACACATGTATAATCAGAGCTCAATTTATATTAAGATAACAGGTCTTCAAACTTTAATAATCATGCTTCAATCTACTCCAACCTCCACCTCTTCAGCCATCCATACTATTGAAAATCTGATGATGAAAATATCTTAATATAGACTAAGCACTGATTATGTATATGTGTGGGAGATGATGATCTGGACCAACTGATGAGTGCTGGTTCATATTGGAGTTCATTTATCTTTTTCACATTTGAGTAGTCATATGTATTGGTTGTGTAAGATAGATTAAATGGTTAAAGGGAGCTTGAATGTCTGGGTTTAAATCCCCTATAATTATATCTAAACTCCAGGGATTTAAAGTATACGTGTATTTATATATACCTCTACAATAAGTACCTGCCTCTAACTACATATAAAGTAAATATGGTTTAAAAGACCCGAGTTCTATGGGCATTTTTCATTTGTTTTGGGCTGATATAATTAACCAAGACCCATTACAGCATCACCTCATTATTTCTTTGAGGAATGACCAGAAATCCAGATGAATTTTCTATCATTCTGTGGTAATCCTATAAACAACAAGCTATATCTTGGGACACAAGAAACTCAATTGTGATATTGAGCAAATTAATTACTTATTAAATTGGAGAAGTGCAAGAATGAGAATTAAAACAAAGTCAAATGTCTCAAACTCAGCAATACTTTACTCCATGCAGTGACAATAATATAAGTGGGTCAATACCCCCCCCTCAAATAATGAAATCTATGAAAATGTAAATAAAGATCATCATTAAGGCATTTAACATGATATAATTAACTACAATGTAATAGTTTAAAAAACAACTTTCATTACATAATTGTGTTCAACATGGGTAAGATGAGAAGGTTGGCACTAAGGTGAGCTTTGAGAATTCCAACTACAGATTTTTAATGAAATGGAAGGCTGAAGAATCGTGGGGTGGAGTGGTTTGAGTTCTGTCCATTAAAGTATGAAGATTGGCTATCTTAATATAAGCTGAGCTTTGATTGTATATATGTGTGGAGATGATAATCTGGATCAACTGACGAGTGTTGGTTTAGCATAAAATCTGTATATTGGTGATTATTTATTTTTTTGACATGTGTGTGACCAAATGTATCAACAGTATGAGATAGCATGGATGGTTGAGGGTCATGTGACAGTCTAAGTTCAAACCCTATATATTTCTTTAAATTAAAAATATTTGCTTCTATCCTTTCCTTGCCTGATCAATGTTTTAATTATGTCATATTGGGGAAAAAATTAATAATTAAAAAAATCCATTATAAACATGTACAATATTTCACTTAATTTAATATAAATACACAGATAATTATAGAATTCATTTTAAAATAAATTAGTATTAAACATAATAATCCACATTTACATAAATAAATGTATGCAGTAACATTTTATCACATGACACATATATATCTATCAGTTTTACCATGTATCTGTGCTAATATGAACTTATATCTGTTTTAGTAATAGCTTTTGAATCTTCAACTTTGAGTACGGTTTGTTCTTTCAGAGTCCATCAATTGGTTGCACCATTTCACAGTTTTATATATTATTATAGGCTAGTTAATAAGCATCTTTATTCCTTAGATATAACTTTCAGATATTATTTTTTTCGGTTCTTATCGGTCGGCAAGGCCAGCCACTTGGTGTCGTTATTATCTGTCAAAAACACATTATTATAACTTATTCCGAGCCGAAATTTTGCAAACTATTATTAAACAATTTACAAAGCAACATTATTTTCTAAAATGGAATAATTACATTTTAAAATTAGATTACACATTTCAGTCAGTGTGTAGTGCTGGAATGTGCAGGGAGGGGGGCTGATGGTTTTGCCGATCCGAACGATCGTCCAAAAGATGCAGTACTCTGATCAAATCTAGATTATGATTTACAAAACAACATACAACAATTCACACATTTTATTTGTCACAATTTACAAACCAACATTAGTTTCTAAAATGAAATAATTACATTTTAAAATTAGATTAGACATTTCAGTCAGCGCATAGCGATGGGATGTGCAGGGAGGGGGACCGATGGTTTTGCCGATCCAAAGGATAGGCCAAAAGATGTAGTAGTCTAATCAAATCAAGATTATGATTTACAAAACAACGTCCAACCTCACACATTTTATTTGTCTTGTAGCTGTTCTTTATCTGAAAAAAAAATACTATTATAACCAATACGTGCCGCCATTTTGCTAACTATTTTTAAACAATTTATGACCCAACATTCTTTTCTAAAATGGAAAAACTAACATTTTAAAAATACATTAGACATTTCAGACAATTATAACTATGTAATGCTATGTCAGGTAAGGTGTAAGATCATTACTTTGAATGCATATTAAAAGAGTTAGGGCCACTTGAATTCCCTACACCCTCACATGATATAGTAGCGATCTGTTAAGTATGAGCATTTGCATAGTGTCTTGAAGCACATCAGCAGGCCAATATTTGTGTGCAATGCCATCTAGGCCTGCAATGGCTAATATGAACAGGACTGCTCCATAGGCCATAAGTTTCTCCGCTAAAAGCACAGAAATATTTGGCCACATAAATGGCATATTTCTGCGCTTTTGCAGAGAAAGAACACCACGAAGCAGCTGGCCTGGCCTACCAATGAGTACATTTTTTCCTTATTTAATTCTGGTAACAAATAATGAAGTCTGTTGATTTTAACCTTAGGCTGGCAGCTCTATTATTTAGCATTTTTTCAAGATAGGGTGGTCAGCACCAGAATGTTTGTATCTTGATCTATTTACTTGTTAATATTATCAATTAGTAGAATTTGTAAAGAGACAGTAAATGTCATTCCTACTCTAGACAAAGTAAACATTTTTTTTCACATGTTGATGAGCATTACTTTTTTTCGGACTAGGGATAGATTTAGTAATTATCTTCTTATATGGAACTACATACTAGAGAAGAGCTAAACACTTGGGATGACCTCTAGTCCTTTATGCTGATGAAACAAACCATTATTATATTTGTATATTTAGTAAAAAATGTGAATAATCCTGAAAGTATTTTTTCTCACCAGCAAATATAGTTTCCTGAATTAGCTTTTACTACAGAAGAATGAAGACACATGTTGTTTGGTGACAAAGTTTCCCTTTTATAGTATAGCAATCAGTTTTAAATCCTTGGTTCACTCTGTTAGTAAAACACATTCTAATTTAAATCGTCTCAGCCAATTTATAGCTAATCATCATCACATGCTTGTTGTCCAACACCTCAAGCTGTCTATCTCCAAAGTTATTTACTTTAATCAATCAATTGTTAATTATGTAATTTTTTAATCAACATTTAATAACTTTAAAAAAAGGTAAACAAAAAAGAGTCTGAAAAGGAAGAAAAAAATATATTGCTTTTTTTTACAAATTTGAATTTGTTTTGAAATAAATCATGTTTAATATTAATTTTAATAACTTGAACTTTTTTTTTAACTTCTTAATTTTAACATCTCTAATTTGTTTTTTTAACAATAAAATTTTTTTAGTTGTATTATTGTTTCTTTAATACAATTATAAATTATTGTTATCATTTTATATTACTTGTTAAACAAAAAGATTAAAGAGACACTTTTTAAATCTGAATAAATTATTATAAAGGCATAACAAATCTATGAAATACTTGTTTGAAATCAATAATTGTATTTATTAAATTATCACAAAAATTTAAAATCACAATTTTTGACATCTATTTAATAGAGTCATGGCTATAATTATAGCTGCTTCAGGTATA
The DNA here is from genome assembly GCA_028023455.1 of Epiperipatus broadwayi. NCBI lineage: Eukaryota > Metazoa > Onychophora > Udeonychophora > Euonychophora > Peripatidae > Epiperipatus > Epiperipatus broadwayi. The sequence goes on from JAQFVV010012405.1 coordinate 7,303,517, forward strand.
ATGTTACTTCAAATTTCTTAATTTGAATTTTTAAAACAGAAATATATTTGAAAAAATATATGTAGAAACATAAATATATTTTATTTTTAATAATTTTACTGACAATATTTTATAAAAAAAATAATTAAATACACTATGAAATTATGCAAGTTTTTTTCCTGACTGACCCAAAGAATAGATTATGTGGTTCATAACAATCATATTAAAAAAAAATCAACCAATCAGCAACCTTTGGATCTTTTCATCTTATACTTGGAAAACTCCTCTTATTGATTTCATAGTTACAAAAAACCCTGAAGATGCTGCAGTCAGTAGACCAGTTGAATTAAGTTGTTAATGCAAAATGTCTATGAATAACAATTTTAAAGGCCATAAAATGTCATTTATAGCTATAACATAACAGTTTCATGACAATACTCCATAAGAAACTGTACTAAGTATTAGCAATGTTAAATGATTTTTAGAAATCTGACTGATGTATTTCTAAACATGATCATCCTATACTTGTGAAAATTGAAGAAAATTTACTTTTTTATTATTATTAAACGTATGTGAATAAAAGCATTTCTTTAAAAATAATAAGAATTTTTTAAAAAAATCTTTATCACACAACCAATTCACACTGTCTTGCACTATCCTATAATATTTTTAAAGCGGAAGTCAACCTCCGATAATATCCTATAATATGTAGCTTTATTCCTATTATAACTTGGAAAGTTTACTCTTTTTATCTTATTAATAGTCTTAACATTTTATGTATTTATTTTTTACAATATATTCTTATTCAAAAAATTCTGATAAGTAGCCATAACAGGAATAATATGTTGTCCTGGTAATACATATCTCCAATAGAATTGTTTCCGTTTATTTATCTCCAGCCAATTTAATGCATTTTTTATGCCTCTATTAAAAAGAAAATTCACTAACAATTTGATTTATATAATTTTTTTTTGGAAAATGTTTATCATTTATATATTTGATGTCAAAAAGAGAATAACAAAATAGACACATTATTTATGTATATAGTCCCCCGGAAAGTGTTTAATTTCTAACACATAACTAACTAATAATTACATCAGTAATAAATTTCAATAAAGATTTAATTATATTTTAGGTCGCATTAAATATTTTAAAACATGTGTTTTATTATTATCTATTTGAATACCGAGCATTTTTTCTTCTTCTCAAATAACTCGTTTACAATATTAAAGCATTTACTTAGTTGCATTAAGACATTTTTGAAGATATGAACACTTGTTTCTTTTCTCTTTTTATCTCGGCGATATATATATCAGTTATATCTCAACATTTAATAATAATTGTGGATTAACACTTGGGGATATCAATTTCCCTATTATTTTTAGTTATAAATTCTTTTACTAGGTGGTCCTTTGTACGCACTGTATACTGTTCGGAAAAAATAAAATAAAATGATTTGTCTATCTAACGAAAAATGTAAATAACTTTCTTTATATATTCTATTATTCTAAATGTTTATATCCGTTGCTAAGTGACAATCTGTCTTATATTTTAATGCTATTTTTCTTTTCCATTTTTTATTTCGTTGGAATTTTTAACCTTATCAATTAGTTTTTTTTATATATAACAATATCTCAAGTAAAATGTTTTTGCAGTTAAAAGGTACTTTTATTTTCGGCCTAAATTTTTAGATAAGAATACAAATTAAAAAACACTGTCGTAGTTATTTGATTAGGCACTCGAGATATGTGTAAAAATATTTTATTTGGTATTTAATAAAATATGCTTTTATATTTAAATAATAATATATAACAAAATAGTCTTAATATTTACTTCGTATCATGGCAAAGTCCCTTCATAACTTCTGCTCCATAGCAGACTAATATAGGCGTACATTATTAAATTAAAACGTAATTAATATTGGAGTAAATATACAGGCAAATCAACTGTCGATATTTGCTGGGGTGTGTGATTTCTCAACATCACTTTATCTTAACAAATAAAAAGTGAATACTCACTATCCATTCAGTTGGCGACAAATTATGTAAAAAAAAAAAAAAAAAGGAAGAAAACTATTGCATTTATTAAATTTTTAACCTTTTTCTGTATTTAAACTCCAAGTTTTGAGATAGAAAACAAATACATTATCTCAATGAAATTTCCATATTTAAATACGGTATATTGTGTGAATAAAATAAACATTATATATATATAAGATATATCACTTTGAGGTAACATGGTTTAACAATATTAAAACAGGCATTTAGTAAATTCATCCCTTTGAGAAACATTTCATCCTTTAAATTTTGAATTTTTTTTTCATGATAAAATCTCTGATTGCGGATATCAAATTATAGACTGAAACAACTCAAAATGTATTAAAATAATATGTACCTATGCACATATATATATACAATGAAACAGATTTAGAGTCAGATGAACCCCCAAGACGTGGTCAATGCAATCGACTAATAAGGGGAAATGATGCTTTTAATAAAAACGTATTTTATCAAAAAAATTTTACTTACTCTTACAGTCTGCTTATTAAAAGTTTTGTGACGTAGTAAGTATTGCATTACCTGCTATGCCAAAAATCTAAGTTCGAACCTGGATAAAACTAGAAATGTTTTTTTTTCAAGCAGTCAAGGAATTTCAAACAAGTTTGAGATGTTTTTTGCAAGTAAACAGACCAGGTCCAATCTAATTATCCATCTAATTATTGACCAATAAATGGATATCTGGGTAGAAAATTAACAAGGAAGAGAAAATGCAAAATTTCTCACCATTCATAATTAACTGAGCTGGTAAGTAGTATATTTTTATTCATTATTTCTCTGTGAAATGTTTTGAAAGATTTTGTCTACTGTGAGCAATTTAAAGTTGTTTATTCACGTATTTTACCTGAGTATATAAACATTTTTTTTAAATCATTAGTTAGAGTTTATCAATTTGTCATCTTTCTGTACTATTACTGTAAAATATATTTTTATTGTATATTAAAATTTTTATTAGTCACTCATTAGACTAGAGATTATCCAATAATGAATAATGTTTCTATAGTGTAATTTTCATTACACCACTCTCACACAAGATAGGGAATGTTTCCTATCCAGCTTTAACATCTTATGATCACCATTTCTTATGCTTGCTCAACTGTTATTAAAACAGGCTAAACACTCTATACATATTGCCACCCAGTGCAAACCAGAAAATCAATCAATGGATGGCAGAAGGCTTGTGCATAAAATCCCCATCTAGTGCCTACTCATCCAATATCCCCAGACTAGTTTCTGGCTTGCAGCCTTCATCAATGAGAAGCCTTGGATCTGAAAGCACTGCACCTAGATCTTAGGATCTAATGCAACCCTCCAGCAGCCCTCTTTTATCTCTACTTAACTACAAAACTATGAGACTTAAATTGAAAACACTATAATATTTTCAATCCAAGCTCATTAGCTTATAGAGAAACTAGTCTGGGAATATTGGATGAATAGGCACTAGATGGGAATTTTATGCACAAGCCTTCTGTCATCCATTGATTACTCTGGCTTGCACTGAACTATACATATAGAGTGTTTTTTAACATCTTGTGGAAGGAATGTAATCTTAAACATATGATGAAAGATGTAAAAAGGATCTACGATCCCCAAGATGCACATTTCATGCTGAACTACCATTCTTCAATTGGCCCCGATCATAATTTCTTACACATATCATTCTCATTGTTTAATATATATATAATTATTACAGTTTAATTGATCTATCAAATGTGCAGCCCTCACAACTTTAACACTAATCATTTATTGAAAGTATATTAATAATTTTATTAGTCACCCAGACTAGAAATTATTTATTAAATAATATTTCTGTCATGTAGTTTTCATTACACCACTCTTGGGCAAAGTACGGAATATTTTTTATCCACTTTTGACACTCTATGGAGCAACGTAATCATAAACATATAAACAAAGACATGAAAAAGATTTCTGATCCCCAAGATGCTCATTTCATGCTCAACCACCATATAAGTTGGCCCAGATCACAATCACACATATCTTTACCATTGTTCTGTATATATAGAGATAGAAAATTAGTACAGTTTAATTGATGTGTCAAATGTGTAGCCCTCATAACTTTAAAGTATATTAATAATTTTTATTAGTAACTCATTAGACTAGAGATTATCCAATAATGAATAATATTTTTGTAGTGAAATTTTCATTACGCCTCTCTCATGCAAGGTAGGGAATGTTTTTCATCCACTTTTAACATCTTGGGGAGGGATTTGGGTTGTGGACTTGAGGTAATTTTGATTATATCTACATTGAACAATGATAAATATATGTGTAAAAGATTGTGGTGTGGGCCAAATGATGAGTGGTGGTTTAGCATGAAATGTGCATCTTGAGGATCATAGAACTTTTCCATGTCTTTGATTATATGTTATATAAATGTTATATAGGCAGCAGAAATGAGTTTGATATTAACTGAAAGTAGATCCTTTAATTCCTCTTGGAAACCTTAAAGAGAACCAAGCAGAGCAAAATCCTAATGTCCACTCCATACGTTCTTGTATTATGGACATGTACGGGCTGCTCACCAATATGCATTAGCCAGCATGGTGAGTTTAAGTTCAAGAAACACCATGGTTTTTCTTCTCAGTTGGCTGATAGGGCAGAATGAATGTATGTGTAAATGATAAATATTTTTCCAATAGATATATACATACAATCATGACAGACAAAAATAAATCATGGCCCTTATTCCCAGGAGGCTGTAAAGGCACCAACCAAGGCTGCAGTCGGTGGCTGAAGGTGGAAGGTGCTAAGAATCCCCTGATTGTGGATCCAGGCTGCCATTTGATGACATTATTTAAATACTTACAACTGCAGATTACTTTCAAGGGAAGGAAGATTGCAAGAATTAGAAAACAAACTGTTTTATATTAAATGGGACATTATTGGACTTTGTGAAGTTAAAAGAAAAAGTGAAGAGACCATTGATTTAAAAAGTGGAGATATACTGTACTATAAAGACACAAATATTGGAAATACAAGTGGAGTAGGATTCATTATAAATAAAAAGTGGAAGAATAACATTGTGGAGATTGATGGTGTATTGGACAGAGTGGCAAGATTAGTTATACAACCTAATAGGAGATACCAAATGCAGATAGTTCAGGTTTATACCTCAACAAGTTCTCATAGTGATGAAGTAGTATAAGATTTTTATATGTATGTATAAAAGGCTTTTGATCAGAGTAAACAGCATTTTAAAATTGTTATGGGAGACTTTAATGCTAGAATTGGTAAACAAATAAAAGATGAAGGTGCTATAGATAATTTTGATTGTGGTAATAGAAATGAGAGAGGATATAGACTTGTGGAGTTTGCAGAAAAAGAAAAACTTTATATTATGAATTCTTTTTTGAGAAAAATGTTAAAAGAAAATGGACATGGAAGCATCCAAATGAATGTACAGCAGAATTGGATTATATTTTGACTAACAGAAAATATATATTTCAAGATTATAATGTTATTAATAAATTTAACACAGGAAGTTGATCATCGATTAGTAAGATATAAGATATATGTTAATGCAAAACTAGAGAGACAAAAATTATTAAGAAAAACAATATTTACAGTTAATATTACTAATCTTCAGAAACATTCTAATGAATTAAAATTAGAACTTACAAATCGGTTTCAAATATTAGTAGATTTTAAACATGATTCAGATTTGAATGAAATTAATATGAAAATAACTGATACACTTTTAAAAACTGCAACAAAGATAGCTGGTAGAAAAAAGCAACAATTGACCAATAAAATTTCTACTGAGACTAGAGAATTTATGAATAAAAGAAGGAATATGAAGATACACAAAAATGATGCATTAAAAAGAATTGAATATCTCGAATTTTGTAAAATGGTGTGGAAAAGAGTTGAAAATGATATAAGAAAATATAAAAGTGAAATAGCAAGGAAAGCTGTAGAAGAGAATAAAAATCTCAAGAGTGTAAAACAACATTTTGGTATTGGCAGGAAATTTATATCTGCAATAATAAAAAAAGATGGAATTATTAATAAAAAGAGAGATGACATCATAAAATGGGTAGAAGAGTTTTATCAAGAATTATATAATAATAAAGAACAAGTACTGCATATATCTATTATATCTTCCAAATTTCCCAGAATTTTATATGAAGAAGTGAGACATGCAATTAAATTTATGAAGAAAGGAGAAGCTCCAGGTAATGATGGAATTATAATTGATATATTAAAAGAAGCAGGTGAAGAAATAGAATTTTTTTTAGCAAAATTATATGCCAAATGATGATTGGAAGAATGCAGTATTAATATTAATATTTAAAAAAGGTAATAAAGAAGATATTAAAAATTACAGATTTATCAGCCTTTCATCAGTTTTATACAAAATTTTTACCAATATAATTACAACTCATCTACAGAGAACATTGGATTTCCACCAACCAGGAGAACAAACTGGATTTAAAAGTGGTTTTAGTATAGTAGATCATATCCAGGTATTGAGAGAAGTTATAGAAAGGACAAATGAATATGAGTTGCCATTATGATTTGGATTTGTACATTATGAAAAGGCATTTGATTCTATAAACATTTCTTCAGTGATTAAAGCATTGGATCATGAAGGTATAGATCCAGGATATTATCATATTTTAAAAAATATTTATAAAAATGCAACAGCAACAATTAGATTTCATAATGATACTAGGAAAGTTAACATTGAGAAGGGTGTAAGATAAGGCGACTCCATATCACCAAAACATTTTACAGCAGTGCTGCAAAAAGTATTTTGTGTATTAAAATGGGTAGCTAAAGGAGTGAAAAAAAAAGGAGATTATTTAAGTTATTTGAATTTTGCAGAAGATGTAGTTGTTTTTGCAAATAATGCTTTAAAGTTGCAGGAAGTGTTGCAAGAATTATTAGATGAAAGTGGGGAGGTAGGACTAAAGATAAATATTAAAAAGACTAAAGTAATGTTTAATGGATTTTCTCAAAATATGAAAATAAAGATTGATTGCAATGAATTACAAGACGTTAACAGTTAGAAATATCTTGGTCAGATAATTAATACAAATGGAAATATAATGGATGTAATTAATCATAAAATTAAACTTGATTGAAGTGCTTTTAGTAGAAATAACTTGATATTAAAAGGAAATATTCCTATGTGTTTGAAAAGGAAGGTTTTTAATAAATGGGTTTTACCAGTTTGTGAATCTGAGACTTGGACAGTTAAAAGAGCAATACAGAGACTTCAGACCACTCAAAGAAATATGAACAGATGCATGTTGGGAGTAACAAAAAAGATTATTTACAGAATATATGGGTAACAGAGCAAACAGGTGTTACTGACCTCATTGAAAAAATTAAAAGACAGGTGGAGTTGGGCTCAACATATTGCTAGAAGAGGTGATAATAGATGGTCAATTGAAATCTTAAATTGGGATTTCAAGAGATTGTAAAAGACACAGAAAGAAATCACATGTGAGATGAATAAATGAAATAAGAAAGTGTGTAGGAGTGATGTGGAGAAGAGATGCTAGAGATCAGAGAAGATGGAATGAACTTGGAGAGACCTTCATCCTGTAGTTGATTGATAATAGTTTGATGATGATGATGAAATGTTATATAAAAAGCTTGCAAATAAGCTCTAACAAGCTTTGCAGAATACCCCTATACCCAGACCAGTTTCTGCTAATTGCTTCTTCAGTGAGGTTTTAGGGTATTCAAGCATTAGATTAAAAATACCAGAACATCCCTCCACAAAATGTTAAATGTGGATAAAAAAAACATTCCCTACCTTTAGTGAGAGTGGAGTAATAAAAATGATTCTACAGAAATATTATATTTTCATTGTGCTTTTAATACTTTTCGTTGCAATATTGATGCTTTCTAACTGAATAAAAAATTTGAAAATTAATTGGGTGTTTACTAAAATGCATTGATAGTTAGATAATAAAATATTGCCGTGACAACAAGAAAAGCTCCAATTTTTATCTACTCACTCATCTAAGTTATTTTTAATAATTTCTTCTTTACATTTCTTTTTTTTGATTAATGTTTTGTAGTGATTTATTATAATGTTAAATATTATATTTTTTACTCAAAGACAGATTTGATGATTGAAGAGATAAAGCATTCAACTACATGGAAACTTCCCAACTGATCTCCTGTTCAAGCACTCAAGTGAGCTCAACTTCATTTAGCTTTGGTGATCAACTGAAAACTGTTCTATTCACTATAATATGATCATAGTCCATTTTTATTTACTTTATTAGATGTTTTTCATTACTATGCTAAAATCTTTATTTTTTTATCAGTAGTGTTTCTATTCTAAATCTATTTTCTTGGCCAAATCAATTCTATACTAATCTTTGGCCATTATAGGCTAAATAGAGGTTCACTCATTTTATAAAGTTAATTTTTTTTTTAAAAAAAAAAAAAACATACTTTCATTTTTACTTATTTCCTAATTTCTAATCTAACTGAAACTTAATTTACATATGTATTTTTGATGGCAATACATTTTTTTCAAAGTCTGCAAACAATTTTTGCAAAAACATTAGTGAAAAATTTATTTATTTTTAATTTTACATGGGTGATGCGATATGATGCATTATGGCTTATCCTTTAACAGAGTCAGGAATCTCTCCGTCACTACACCCAGTAGAAACCTGTTAGTCACCTTTCCATTTCCATTTCCCACACTAAGTTTTTTCCATATTCTTCTCTATCTTGCTTCATCCCATTTTCACAATGTTATCTTTGTCCACTCTATGGCCTATATATCTATCATCTCTCTTATCTTTTTCCAAATCCAGCATAAAAACCAAGAACCCATTTTTTGTATAATCACTTTTGTTTATATTTATTCTCTCACAACTTCATTATTTGTACCTTTTCTTCTTGTAAATATTTACATTCAATTAACAGATGTCTAATATTTTCCATGTCTTCCTTACATAACTTGCACACTAAGTCACCCACCTTTCTCCATTTATGTGTATATTTCCTTGTTGCTAATGATTCTGTTCAAGCCTTAAACACTAAACTACTTTCCTTGGTATTATCATAAACTAATTCACACCCACTATTCTGTTTACTTCTATATATGTTTAAACTCTTTTTCTCTCCATGCTAGTTCTCCATCTCTCCAACTCCCAATTTTTTATTAATGCATCTATTTTTCTATTTCATTTTCTTTGCCACTATAATACTCGACAATTTTCCTAAGATAATCATCCCATCTCTTGTACAAGTATACTAACATAAAGTCCTTATCCAAATCTTCTGCATACCATACTACTTTTCTCACCCATCTTGTTTCCTGTCATTTACTCATAACCCAATTCAATAGTATTTTGGTTATTCTCTTACTATCCATAAATTGCAATCTACTGAACATTATCATTTTTCTTCTTGCATCTCTCATTTAAAAACTTGATCATTCCATTTCTCCTTGAATTGCCTCCTTTGCTGTCCATACATCTACAGCTAATGCATGTCTTCCTACTTCTCTTTGTACTTTTTCTAAGTAATATAGAACCCCTTTACTAACACATACCACATCATTATTGTAAGTCAATCCCTCTACTGCCACTACCATACAATTCTACATCATATTTATTATATGAAAACACTGTTCATTTCTTTATCAGATTTATCATATGCCTTCTCTATATCTATAAAGACCATACATAACTGTCTACATGTATTCTTACTCAAATCTATAAATTGTCTGACTACAAATAAACTACCTCCTATATACCTATCTGATCTAAAATTTCCTTGCTTTTGTCCCACTATATTACTTTCTTCCATCCATTTTGCCATTCTTCCAGCCACTATGTATGCAAAAACTTTATATAACACTGTCATTACTGTTATTTGTCTATAATTGTTTAACTTTCTATGGTCCTTATCTCTTCCTTTAAGTAATAGCCTTACTCTTGTATTATTCCAGCTATCTGGAAATTTTCTTTTCTGTGTCATCTTATTAAAATATGATAATACATTTTATTTTGTCCTATTTCCCAAATTCATCACCATCTCTGTTGCCCATCTATTTAAACGTCTTGTCTTTCCACTTTCAATTTCTTCCTTGTCTCATTCAATTCATTTTCTGCAAAACTAATACATCCATTACTATGTGCTTTTATGTTTTTTATCACTCTGTCCTTCACATCTAACATCATTTCTATATCCATTATATACTTATTTAATATTGTTTTTAATTCTTCTCTAGAGCTACACTTTTTTTCTTCATTATCTAGTAATATTATTTCTCTCTTCCCTATATTCTTTTTTTTAATATATTTTCAAATTTTTTTTACTCCCATCTCTTCCACTTTTATTAATATCCTCCAATAATTTACTATTTAATTTTATTCTCTCTATAATTATGTATTTTAGCCAACTTCTTTTTTAAAAAATATTTTTCCTATTTAATATTAACATCTTTTTTTACTTTTTTTATTTTTAATAGCACATTTATATTTTCTGTATGCTTTTTCCTCTCTTTTACACTTTTACTAATTCTCACTTTTTTATTACTTTTATTCTTTTGAATATTCTCACTTAAAATCCTATTTGCCATTTTTTCTATTTCATTACACCAGTCTTTATATTCATCCCCAACAAAAACTTCCATGATTTTTTCAACTTTTATTTTTATTCTTCTAACTAATTCTTATCATTCATTCGCCATCCACTTCTTTCACTATCCTTTCTACTTTTTATTACTATTTTCCATCACATTACTAACCATTTCTATTATAAATAAATTATGATCACTATTACATACTCTCTCTTCCTTATCAAACACTTTAATTTTTCATACTTTATTCATTTCCTCCTTCTCTACTAATATATAATCTATTGTATGAAATATATTATTTCTAGACCAAGTGTATTGTCCTTCATAAATATTTGATAAATTTCCAATGCTCAAATTCACTCTTTGACAAAAAAATTTCAAATGCTGTTCATTTTTGTTATCCATGTCATCAATTTCTTCAATATACACATTCATATTCTCTACAACCATTATTTCTTCTCTCTTTTTTTGAAACACTGTATATCCTTAACTAGGCATGCATATATGCTACTGTTCCACTCTATTACAGTTTGACTATCTCCATTGGCCATATACATTATATCCACCATCCATTACTGTCTTCTTAACCATATCTCAACCACAAATGTTCTTGGCCCTTTACCATATTTAAATATTTTTAATCATAACTCCTATACGACCATCCCTTTTTTTCTTTTTTAATTATACCCTGCCATACCAAATCTTCTGGTGTATGTTTTTCTTTTTCTCTTAAATGTGTTTCCACTATTTCTAATACCTCAAGCCCTTCATTTTTAACTTCTTTGTTAATTCCAGCCATTTTTCTGGTCTCATACCACCTTGCATATTCAAATATCCAATTTTAACAATTTCTTCCTTTTTTATTACCCTTTTATAAATTCTTTTGACTTTTTCTTCTGTATTATATTTGCAATTAGCTTGTTTATATCAGTTTTACAGACCCATTCACTCTCCACATCTATATTTATATCTCTAAATCAGCTACCTTTTGTTTACTTCTTACATCTCATCCATTCTTAACCTTCTTTTTGATAAAAATGTAATTTAAAAACCTAACCCCTTTATAAGTTTCCCAAACTATAATATTTTTCATATATCAAAACCCCCAATGCTTCACTTCCTTGTTTTACTAAGTGCAATCCATCTTTACTATATAACTTTCTCTTACTAATAAAAAAAATCTCACATCCACAAACATAACATTATTTGTCTCACATAATTTTTTCAATATCTCATTTATAAAACATGCCTTATCTAACATATACCTATTGTCAAATCTTGATAGTAATTCAACTATTCCTATTCTTCCTTCTACCTTATTCAAACTACTAATCAATTCTTTGTACTCATCCATTACTCTCTCCGATGGCTCTGACAAATTATTTGTCCCTGCCATAACATAAACATCTCTACTCTCATTTTTTTACCTTATCTGTAACATCCCTAATTCTAGCTCCAGGCAAACATAACCTTACATATCTATTTTTATTTGCTCTTGCAATTACATCTTCACATCCTCTAATTAGTGAATCCCTTATCAAGTCTATCTAATAATTTACTTTTCCTACTTTATCTGTAACATTCTCTTCCATTTTCTGGACTTACTTATCTACTTCCTCCTTATCATTCTATTCATTAATTTTAATACAAGAGAAATTCATAGTCTATGATTAATTGCAAATATAGATTGTTGAACAGATAATAGATTATGACATTTCAAGATTAGAAAAGATAAATGCACTAAAAATACAAATCTTATTCCAATCATATTCACAAAACATTGAGTTTCATTCTTTAGATGTATCTTCTACTATAAGAAATTTTAACAGCTATTAATGACTAGAATTGTTCATTTGATTTTCCAGAAATATTACTACTGAAGCAAGGAATTCTTTTAAGGAGATATGTTGTGGATACAAGTAAATATATTCTTGGATTCACTAAAAAGAAAATTTATAACTGGCTTTGTGATAATGTTTTTATAATTAATAAATTTGACTTTGGCATTTTATGCTTTCCAGAATAATAAATTAAATGTTGAACTTCACTACAAGTATAAAAATTTGAGACAGAATGATTAGAACTTATGATTTTCAGTCTATATTCATCCTTCAGTCTATCTCCAACATTCAATACACATGACCACATATATGTGAAAAAGATAAATAATCCCCAAAATACGTTTTTTTGTGTGGAACCAGCACTTGTCAGTTGGGCCAGATTATAATCTCCCTCACATATATACAATCAGTACTTGGCTTATATTAAGATAGCAATTCCTTGAACTTTAATGGACAGGCTTCAATCTTCTCACACTTCCAACAATTCAACCAGCACTGTGTAGAGATTAGTTCAACTGATGAGTGTTGATTCTGCACAAAATATGCATATTGAGATCATTTGTCTTTTTCACATGTGTGATCATGTGTATTGGATATTTGAGATAGAATGGAGAATGAATATAGACTGAAAATCCTAAGTTCAAATTTATCTATTTACTACATTAAACATTCAGCATACTGAATGAATAGATTAAATAAATAGATTTTTTTTTCATGTGTCATAGCATCAGCTGGGAAGTGAACCCACTAACCTGGGACAACTGCTTGTAAAGCGGCTGTCGCTGACCTCAAATTCAGCAACTGACAATAAAGCTTATAAGTGATTGATGTATCAAAACTGCAAAGAAGATACAAACATTCATTACACAGTCATGCTAGATCTTATTGGTATACTAAAAGCAGAATATCTGTTAAACAATATCACAATCCTATTAAATCCAACAATGACACTATGTTTTACAATGACAATGATATTAGGAATTGATGGAATATTTTGATCATCTTTTGAATAATAATATAACAATTGATATGATGGCTTTTAATCATATATCCATTTATCTACATATTTAAATTTCATTAAAAACAAGTCAACACTTAGACAATCCCAATATCAATAACAATCAACAATTTCAAACTGTTGTCACGGCAACCTCCTTTAAATTTAAATTTAGACAAAGTTATTCACCTTAATGAAGTCACATCTTAAAAGTAGAATGACCACAAAGTGCTGATGAAATAACTGGAGAAGTGTTGAAATATGAGGTGATATATTGGCTGCACAAAGGTTATGGTTTTTTTTAAATATATGGATACACAAAGTTGTGCTGCCTGATATTAAAGATGATTCTATTGTTTCAGTTTTCAAAAACATAAAGAATTGACAACATTATAGTAACTATCATAGAATATCATTATTAGTCATTAAAGTAAATGTACTTTAAAAGATTTCATTGAATAGATTTCTTCCAATCATAGATGGATGATTACCAAAATCTTAACATGAATTTAAAGACATTCTACAAACTAGGATTTTGTTGTCAGGCAAATGCAAGTAAATGTTAAGAACAGAAGGCTTTTTATATGTTGCTTTTGTTAATCTTGACCCTAGTTGATTGTGACCAAAATTTATTATATTTTACAGTTTTCATATGATGGAATGAGATGGAGTATTGTTATTACATGTGGAATATCTGAGGTATTTAAAACTGGTATCAAACAAGAGTAAGTATTTGATCCAACTTTATTTTCAATTTTTATTACAATTATTACTGGAACTGTTTAAGACACCTTAGTGAAATAAATATCACGATAAGATACAAGTTAGATGTTGGGAATTTTTTATGTGAATCAATTAACAACCAAATTTATAATTTTATATTTTGGATTCTGGATTTAAGTATGTTGATGTTTGAGTTAATTTTGTCATTTCAAAAGATAATTTACATGATATATTTTGTGTTTTGAATGAAACATTTAAAACTTTGATTTTAATAATTTATGTTTGTTTTTAATCTGTTAATGATGGAAGAAAATCCTCAGCAACCTTCAACTCAGATGTTTATCAACTTGAGAAAGTAAACAATTCAAATAAATACCTTGATAATTGTATAACTATAAAGATAATCTTAGATATTGAGATACAACACAGATTCCAATGTGTTGCTGCTTTTAACACATTAGAAGTATATTTCAACACAGAAATATAATTACCCAACTAACTTAGCTGTTTTACTTAATTTATTGTATGGAAGTGAGATTTGGACACCATATTGACACACTATAAATGCTTTAGAAAAGTTTCATTTAAGGCTGTTCTGTAAACTTTTTTAAAAATATAATGGCAAGATTATGAAACCAATTATTACTTTTCATTTGCTGGATATCTATAAAGTCTATTATAGTAAAATCACATATTTACTGGATCAAACATCCAACACAAATAAAGGGTGCAATAATGCTAAAAGGTTGTTTTGTGATAAACTTAAGCATGGTTTTCATGGAAAAGGTTAATCCCATCTACATTATAAGGATTATCTCAAAAACATTCTAAAGAAATTCAATATTGTTTGTTTTTATTGGGAAGATATGGCAGAGGGTAGAATATATTGGAGAGCTGCAATTATACACGGTGTTGAAGTATTTTAAAAGAAAATTATTTCTGCTAAAAAAATAATTAAAAGACAGTATTAACAAAAAATCAAAAGAACATAAAAATGGACCAGAATCTTCTATATGTAGATGTATTTGTGTTCTACAGATTGATTTGTATAATCACTGCAAAACTAATTTCTAGAACAGTTTTTTTTTCTTTCCTTGCAGTTGGAATAGCCATATTTGTTGATGACTACCTGATATATATATATATATGCAATTCTTACTTGATAAGAAGTCTATAAAAATTGATACACCATATAATTAAGATTATTTTTAAATATGAGTGCGGTACACCTTTATTTTTAGTCACATAATACCAAAATTACTGTGAAAGCTGAAGGAAAATATATATTTTTTACTTTTTAGTGCTTTTTAAAATACTTTTTAGTGCTGTATGTGAATAAAAGTGTTTGTTTAATTTATATATATATATTTCACAAATAAAACTGAAGTCTGCATGTGTGAAAAAGTGATGGCTGATTTTGTAAGATTTATCATCTGATATTTTTAAAAAAATCAATTCCATTTATTTCCCTCTGGACCAACTGATGATTGCTGGTTTAGCATGAAATACGTATATTGGTGATTATTTATCTTTTCGACATATGTGTTCAAGTGTATCAGTGTTATGAGATAGTGTGGAGAGTGGTGAGTCATGTGAAAGTCTGTGCTCATATATCCTATATATTACATACATTGATACAGATACAGAAAAAGCCTGTATTTCAGTTAAAACTAACAAAACAATTACACTCAAGCAATGTTGCAGGAACAGAGTTAAACAACTATTTAAAAAAGTATATATTTTTTGGTATTTTGTCAGAAAGAAGAGAAAAAATTACAATATTTTCATTAACTGCAGAAAGGTTAACTAAATACCTCTGATCTGCAAATATTACATGCTTATTTGCATACTTCCAGTTCAGGTCTCTTTATCCTACCCTAGAGCCATCTTTTGTAAACTTGAGTAATCAATGGGCACTAAATAATATAGTGCTACAATATTTCCACCCTTATACCTGTGTTTCTGGCTTTTATTGTTGTTCATGAGGAGAGATTAATATATTTATGCATCTAGCAGCTATCTTTTACTCATTTATATTACTAAAGCTAATAGCCTGAAATGTTAAAAATATATCCTGGTTTTGAACTTAACCAGATACATATGTACATTAATCTAGCTTTGAATTCTAGTTTTCATTGAGAAATGGAAAGTCAAGTATTGGTTTGGGAATGGGAATATTATAACACTATATTATCTGCTGTTAGTTTATTGTTCAATCATACAATAGATGGCTCTGAAGTAGGATGAAAACTGATTCAGAGATATGGTGATCATATACATATACATTACGTATCATTAATTTAAAAATTTTATATCCCAAGCATTTATAAATCACTTATTTTTCTGGATGTTTGCTATCACAAGAATATTAAAAATAATTTGATTATTTTGCCCTGTGAAGTTTGATGTACATGTAAAGAACTAAATTAAGAATTAAAAATGTTTGGTTCACAGCTTAATCTGTCACTTTCAGGGTGCAAATGTCACCTGATCTTCTGAGAGACAAGTCGTTTGATTTTATAGCAAAAGTAAAACTGTAGAGAAATAATACATTACTATATTAATTGAACAAAGAATGAATGGTGATTGTCTAAACACAAAGCTTAAAAGGGAGTATTTAAAAAAAGAATCACTATACTCAGAACACTCTTGTTTATATTGCCATATTAATGATCATGTAAGTCTTACAGTATCACATTCAAATAGTTAAACAAACAATGCTGCTGTCATTTTGTCTATGGCAGAGATCCCCAATCCGGGGTACCTGTACTCCCAGAGGATATGGTGAATAGTCAATAAATAAGTATATTATGCTATTAATATATTCCAAAAATAGTTATGTTATCAACATTTCTGGCTATTCCATATTGATACTGGCTGTCAGCCAAACCAGCAACATTTCAGGTCTTTTTTCAGACATGGACACCATGAGATTACAGAGGATTTTTTGATTGCAGGATCTGATAACTCAACATGCCGAATTAAGATTTAAGATAACTAGTGAAATTGCCTGGTACCCCTCAAGACTCACCTCCATGGCATCTGCACCTCCTACACATGTGCATGATGTACTGCATGGTACACTGTCCAACTACTTATTTTTTAGTATAATGAAAAGGGGTACTGGATAATTTACTAAAAGCCAAGGGGTATGGGAACCAAAAAATTGGGAATCCCTGGTCTACAACCTAGTTATAACTTAAAAAGCAAAACTATTGCATTGATAAATGTGAGAATAATTTCATTCAATAGGGTTATATTCTAGCCTTACTGTAAATTGACTCAATAATATTCTTAAGCAATTCACCTTTTACTTACTTTTAATTACCATGTAATTCATTTACATCATTCCCAAAATGCATATTTCATAATATATTTAAAACATTATGTCTTATAATGCCATGAATTTAATGTAGGAGTTAAATGTATCAATTTTAAAATAATGTCCATACAAACACTTTATATTGCTTATCAATAATCTTACTTCTTCAGCAGCTTTTTAGAAATTTTATGCCCTTTGATCTCCTAGATGTATTTTTTTTTAATGAAGTAAAAATTCATTACCAATTGTTAAGTTACAAAGATCCCTCCCCTCTTTTGATAACATAATCAAACAATTCAACTTTACTGTAATATAATATTGATATATATGTTGATACCTACATAGATTTTGACTTCATTTAAATTGCTATTCACAACTTGAAATAAGAAAACTGTAAACAGAATTTTTTTTAAACTTTAGCTTACTTTTGTCAAGTGTAACATAATTACAATATACCTATGATGTATTATTATCTTAAAGCATGTTCAGTGCAAATTGTGTTTTACACATCTTTTTTACATATAGTAGAGGCAATTATAGTTTTAGATGGATTATAGAAAGTTATAGATTCTATTGTTTTTCTGAAGGTTTGAGTTGTTGGTATTTTAGTTGTATTTACATAGTGGACTATTTCAGTCATCTAATATTAAGTATTGAATATTTTTAGAAAAAAATAACTTTATTTAAATTTTCCAATTACATTTAACTATTAGTAATAGCATACAGGTTAGTGTATACGCACAACATTTTGATTGTTATTATTCTCCTTTCTTCTTCAGATGTTGCTGGCCTAACCAATGAGAGTATTAGTAGCATGGGAGACTAACTTGACCCTTAGATTCTTGAGTGTTGAATTTTGAGATAATGCTCGATTACTTCTGATTAATGGCATTGAACCTGAATATTATGTTCCTTGTTAAAGATACATGAAGCCATCAGGTCTAAGTATTTGAACTAAGGCAGAAGTACACTTAATCATTAGTAAGTGTACTTGATATTTTATTAATAAAATTTAATCTCATACCAGGTATTTTTTTCCAAATTCTACTTTCTATAAATGATACCAATGTTATAACAAATGACTTCTTTTGTTCTTAACCAGGTTGTTTTTAACTGAATTCGATTTTAATATGATTGAAATAACCTTGAGACCATTTGTGCTGTTGCATGGTTTAACACAATGGTAGAGTATCTGTCTAGAGTATAAGGTCCTCATATCAGTTCCAGTTCTCTACTTCCAGTGTTCAAACTTTTTATGAATTATTGAAGAATAAAACCATTTTATTATTTGGTTTTTACATCATTACTGATTTGAGTGTGTTTGCATTTATTATTTTTCAGATATTCTTTATAGTTTTTGTTAACAATTCTGTTGAAAGAACACATTGTTTTGCTAACTTTTCTATTACCCAATTTTCATATCTGTAAAGGATTGTAAAAAATAATCATAGGAACTTAGCATCCTTCACATTAATACGTTTTTATATCTGAAATAACCACATCTATATTTTGCATGTACATATATGTTTAGGCATAACAGCTTAAACCCAATTTCCCTTCAAGGTACTAGAGCCATTGACATCACTTTATCTATAAAAGATCTATGTGGCTGCCAAAGAATGTTAACTGAACATTCACATTACACTGATCAAGCTATGCGGAATTACAATCAAGAAAATCCCTCTGTATATGAGGACCTTTATAAGAGGATCACAATAGCAATTATCATTCATTTACTACAATGATCTTTTTTATTTAATGTTTATCATTTCTTAAAGGGTGGCCATGTTGTAAGACAAATGATGTCATAAGATCATGACATCATGAAAGTGATATCATCATTTGCTAGATAAAATGGTGGCATTCATGCCAAGGAAAAAAGTACTGTTCAATACTGAGGTTTATTCATTAAGTACAGTAAGTGAAAGTATGTTTTGGTTGTACAGTGCTGTATATTGCATAACAATAAAATATAAATTAATTAACAATGTAATTACTGTATTTAACTAATTTTCATCCAGTATTCTTGAAATTCAGTGACACATCAACGTAAATAAGATTTTCATCATAATTTTGGCAAAAAAATACAAGTTTCATTTAGTATAATACATAAAACATACTTTGATCATATAGAACAACAGTCATTAAAAATAAATTTAAAATAGGAAAATTACTCTGGTTTGCACTGGGTGGCACTACTGTATGGAGAGTTTTTCCTGTTTTAATAACAGTTATGAGCAAGCATAATAAATGGTGATCATGTGATATTTAGTGGTTTAACATTAAGTTTGTTTAATATCCTCATAAACATTGATTCCATCTGAGATAGAAATGCCATCATTATATATATATATACATTGTTAGCCCAAATCTTATTTAGGTTTTTTGAAAATGTATCACATGATTTTAAAGTTTATATTATCTCAAACACATTGCTGTTTTTTTAGTTATACCCTGCGTAGTTTGATGCTGTGGTAAAGCATCTTGATATTTGGAGGTCTCAGGATTGATTCTGGCTCTTATGGGTTTTGTACTCAAACTCTTTATGCTCTTCTGTGCAATAAAACCATTATCCTTTTTTATTTGATGTTATGGCACTAAATACTCACCACCCATGACAGAAACAATTTACTTCTTATTTGCAATGGTAGACTTTCTAACCACTTATGCAAGATTTGGAGCAATAATCCAAGCATGTTAAGGGAGTGTTAAATTTCTGAATTACCTGATAAAGATGGGTTTATCTAAAATATGTATATAGCTAGAGTTGGTTTGGAGTAGTTTGGTTTTTAACTGGATTCTGGCTCAGTCAACATTTCTAACTAGTTATGTCATTATATAGAAGTTTTATTACTCATTATATGTATATAAAGGGGATATGAACTCAGACTTTCAAGCACCCTTCAACTATCCATACTATCTCATACTACTAATACACATGACCACATACATGTAGAAAAGAAATAATCACTAATATACATATTTCATGCTAAACCAGTACTCATTAGTTGGTCCAGATTATTATCTCCCACTCATATATATAGTCAGTGCTCAATTTATATTAAGATAGCAAATCTTCATACTTTAAGGGACAGGCTTCAATCCATTCCAACCTCCAACTCTTCAGCCATCCATACCATTGAATATCTGACGATGAAAAACCCAAATCCCAAGCTGATGCCAATATTATTGTCATTTCCATACTGACCTCAAGTCATTCTGACCCCTCATGTATAGAACCAAATTCTGACAGCTAAAAATAATCATGCCCATGCATATTGTGAAGAAAAGGATGTACCATTCGATAGTCTTTAACTTCAGTTTTGATGTTATTAAAGCAAATGTTAACATTTCCTGAAATAAAGTGTTCAGTTTATTTAATATCCATATTTTAAATATGTCATATTTCAATGTGAAATTGTTGTTGAATATTATTACCATGTAATGAAATTCTTCACTTTTAAAAACCTTATAATACCAAATAATTTTTGTCCTATAAATATAAATATATTATAGTCTTTAAGAGTGAGAACATCTCTTCACCTTATAATACTTAACTATGGTTTTAGAGTGATATATGCCATATTTAAATATGGCTATTAAATAAATTAAACATCTTATTTCCAGCATCATTAAGAAATGTTTAACTTTAACAACATTAAAACTGAAGTTAAGAATGGTTCACTTTGATCCACTCTTTTCTTCTAAACATTTATTGATGCATATGCTTAATTATTCTTAACTCACTAAACATCATATGATCTTACGTGTATTATTCTTAGCTATTGGAGGTTATCTGCTTACATTAAATGTACATATATATCCCTCACAGAACATTTTCATTTGAATATGTTATCCAGAATTATTTGTAAGTAGATTCGTGTCATAATCAGACAAGAATGTTCTATGATTGTTTATATACCTACACATTACATACTTAAGCAGTGTTAACAATTGTTTATATACTGTTAATATTAATAATATATATATATATATAAATTTTAGGCAAAGGGTATTTAGGGTTTAATATGTGATAAAACTAAGCTGTTAATATTAAATAAGCAAATTACTTTTTTACCAAAGTTTAATTTGTAAGACTAATTAATTCATATACAATAAAATATCTTATTTAATTTTGATATCCCACTAAAGCAATTAATCAATCAGCCATTTCAGAACAATTGTTTTATGACTTCAAGAACATTCATCAGCTGCCTGTAAAATTCAGTTGTTTTGAAGTTTGGATTTTGTATTGCCACCTGGTGGCTGTGCAGTCAGCTGATGAATGCTATTTATAAGCCACGAAGCAATTATTCTAGATGAGCTGATTGGTTAATTAAAACCGACAAAAGTGATGTAAAGTGAAATATGCAATTCATTGTAATAAAGAGGTGCTAAGATTTTCCTCAACTCTATTACATTAACTAATAATAATTGTTTAATTATATACATCTGTTTTTATCATTAATACAAATAACGGTGGTTTAATTTCAATAATTAATAAAATATCAAATTTACCACTACCTACATATACAAAGACACTGAGTCAGTAAAAATGTGTATATTACATAATCACAATACACACCTACATATATGCATATATAAGACATCAAAAAATATTTAGCATTCAATTTTTTTATTTTTTAACCTGCGTTATTCAGCACGCTAAGCAAATATGAGAATATAGATAAAGTGTTATGTAGTAAATTTAGTGTACATTTCCTATACTTATCCAACCAATACAATTTCAAAGTCGATTGATTATAGAAATTATTTGGTATCTTACTACCAAAGTCTATATTGCCTATCAATATAAAGACAATTCTATATATAAGAATCTAAAAATCATATTCATTAAATTAAAGATAAATTTAATTATAAAAAGTAGGATGTATTGATTAGTAAGTGGAATTTAAATTGTCTCGGATTTAAATAATTTAAAAGATGGAGTATGTGATAAACTTTTTATAATAATTTTCAAAGCTTAATTCTTTGATAAGCAACTGGTAATTATCATTCCTGGAATGCGATGATGTCACGATAACATCGCATCTATTGTATAATAATAGATATCTCCTTTTCTATTCAACTTTCTCAGAGTGTAAAAGGCAGCCTGCCTTCACAATTAATTATAGAGATTATAAAATACTCATACAAACCAAATTGAAGGAGACAATTTATATTTTAAACCTTAATAACGAGTTTATTACCAATAATTTTTTTTTTAATTGATAGTGGGTGTGCAAACTGATATTGCTGTGAAGGACAACACACTTGGTAAGACTAAATGATGATCAAAATAAATAGTTTAATAATTGTTAGTAAATTATAGGGTTGCGTTCTGGAATATGCTTTCATTGTTTTCAAGTCTTGAACTTCCTGTTATTGGCAAACATTGATAATATCGTATGCATTTTTTATTACGTATGTGTGCATATATATATATTAGTGCCAAAAGTAGATTTACGAACTCTGAAAAGTCTTTTGGTAATACTGGGTGACGATTTGTTATAATAACCAATTTTAAAGTTTTAAGCATAAATTACTCATCAAATCCTTTCTTTTTTTTATTGATCACGCTTATTTCTACTTAGCTTAAATCTTTTTTTATTTGATAGTAATAATCCAGTTCGTTCTATTGTGCTTAAGAATCATTATGTAAATATGAGTAATAAATAATAGTAAATGGTAGCACCAAATATATCACGTTTCTTTGTATCAAATACATAGTTCCTACGGTGAATGAAATCAAAGCAGTGTGTGTGAGCTCTCAGGGCCTTAATATATTAAAACGTTTTAAGGTATATGTTATAAATATATTTAAAAAAAACTTGTTTGAACTTCTGCATAGAAGCTTAGAAATTCTAGCTACACTATTGGCTAGAATAAAAAGAAACAGTTTTTCTACGTAAATTCAATGTAGTATAAGATTGAATACCAGAATTATAAGTGCTGGAATCGATCCTGAAATCTCTCAATTCCAAGTTCAACACTAGTAAAAAAACATACTAATGGCTTTATTCCTTTGGAGTTCATAAGAAGATCAAGTGCTAGAATCAATCCAGTGTCTTCCCAATCCCAAGTAGAATACTTTACTGACTATACCAAACCACACAGGGTGATAACAGGTAATGATGCAGTTTAATCACTACCTCCAAACTGGTTTTGTTAACCACTAAAGTTTATAACAGATGGCGCCAGAGTAGAAAAAGAACTGATCTTGTTTTAATGCTGTAGGGAGTTGAAAGATTCATGTGATATGTTTAAGTTTTATTATTTTCTTACGTCTGTATTGCAATAGCTTAAAGAGTAGTAGTGTCCTGGTTAACATAATGGTAGATTGATAGACTCTGAAGACTCAGGTCAAAGTTCAACCTATCACTTTTGGTACTCAAATGATACATGACTCCCTGGTGAGTTAATCGTTATTTTTTATATGTTTGTTTTATTTTTAGAATATATAACCTTAACATTTGCAAATTAATAAAGTAAATAAATCATAAATTAAGAATTTTTCATTATGTAAAGAAAACTGATGATGAAAAAAATCAAAGTATAACCAAGAAAATATTAAGAAAAGATTATTTGGAATGAATGAAGTAATGACTGGACTTTTGGCCAGTATTTGTTATGTGACACAAAGTGCACACATTTGAGGATGATGTGGCAAAAATCATGAAAAATTCTCTTATGGCGCAAAATTTAAATTTAACAGCAGAAGTTATAGCTTTCTAAATATTATTTTGAAAGACTGTTTAGTGTTACAAATATTTAGGTGAAGATGGTTACTCATTCTTGACATGGAGCCATCTACAAAGCCGTTTGATGAGTTTTTTTATCTCCAAGAGTACAATGAATGTTTAATTATGATGTTGTTTTCCAAACATTCAATATATGATTCATTTGGGTTCTTAAAATATAGATTTAAAACAAAAAATGTTTAGTTAAAGGTATTCATAATATTTAACACTTGAAATGATAAACATCTGATTTAAAGTGACATTCATGCTCCTGATATCAAAATCAGTCATTATACAAACAAAAATGAATCCACTTTTATTTACTGTATTTATCTGTAAGGTTGGTGACTTTGTCACCAGGTTGGAATTGTTTTAATATCACTTAAGCATTGAACATTTGTCAGTGTTGTGAAATATTATTGATTCATAATACTATGTCTGATTTTCCAAAAACTATCTTATAAAAACATTATGTACAGATATATTTTGACTTATATCCATCTGACATATTTCCATTCTAAGTTATAACAGAGATACTACAAAACCTTCACAACTATTTCAAAATGGAGGATGCAATAGATAATGGTAATACTCATATCAGTTCATCTAAATCAATTAATAACCATAAATCAAACTGTGTCAAAACAAAGGAATTACACTATCTGCATATACAGAGCTTTAGAATATCATTAAAACAAGTCAACACTTAGACAATCCCAACATCAGTAACAATCAACAATTTCAAACTGTTGTCAAGGCAATCTTTTAACAATAAAAGGAGGTTGCCTTAACAACAGTTTGAAATTGTTGATTGTTATTGATATTGGGATTGTCTAAATGCTGACTGGTTTTTAATAATTACTTATAAACTCATTTAGCATTGAACATTCTTACACTTTACAAAATGTATTATAGTTTAAACAGGAATTAGCCTGTACTCAATGCACTTTAAAATTCACAATAATCGAGCATATTTTGCCATAGAGGGAACCTTCCAAACCATGACACAAGATAGCGATTTTTTATAAAGATAAGAATGGCCATCTTATCTTTAATCTAAATGTCCACTTATATAGGCGAATCTGAAGCATCTTGATTGGGAAGCATGAAGTAGTTGTTTTCTGCACTGTTTAAGTCCACTATTTCCTTTATAAATTAACTTATGTGAAATCTTGCGATTTACGGTGAGTTACGAATGAATGATTAAATGTCAAAACAGTAGCAAAATTTATTCCCCATAAAAAGATCATGTAATATTTTAATAATTCAATTAAATGTCTTCTGTTAGCTCATCATTTAACTAAAATATAAAATTTTATATAATAGTTGTAAAATATGACATTGAAGACTCACACACAAGTCAGAATTTTCTCATTATATAAAATTGAATATTTTAATAAATAATGGGATAATGAGGATTGCACACATTATTTCATTCATAATATTATAAGATATAAATCTGTATTGTATTGATTGTATCTTTGGTTATATTATAAACATGTACTAATATTGTTGTTATTTATTACTGTTTATAATGTCTTTTTGTTTCAAAAAAATATAACACACCATATTACTGCATATACTATAACAGACTTATGATCAAATTGATGAAATCTCAGTTTTAATATTTATAAAATATAAATGTCAAATTTCACATTTGCTAATAAGAATATTAATAATAAAATTAAAATAAAAAATGGATTTAAAGTAAATAATTGAGAAATTCATGCTCTCACTTCTGGACACTTAAGATTGGGTTTTACTTTCAACCTAGCTATTGGTATTGAATTTTAACCAATGTTAAGATTATTAATTTCAGTAAAAGTTCTAGTATGCATGAGACATTATAATCAATCTGCCCAACACATAGAATTTTCTAATCACATCTCTAGTGAATAATGTTTCATTGTCAAATTCCTTTGCTCTGGAAGCACAAAACTCGTTGATATTTATAGTGGAATGATAGCATAATACTATAATGAATATATGGATCCGAGAAAAAATTACGAAAAAGTAGAAAAGTTTAAATCAAACAGAATAAATATTCAAGAGAAACAAATATATATATGTCATAGGATAAACAAAAAAATAGTGATTTAATAAAAAAAAAGTTTGCATAGAGCTTCAAAGAAGCTGTTAAAAAATGTTTGAATTAGACCAATTTGTGTTGGTAAATAGCAAATTAAAATATGTTGCCTTTTCTTTTTGATTTCTCTCTTATTTATTTCTTCAAACTAAATTGTTAATAATTTGCTTTATAAGTTAATTAAATGGCATTTTTAAAAGACAAATAACCAAATAATTTTTTGCTTTGGTGGTCATATGAAATTTGAGCAGCGCAAGTGACCAAGATTAAGCCATGAACTATGGATCTTGAACCATCACTCTACTGAAGCCCTAAACTATACAGGCAAGGTTTTTTGAGTAAAACAATATTAACAGAATTTACTTACTGAAAATGGTATTTGCAATTATATATATTTACAATGTTATATAATATATAGGGTATATGAGCACAGACTTTCAC
The DNA here is from genome assembly GCA_028023455.1 of Epiperipatus broadwayi. Lineage (NCBI taxonomy): Eukaryota > Metazoa > Onychophora > Udeonychophora > Euonychophora > Peripatidae > Epiperipatus > Epiperipatus broadwayi. The sequence continues at coordinate 7,330,287 of JAQFVV010012405.1, forward strand.
ATGACCCACCACTCTCCACTCTATCTCATAACACTGATACACTTGAACACATATATGTCAAAAAGATATCTAATCACCAATATACATATTTCACGCTAAACCAGCAATCATCAGTTGGTCCAGATTATCATCTCTACACATATATGCAATAAGTGCTCAGATATATATTAAGATAGTCAATTTTCATACTTTAATGGACAGGCTTCAATCCACTTCACACTCCAATCCTTCAACCATCCATCCAATTGAAAATCTGATGATGGACAAGCTTCAATCCACCCCAACTCTTTAACCATTCATCCAATTGAAAATCTGATGATGGAATGCTCAAAGGCCACCCTGAGGCTGAGATTATCATCACACTCAGGTTGACCTAAAGTCAATCTGACCTCTCATGTACAGTACATAATCCATTTAATACATATACAAGGGATGAGCAGACATCTATGTGACGAGAATCTTGTCTTCAGGGTGGCCTTTGAGCGTTCCATCATTAGATTTTCAATTGAAGAGTTGGAGTGTGGAGTGGATTAAAGCCTGACCATTAAAGTATGAGGATTTGCTATCTTAATATATGTCTGAGCACTTATTGCATATATGTGTAGAGATGATAATCTGGACCAACTGATGGTTGCTGGTTTAGCATGAAATACGTATACTTTGTGATTATTTATCTTTTCGACATATATGTTGTCAGGGGTATCAGTGTTATGAGATAGGGCGGAGAGTGGTGGATCGTGCAAAAGTCTGTGCCCATATATCCTATATATTGATACAGGTATATAATAATCCTGTATTTCAGTTATGTTATATTCGCATATAATTACATAAAAATGTATTGTATATAAGGTTTATGTAATAATATCATGAAATTGTACTTCAATTTCAGAAGTTTAAAAAAAAAAAAAAAACATTTTTACTTTTTTTTAAATAAAAAAAAAACATGAGAAATTGTCAACAGAGTGTAATCAGAAGTAAAATCGGATATTGCTGCCAAAATTTCAATTAGGAATCTCTGATTTCGGTAATATAATATGTTTAATTGAATCCTCCTTTTCAATTTATTTCCCCCAAAATCTTTATCATAGCTGAATTTCAAGAAAAATGAGTATTCTTCTTTCATTACTCCATTGTTTATCTGTATCACATATCTTTTCCCACTAACATAATAATAAAATTTCTTATTTAAATATTAAACCTTTATTAAGTAACGCCCAAAAATTCTTTTAATATATAATTCAACCTGAGAGGGTTTGCCTTCGTAATATCGATTACAAAATCTAATATTTTCTAATATGATTGAATTTATTTGTTTACAATTTTAAATTTGTTTTTAAATTTTCTGAATGGAATTATAAATGTGGTGTAGTAATTTAATACTCCACATGAATTACAATTGAACTTCAAACCTAGTTTACAAACAATAAAGAAAATATAAAATGTAAATAAAACCCTGGATTTAAGACATTAGTGGCCTCTAGTGGTGAACTATAAATATAAGTAATTTTAATGTTTTAATTAATAAGTAATTTTTTTAAAATAAAAAAAAAGAAATCTAATAGTTAGTCACAGAACAAATGAGTATATTATCTTTTCAAATAATAATTCATTAACACAATTTGTTATTATATTATTTTGAAAATCCAAAATAGTGAAAATTTCATCTATAATGATTATATTCTTTGTCCTACAATCAATACATCAATACTCAATTGACCAATTTAGATTAAACACCGATTTAACTCTCCAGCTAAAAATAACTGGATACCGATGACTAGCCATGTTATCTATTGGGCTAATTATCTAAAATAAATAAATCTTACTTTTATTTAAATATTTATTAGATACTTGAAAAAATTTCAAATTTCTCTTTTAAAAAATAATCAAATGGTTTATTGCTTGAGAGGGGGGAAGGATAGCAAACAGAAGTGCCAGAGTTGAAGGAAAGATTCATAGATCGTAAAATTCCATGGTATTTTGGTATTACTTCAGTGATGTATTATTCTAAGTTCATAGTATGTTTAAAATAATGCCTCCTAGGAATGTGTGGTCAAACTTAATAAAATTTGTCTGCAGATCCCATAGAGGTATTATTTTAGCCATATTGCAAACTTAGAATAACACATCACCAGGAGTAATACTTCATACCATGTGTAATGTAGTTCAAATCTAAAAAAAATAATGGATTCATATATTCATTATGGAACAAGTAAAAAAAGACATTATGATACTAAATAAAACAAGTACTTGAGAGTTGTGTCTTTTTAGTACGACACCAGGTTGTCAAAGCCATCCTTCCCCCTCCTGACATATTATGGCACTTTGTGCCATCATAAAAACCCAACCCATGTAATGCCAACAAATCTAAAAAAAAAGCATCTTATTTCTAATGACAGCGAGATATACATTATGGCAAAAGAATAGAAATATGAAAAAAAACCTTGAATGGGTTTTTTAAATAGCTATAAGTTTAACATTATATTTTAAATATATATATTTTTAAAAAAAACATATATAAAGTTTTAACAAAAAAAAAAAACACAAATACATAAACTTTTAGCTGTAAATGAATTTTTAAATATAAAACCATATTTATTACAAATGATGCGAGAGATTTATTGTATTTTGGAGGGAGTAGGGAATCATTGTCATGGACTGTACCATTTAATATCTTCTAAAATGGAAAAAAAATGGTCAATTTATTTGACAGAATAATCATGTGAGGATTCTTTCTTGCCATGACATTATAAATAAAAATTTTGAATAAATATTACCAGACACAAACATCACCTGAGTAATATGGCATAGCAGGAATAGTACCAAAGTACCATTTCCATACTCTGTCGTTCTACCAGTTCACTAAAACTTTATGCAGGTAAAATTTTATTGATAAGACATTGAATATATATATAAAGAAAGAGAAGGGAGAGTCAATTTATGATTATTCACTAAATGCAGTGGCTACAGTACATATAATTAAAAAACAAAATCAAAAACAAGTTGAATCCCAATACTACACTGTTTGATGCAAATCAAGGAAGAAATCATCAGAGATGCAGGACATTATGTAAATAAATGTGTTGCCTATTTCTTACATATGGATATTAAACATGGACATTTAATTAAAATACAATAAAAAGACTTCAATCACATGAAGTCGCATGGAAGAGATGTATTTTAGATATAAATCTACTCACAATAAATGAATGTATAGTGAACAGCAACTGAAAGATAAATCTTAGTTTGCTTTGGAGTTTTAAAAAAATCCAAGTTTCATTAAATCTTGCTTTGATCTCATGATATGAGCATGTCAGGTTGCATATTCTAGATATTATATCACAAGAATTTAATACGTTATGATAAATATTACATATGTGTATTTAATCTTTATGATGTCAAAATTGTAAAAAAAAAATTACTCTAGTATCAAGCATATAATTTGTATAATGTTATATTTAATAAGATTAATATTCAAATCATTCTTCTTTTCCTTATGCTATTTGTAATTGATTTGTCTTAATGTTTCGAACATTGGCTAAGTAAAGATTATTCTGTACATTAATTTTGTTGATAGTAGCTGCTTTTGCACAGAGGTAAAACACTTCATATTATACCGGTCAGAATTGTATGTTCATTTAACAAGGTTTAGAATCTAAGCAAAAGTACCCTAAATCCACTCATGCCCGAGATACACAGGTCAGGAGCAATCATGAATTCTGCCCTATTTGCTTTTCTCTAAAACTATAACATTATAAACAATACTTCTGATGATAACAGATGAAATTTTATTCATTCCAGTCCTGGAGACACAGTGGAGAAACATGAGATCTACAGGGTAATTAGCATAAATAAATAATATTAAATCTTAGCTCAATCAAATCTCTTATATGAAGGGAAAACCTATAATTTTAAATGAATTGCACACAGCTAGCATTGCAAAAGAAACATGAGTTATAAAATAGTATCCATCCATAATGAGCAAGAACAAAATAACCCAGAGATAAATGTCCATTTAAAATAATCAGTTATAACTTCTAAATATTACTAACACTATTATAAAGATTAAATGGGATTCAATGAGTGAAATTCAGTAAGACACAAACGCATAAGTAATTATCAAACATACTTATTTAATGAACATAAACAATTTTAATTTACATTAGAAACATAGCACAGATTTAATGCGGTTATTGCTTTGCATTTAGGCAACTGATTTAGTATGCTAATGAGCTATAAATAATAATAAATTAATGTTATCAATGCTATGATCATTACTTTAAATAATGATAAAGGACGTTTATAAATTCATCTCCAAAGAGAGGTTTACTCTTGATATGACAGTTAAATAATTTATCATTCATGAGCATATCTGGGCCTGTACAAATGAGGAATGGGTTAGCCTAAATAAGCTTTACTGTGATAATCCTAAAATATTCGACTAATTATTAAATGAGTGGTTTACAAACATCACTGTGCCACGTCTTATAGATAATATGAGAACTATACATAAAAAGAACTCACAGTGCTGACTATAATGATAGCACTAAAAGTGGAGTTTATGTCCATCTTTGGACTAAAAGCTTTATCATATAAGAGATCGCTTGTATTCATAACAAGGCAGTATTCAAAGAGACAAGTAGTAGGGTTCCATAGTACGTTTGCCGACGTTATCCAATGAAGAGCCTTAACAAATTAATGTTTGTCCTGAGATCGGAGCTACCAAATCTCATTCTCAGACAAGTTACATGAATTCCGGAGGAATAAATTGTAACAGTCAGATTTCTACACTCATGCAACAAAATTCAGAGCCCAAGCAAAATATACCAAAGCTGACCGTGAGACCTCTAATCCGACCAAACTCCAACTCATCTGCCAGTACTCCAAATTTAACACCTTATGAGTGACATTTCTGGGGCTACACTCAGTTCTCATTTAACCGCGAGCCGACATAGAACAGGGAGAAACACGAGACTTAAGGTCATTACTAACCTAACTAAATAAGTGATATATAACACTCAACACCCTATTAATCTCAACTACCCGACATACACATATAGCATATAAACTCATTAAGAAATTGGATTATGAACTGTGACCTTTAATAATATACTGTGGATTGGATAAAATACTATGGATTGGATAAGATACTGTGGTTTGGTTTGATCTAGAGTCTGAGCAAGAAAGATATACAACAGTTTATATTTAAAAGGATTTATTAAAACAATAACAAATGATCTAACACAAAATATCATAATGACAGGGATTGTATAATCTTCACAAGGTATTCAACACAGGCAAGCATGTTACAATAGTTGGGACTGTTATCAAGTACATCTGTTCCCTTTTAAACACATTACAATACATGTGTGTGTGAGTTATAGAGGTCATGCCTAATTATTTAATATGCTCATCTTATGAACTTGATTTGCTTAAGTTAGAAGTTGATACCTTAGTAGAGATGATGATGAGTACAACCAGTTTTAAAGGCTGTTATATATACTAATTAAATGAGCAACTAAATAAACTCAGAATCATGCAGATTCAACCTGATAACCCAGATTCAAACTCCAGTCTAAAGCTGAATGATTAATTAATATGGGAAAAAGAACTGGTTACCATTAGGTCCACATATATGCGCTATGGTGCTATATAAAATATTAAAGAAATAAACTTGCAGTGCGAGTGTGTGATTCTTCAAGAGTTTCAGCATCAAATGCTCGGTTTGCTCTGAGACCGACGGTTTGCTGCTATTGATATATGAACATAAAGTTCAGGAAGTCGGATTAGCTTTAGGAAAAATCTGGGTCCGCACACCCCCAGTTCTAATGAAGATAGCCATAACCTGAACTAAATAAAGGGGCGGTTTGTTACCGTGAACCCTTGTCAGAGGCAGCAAAACGTAACACATATAAGTGTACTATATAAAAACACACCCGCAATGCACGCAATATATATATATATATATAAAGCAATAAGTATGCATATAATTAATTGCGCCTAAAACAGATAGCTTTTATCTGTCAAGCTAATTCAAAACAGTTCTTAAAATTAGCATTATAAGTATGCTAATAAAATGGGCTTAAACTATATAAAAATAATCTAGTTAAGATCCTGAATCTGCATATAAATATTCTTAATGAAGGAGGGAAAGTATATTCGATGGGACTTAATACAAACATTAGCAAATATACTTTATCATCTCTAGACAATATAATATATATATCCCCTTCCAACTAATAGATATCAAAGGTTATAATATAAGATCGGTGAAGCAAACCTTGAAAAAATACGATTTCATAAAATATATATAACTATGATAATAACGAGTGGTTAGCGCATTCGTTTATTACCCGTATTATAATTTCAAAACAATGATTTAATAAAATAAACAATGCTTTTAAAATGTCTAAGTGAAGATCACAATTATCTCCTTTATAAATTACTTACTTAGTTTCATTGTTTCGAAATCTGAGCATATTATCACATATTAAACATAACAAAATGCATTTAAACAAAATATTAAAATTACTGAAATTAGGCAAGACCGTTAGTTTGTAGGAATTGAAGAGAATAAATTTCGGACATTTAATGAGTATAAAAAAAATATGAAATCTTTTAATTCATAAAAGATTTCAGCAGTTTATAAAATTAAAGTAAGTGATCATTTTTTTTTACATTATATATAAAGTTACACAGATTGATAGTTTCTTTTTATAAGAGGGTAAAAATTAAAGAGTTTCTTTATAATTTAGATAGAACGTTCTTTTTAAAGTGTTATAAGAATTTATAGATTAAAGTTCATACTGAAGTTTTTTTAAAATTATTACCATCTCTCTGCCTCCTTGATTGGACTTGAAGCGTATATCAATGATAGTGGTTGGAATAGGGCGTCTGACAGCATCATAATCTTCAGTGGCCTTTCAGATAGGTTAAATTTCTTCATATTCTCCATGCAGGTTGCTGGAAAGTCTATTCAAAGGAATGTTTAGAGGAACTGAGAGCAGCCATCTGGCTCAAGAGCCAGTAAATATATTATTTTACTCGATCATTTTGGATTCTGGTCTCCACAACAATTTACAGGAAAAAAAAAACAAGCTAAAGAGATCTTTTCAAAAAAAATCTGCAATATTTATATTCCCTAGATCAAAAGCCAGCGACTATCTATTTTAAAACACAATTCAAACTTCTTCTAAGTTTTAGCCTTAGGTCTCTTTTGATTCTTATCTTTTTTTTATTTTGTTGCCCAAACTTTTACTGGTTTGATCTGGGAAAAGAAATTCATTACAATCGTAATGAATGAGCTCTAGAACAATGTCAATAACCTAGGAACCATCTGATCTCACCTGCAAATTATTCTAAATAAAAATCTGCGATATCTATATTCCCTAGATCAAAAGCCAGCGACTATCTATTTTAAAACACAATTCAAACTTCTTCTAAGTTTTACAGCAGTCTGTCTCTTTTGATTCTAATCTCTCTTTTTTTTTAACTTGTTGCCAAATTTTTACTGGTTTGATCTGGGAAAAGAAATTCATTACAATCGTAATGAATGAGCTCTAAAACAATGTCAATAACCTAGGGGCCATCTGATCTCACCTGCGAATTATTCTAAATAGTCTTATTACCAATCTATGAATTTCACATGTGATTTATAATTTACCTAAACCAAACTTGTTAAAGAATATTTAGCCACATTTTCTAAACAAAATAACCCTTATACAATATATTATTTATAGAAATGCTGCGATATATCTATACAAAATTTAATATCATTATCATTTACAGGTGCTTGTATGTGTGACAATAAATATACAATTGTTCGAATACATATAAAACTGTGATTACATATATAACTGTATAAATGAATTATCGCTGTGTGGATGCATACAACTGTGTAAACATATATATACAGCTGCATAAAGGCATATACCACTGTGTAGATACATACACACTTGTACTAAAGAGTGTTCAAAACCAGCATAGATGTGTCTATGGAGACATAAAGGTGAAACAGATAGAAGGACAGTAATATCTGTTTCATTTCCCCAAACTTACAAAAAAAAAAATCAATGAAAAAAAAAAGATTTTACTTGGTGAAGAATATCCCTCAATAATACCACTATTCCATAACAAAACAAATGATGAAACAAATATTACTTGCCAAATTTTTTTTTTTACCTTGCCTGGCTGCCTGGTCTTAAAGTGATGACAGTACACTAATACCATTACGACTAAAGTCTAAGGTTATACACATCTACCTATAACTGGCTATACTAATGCTATTTGGCTATGCTAATTTGCTAAACATGTGGTTATTACATATATATATATGAGCATACAAAATTTTAATATGTATATACTGTTGGGTTGGAATAATATAACACCAATTATCTAACTAATTTGATAAATATCACCTATATAGAAGAACACACAATATATATCTCTAACTACTGGGGTAGGGACAATTCTATAAATGATCATGCATCATCTTTGTAGAATCTAGGAGTAATCATCAAAACTAATCTTACCTAAGTTGGGTCTGGGAGTAAGTTTTGAAACATTTTGGGTTCCTGGAGCTTATCATATACCAGGAAGCTTCCAGACTTTCTGACTGGTTGCAGTTTGGCTTTCTTTCTAAAGGGGAAATACTTATGATACCTCTGAAGACATCTCTTTATTAAATTCCAAGTTTGAACTCCCTTCTGGTTTCCAGTCTTGCAGACATAGGCACCTTCTTTTCTCCTCCTTTTCCATACTATCAGTCCTATCCGGGCACCACCATCATCTCTTTCCCAGAGTTTTCTATGCTTCCCACACTTCATCTGGGTTTGGTGTAGTTTCTTCCTAAAAGGAAAATATGTAGGATATCTCCGAATATATCCCTCTCTCAGATCCTGAGTTTGAACTCTTTTCTGGTTTTCCCTCCTAAAAACATCAATATCTTCTTTTTTCCTCTTTCTTTTCCACCCTGTCTTTCGCATTTGAGCTCTGGAAATATTCACGCTTCTATCACAATCAAAAATCACTCTGTCCCACAGGGCCTCGATCTCGGACTTAGCTCCACTGTCTTCTTTCACTTGATCAAACTCATCCATTTTGGGAATTTCTGTGAAATGTCTATCTTTTAAAACATTCCTGTCTATGCAAGTTTTGGTAACCTCAATTGCATTTATTTTTGGTACTTCTGGGTAAGATTTTGGCTTAATTTCTTCAATATAAATAGCATTTTTAGATGAGGTTGAAAGAAGATTTACTTTGTCTTCTTTCTCATTTACTTCAGTATCTATAGACTCTTCACTATTCTGAGCTATATTTTGTTGTTCAAGAGATTCCTGCATGATTTTTATATCAGGTTTCATCCCTTCCATGTTTTTTGTATCTATTTCAGTATCCATTGCAGTCTCTGAATACATTTTTGAATCCTCTGATATTTCCATATTGATATTACAAATATCAATACTTACTGCATCAATTTTAGACTCTTCCATATCATCATTGACTTTAGACTCTTTTACAAATTTTACATCTCTTTTAGATTTTATTAAATCAGCTTGCAACTCCTCAGCAGTTTTTGCGTCCATTTTAAATTCTTCTACAATTCCTTTATCAAGTCTTAACTCTTCCCCTGTTTTTACATCGATTTTAAACTCATCAATCTCTACAACTATTTTGGAGTCTTCTATTATCTCCACATCCATTTTACATCCTTTTACTGGTTCTACCTCAGATATATCAAATATATTCTTTTTAGCATTCCCATTGCCTGGCATACAAGAATCTGCAGTTTCAGCATGCTTGTTTTCTTGGAGACGATCTTCTGGATCTGCTAACTTTACTTGTTTGTAATGATAATGGCAATCCATACCTGAGTCTTTTGCAACATCAAGACATTCAAATTTTCCCCTTTTATGGAATAGATTTTCTTCTCTTGGTTCACCATCCTGATCAACACTATCCCCTAAATTTCCTTCAGGAATTTCTCCTGCTTCTCCTCCCTCTACATCTATATCCTCTTGGCTACCCTTCTTACTCTCTGCAATATCCACTGGGTGCTTCTCTAGGTTTATCATTTTTTTCTGAGAAGGCTCCTCCAGTTTGAACACTTCCTGCTGGCAGTTTACTCCCAATCTTTTTGAACCCTTATGTAACCCCTCTATATTTTGATTTCTTTCCTCCATTTTTCTGCCTAGGGCTTGCAAGCCTTCCCCTATATCCATTTTATAGGATTGCAAATCTTCCCTTATTTTAAAACCCCATTCCTGTTGGACTGTCTCCATCATCGTTTTCATCTGTAGCCAGAAGGTTGGTGACATGATAATTTGGCTTTCACCCATTACTTTCTTTGGATGGCTGTCCATAATAACTTTCAGCTTTGGTTATGACTAAGAATTATACTAATTATTAATACCTGCTCTAAATGATTATTTACCGACTCTCCCCCCAAAATGGCTCTCTCTCTCTCTAATTCCTAACTTTCAGACCACTGCATTCCTTTATTAACCTATCCTTACTACTGATCTCAATAACCACTGCCACTATCAAGTTTAAGCCCTGTTTACATCTAACATACTCAAGTATTTTATTAAAAAAAATTTAAAAGTATTTAGAAAAAGCATTTATGTAAAAAAAAATTAAAAATTTATATTACCAATTGCACCTCCTTTCTTCCTTCACTGAAGCCGATCATTCCTAAGAAAAGACTTTAAAAAAAAATTTATTATGGAAAATTTTGCTTTCTATGCCGGGTTTGATCTGAAGCACATGTATATATCTCCATTTATTTAATCTACTTTGACCTTGCCTCTTTTTTGCTTCCTTGCTCGTTCTCCAAACCAATCCAAATTTTTATAATAAGCTTAAAGCGATAGAGCCCCTTAATGCAAACCCTTTTCTTTACCCCTGATGACAAAATTTATATGAGGATGACTATCAACCTATTCAAATCCCTGGGCACCAGTCACCAGTGAGCAAGAAAAACACACATATAACCTAAGATTCCAATTTCCAATATGTATGCAACACACCTAATATCCGGTTGACACATCCTGCCTACATTCATGCTATATCTGATCCAGAGACACTTTTAAAATTCTTTACTTAAAGTAAACAGAGTCTCAGTAAATAGACAAAAAAAATTATAAAATTTATATATATATATATATATGGCTCATGTGTATATAGTCAAGAATACTCCTTCCATTGCAATACCATAATTTAAAAAAAAATTTACATATATTTTTCAACATATATCAATTCAGAGCCTGTATTCAGTTCAGGACCTGCATCATTTCAGGGCATGTGAATTAACTAACTGGTTGTTCATACTCAAGAGAAAAAATATACATATGCCAATGTTGTAAGAAAAAAAAAATTTCACAAAAAAAAAAATCTTTTTATATATATATATCATCAATACCCACACACTCTGTTTAGGGTGTGTAACTAAGTTTGTCCATGCATGGCATTCATATTTGGAGAGAAAATATAATATAAATGCATATTCAAAAAAAATATATATATTCAATTCGGGGCCTATACCTGGTTCAAGACCATGTTCGGGGTCTATACTCAGTTCAGGGACATGAACATCAATTGAAGAAGCCCATTGACTTAAGCATCCATAATCAGTAAAAAAAAATTACATAATCAGGAAAAAAAAATTTTGTACTCATATATATTTCAGGGTCGCGAAAATTAACTAGGCCCCACGGAAGGGCGTCCATAATCGAGGAAAAAAAAAACTTATGTAACAGTCAGATTTGTACACTCATGCAACAAAATTCAGAGTCCAAGCAAAATATACCAAAGCTGACCATAGTGAGGTGGTTGAGACCTCTAATCCGACCAAACTCCAACTCATCTGCCAGTACTCCAAATTTAACACCTTATGAGTGACATTCCTGGGGCTACACTCAGTTCTCATTTAACCGCGAGCCGACATAGAACAGGGAGAAACACGAGACTTAAGGTCATTACTAACCTAACTAAATAAGTGATATATAACACTCAACACCCTATTAATCTCAACTACCCGACATACACATATAGCATATAAACTCATTAAGAAATTGGAGTATGAACTGTGACCTTTAATAATATACTGTGGATTGGATAAAATACTATGGATTGGATAAGATACTGTGGTTTGGTTTGATCTAGAGTCTGAGCAAGAAAGATATACAACAGTTTATATTTAAAAGGATTTATTAAAACAATAACAAATGATCTAACACAAAATATCATAATGGCAGGGATTGTATAATCTTCACAAGGTATTCAACACAGGCAAGCATGTTACAATAGTTGGGACTGTTATCAAGTACATCTGTTCCCTTTTAAACATATTACAATACATGTGTGTGTGAGTTATAGAGGTCATGCCTAATTATTTAATATGCTCATCTTATGAACTTGATTTGCTTAAGTTAGAAGTTGATACCTTAGTAGAGATGATGATGAGTACAACCAGTTTTAAAGGCTGTTATATATACTAATTAAATGAGCAACTAAATAAACTCAGAATCATGCAGATTCAACCTGATAACCCAGATTCAAACTCCAGTCTAAAGCTGAATGATTAATTAATATGGGAAAAAGAACTGGTTACCATTAGGTCCACATATATGCACTATGGTGCTATATAAAATATTAAAGAAATAAACTTGCAGTGCGAATGTGTGATTCTTCAAGAGTTTCAGCATCAAATGCTCGGTTGGCTCTGAGACTGACGGTTTGCTGCTATTGATATATGAACATAAAGTTCAGGAAGTCGGATTAGCTTTAGGAAAAATCTGGGTCCGCACGCCCCCAGTTCTAATGAAGATAGCCATAACCCAAACTAAATAAAGGGGCGGTTTGTTACCGTGAACCCTTGTCAGAGGCAGCAAAACATAACACATATAAGTGTACTATATAAAAACACACCCGCAATGCACGCAATATATATATATAAAGCAATAAGTATGCATATAATTAATTGCGCCTAAAACAGATAGCTTTTATCTGTCAAGCTAATTCAAAACAGTTCTTAAAATTAGCATTATAAGTATGCTAATAAAATGGGCTTAAACTATATAAAAATAATCTAGTTAAGATCCTGAATCTGCATATAAATATTCTTAATGAAGGAGGGAAAGTATATTCGATGGGACTTAATACAAACATTAGCAAATATACTTTATCATCTCTAGACAATATATATATCCCCTTCCAACTAATAGATATCAAAGGTTATAATATAAGATCGGTTAAGCAAACCTTGAAAAAATACGATTTCACAAAATATATATAACTATGATAATAATGAGTGGTTAGCGCATTCGTTTATTACCCGTATTATAATTTCGAAACAATGATTTAATAAAATAAACAATGCTTTTAAAATGTCTAAGTGAAGATCACAATTATCTCCTTTATAAATTACTTACTTAGTTTCATTGTTTCGAAATCTGAGCATATTATCACATATTAAACATAACAAAATGCATTTAAACAAAATATTAAAATTACTGAAATTAGGCAAGACCGTTAGTTTGTAGGAATTGAAGAGAATAAATTTCGAACATTTAATGAGTATAAAAAAAAATATGAAATCTTTTAATTCATAAAAGATTTCAGCAGTTTATAAAATTAAAGTAAGTGATCTTTTTTTTTTACATTATATATAAAGTTACACAGATTGATAGTTTCTTTTTATAAGAGGGTAAAAATTAAAGAGTTTCTTTATAATTTAGATAGAACGTTCTTTTTAAAGTGTTATAAGAATTTATAGATTAAAGTTCATACTGAAGTTTTTTTAAAATTATTACCATCTCTCTGCCTCCTTGATTGGACTTGAAGCGTATATCAATGATAGTGGCGGGAATAGGGCGTCTGACAGCATCATAATCTTCAGTGGCCTTTCAGATAGGTTAAATTCTATTCAAAGGAATGTTTAGAGGAACTGAGAGCAGCCATCTGGCTCAAGAGCCAGTAAATATATTATTTTACTCGATCATTTTGGATTCTGGTCTCCACAACAATTTACAGGAAAAAAAAAAACAAGCTAAAGAGAGCTTTTCAAAAAAAAATCTGCAATATTTATATTCCCTAGATCAAAAGCCAGCGACTATCTATTTTAAAACACAATTCAAACTTCTTCTAAGTTTTAGCCTTAGGTCTCTTTTGATTCTTATCTTTTTTTTATCTTGTTGCCAAATTTTTACTGGTTTGATCTGGGAAAAGAAATTCATTACAATCGTAATGAATGAGCTCTAAAACAATGTCAATAACCTAGGGACCATCTGATCTCACCTGCGAATTATTCTAAATAGTCTTATTACCAATCTGTGAATTTCGCATGTGATTTATAATTTACCTAAACCAAACTTGTTAAAGAATATTTAGCCACATTTTCTAAACAAAATAACCCTTATACAATATATTATTTATAGAAATGCTGCGATATATCTATACAAAATTTAATATCATTATCATTTACAGGTGCTTGTATGTGTGACAATAAACATACAATTGTTCGAATACATATAAAACTGTGATTACATATATAACTGTATAAATGAATATATCGCTGTGTGGACACATACAACTGTGTAAACATATATATACAGCTGTGTAAAGGCATATACCACTGTGTAGATACATACACACTTGTACTAAAGAGTGTTCAAAACCGGCATAGATGTGTCTATGGAGACATAAAGGTGAAACAGATAGAAGGACAGTAATATCTGTTTCAAAATATGACAAAGCAAAATACAAAATCTCGAGAATGCTATCATAAGTAAGCAATGCGAATGTAGCTTATGTCTTAAACATTTTTAATGTACTAATTTAAGCTTAAATAAAATAATAATATCATGCGTAACACCATGACAAAATATTAATCCACTCAGCAACGTATGTAAAATCTTAGCAAATTAGGATGTCAATATAGAAGAGGGAAATATTATTTTCCTATTTAACAAGCCCCAAATATTCTTAAACGATAGTATATTATAAGCAGGTTAACACTCAATGGCATGAAAGCAATAAATAATTATTAAAATAAATTAATAATCAGATTTATTTAAAGAACATTATAGCATCAACAACAAAAAGTTTATCTTATCCCATAATATGACATTTTAAACAATCCACCATTAAGCATATATTTCAAAATATTCAACCGAGCGAACTGCGTTCAATAAGAAATTTTACGTTTAACTATTTAAATATTCTAAAAATATTGGAATGGTGGCTGAAATGATATAAGTTCGCTAGGTTGAAACATTAGCACACTAAAATTAATTTAATAAAATACATAGTTTAAAATAAGTTTTGCCACATGAAAATAAGATAACTAAAGCGTGAAATTTTTAAAAACTAAGATAGATTTAGGATACATAATTCTGTGCTAGCGTTTTATAGAACAAGACTTTTTAAAGCTCTAGAGAGAAAATCATAAATTTAACAATGACGATAACTGAGCTTATAGTCAGTTATCATATAAATAAAAGAATACATTATGAATATAATTAGAATTTAGGAAAGAAGTGAGGAATATTAAGGGTTCATTCTTCGGCAAAACAGATTACCCTTAGGAGTTATAGTGGCCATTTAGAAGAATGTATACGAAGTTTGGATGCGAAGGCACAATTTTAACAAAATAGTGGTAGACATCTTCCAATAGTTCTTTTATAGTTAAACATAAAAGTTCTCAAGTAGTGATGGCATGGCAGGAAAAGCAGGACAAAGGCGATCTAAGATCAAGAAAGGCAAATCTTTCCACTACTCACAAGTCATTCTGTTTTCACTCTCTAATCAAACACAAGAGAATGAGTGATTTGAACTCATTTTGCATGTTCTTTGCACATTCCTAGAACTTTTACTCCTCCTACACTTGAAATTTGGCAACATTGGAAGATGTAAACAAATACGTTCCAGAAAGCATTATTTAAACGTATTTTTAAAATTGCAAATAACTTTAAGAATATGATTTTTGTTAGTTTGACTTGAAATAGTTTAATGAGAATGACATTTTTAAATTGTAATAATACTTTCTAGAATTTTCTGGCATTGCCTTAGCTTTACATTAATCGTATTCATTTTTATATCTGCAATACATATACGCACATACACAATTATCTAAGTGAAAGGAATTTACAAGCTTGGAAATAAAATATACTTAAGCTAACATAATAATTCAACTGGTTACACATAAACATTTTGAATAAACAGGGTAGAAGTTATACGTGTATATGTGTGTGCTTAACATTTCTGGATGACCAAATAAATATATAAACTGGTTCAAACCCTACTTTAAAGGTATGTAATGTCATCAGGAAGTGAAGCTAAATATGTACTACAGATTTACTGCTTCAATATAGTAGTGCCCCTATTGGATGCAGGAAAGTTTGTGGATAAAAAATCTCTATCTAGTGCTTACTCATCCAATATTCCAGATTAGGTTTTAGCTTGTGGCTTTTATCAGTGAGGAACCTTGGATCTGAGAGCAATGCTGGGAAGTTGCATTAGATCTTAAGATATATATGCAGTACTCTCAGATCCAGTGCTCGTCACTGATGAAAGTCACAAGCTAGAAAACTAGTCTGGGGATATTGGATGAGTTGGCACTAGATAGGAATTTTATGCACAAACCTTTCTGTTTTCATGATTACTCTGCCTTGCACTGAGTGATGCTACAGTTTGGAGAGTTTTGCCTCTGTGTAAACAGCTTATTTAAGCATAAAGAATGGTGATTGTATGATGTTAACTGCTTTTGATTGGTGAAGCTATATAAATAAATTACATATAATCATAACAGCTGCAATGTAAACAATATTTGAAGTGAACATTAGTTGTTCTGCTCAGTTTCTTTAATACCCCAATAAGGAATCAATTGGTCTTTTCTTTCAGTTAACGGTAAACTTCTTTCTGCAGTCTCAATATATACTTGAAAGTTTTTACAAAACATTCAAGTACTGTCAACAAAATTAATATATTTATATTTATGTTAGATAAAACTAAGCTATGAGCTTTATTTTTAAAAGGGTGTAAGTCATCAGCCAAGACAATGTGTAGCAGAGAAAATAAAAGGTGTTATAAATACCCTGATTGTAGACTCAGATAACATTTAATAATGACATTTTATTCAGGTATTATCAAACTGAGGATTACTTTCAAGTGAAGGAAGATTGCAACAATTGGAATCTTATATTAAATGGGATATTATTGAACCTTGTGAAGTAAACAGAAACGTTGTAGTGGCAATTGATTTTAAAAAGTGGACATATACTTTATTACAAAGGTACAAATAATGAAAATACATGTGAAATGGAGTTCATTATAAATAAAAAGTGGGAAAATTACATTTTGGAGATTGTTAATATAATAAAGCAGTAAGATTAAGTATTTAAATTAATAAGAGATCAAAAGCAGATAATTCAGGTTTATGCTCCAACAAGTTCTCATAGTGATGAAGTAGTAGAGGATTTTTATATGGATGTGCAAAATCACATCCAACAGCATTTTAAAATTGTCATGGAAGTCTTTAATGCTGAAATTGGCAAATGATTAAAATTTAAAAATCTTAAGATATAAACTTGAGTTTATAGAAAAAAAACATATAATTTTTGTTATTTGAAAAAAAAATGCTAAATGGAAATAGAGCATTCAAATGATGATACAACAGAATTGGATTATATTTTACTAAAAGAAAATATGTATCTCAAAACTGTAATGTTTTTCCTAAATTCAACACAGGAATTTTGATTGGTTACTAAGATATAAATATATGCTAATGCAAAACCAAAAAGATGATAATTGAAATAGAATTGTTAGTATAATTAATCTCCAGGAGTGAATTTAAATAAGAATCTGCAAATAATTTTAAAATATCAACAGATTTTGAAAATGGTTCAGATTTGATTGAAATCAATAAGAAGATAATAGATATACTATTAAGAACTGCAAAGTAAATAAATAAATAAATAACTGGATCAAAAAAGCAGTGATTTACAAATACATTTTTACTTAAACAATACAATGTATGAAGAAAAGAAAGGCACAAAGGCTAAACTCTCCATACTATTGTGCCACTCAGTGCAAGCCAGAATAATCAATGGATGCAAGAAGATTTTTTGGATAAAATCTCCATCTAGTGCCTGCTCATCCAATATCCATAGGCACTAGATGGGGATTTTATACAAAAATCTTTTTGCATTCATTGATTACTCTGGCTTGCACAGAATGGTGCTACGGTATGGAAAGTTTATCTTCTGTGTAAACAGCTTGTGTTCACAAAAAAAATAGTGATCATGTGATGTTTAGTGGTTTAAGAAAAGAAGGATTAGGAATTTTTTTAAATTATCTTTTAACAAGAATTGAACATCTAGACATTTAATAAAATGATAGAAAAAAGAATAATAACCATATAAAAATGTGACTATGAATTGACAAGGAAATCTATAGAAGAAAATAAAGGTCTCAAATGTGGAAAATGATATCTTGATATTGAAAGAAAAGTTATTTCTGTAATAAAAAGAAAAGGTAGCATTATTACTAAAAAGTGAGATAACATCATGAAATGTGTGGACGAATTCCATAAAGAATTATAGAGTAATAAAAAACAAGAAAATACAAACATCTGTACAGTTATTACATATTCTAAATTACTAGTGTTTTAAATAATGAAGTGACACATTGAATTAGGTCTATAAAAAAGAAAAAGCTCCAGGAAGTAATGAGATTATAATATCTTAAAAGAAGCAGGGAAAGAAATAGAAAAATTGTTTGCAAAGTTAACTACCAAATTTTTAAATGATAAAGATATCCCAGATGATTGGAAGAATGCAGTAATAATATTGATATTTAAAAAAGGGGATGAATAAAATATTATAAATTACAGACCTATCAGTTTTCTATCAGTTTTATATAAAATCTTTATCAAGATAATTATAACTCATTTATACTGAACTTTGAATTTTAACTAACCAAAAAAAAAAAGATGTATTGAAAAGTGGTTCTAGTTCAGTAGATCACATTCAAACATTGAGAAAATTTAAACCAATTAATGTGAGTTGTCTTTATGCTTTGGATTTTCATATGATGAAAGAAGATTTGATTCTATAAGCATTTCTATAATGGTTAAAGCATTGTATTATTACAATATAGACCAGGATATTGTCACATTCAAATAAATATCAAAATGCTACAGTAATACTTAGATTACATAGGGATTGATATTGAGATGAGAAGAGTGTACAGAAAGGTGGTTCAATATCATCCAAAACTTTTTACATCAATTTTGCAAAAAGTATTTCTGGATTAAAATGAGAAGTCCAGGAAGCAAAAATAAACGGAGATTATTTAACATCTAGATTTCACAGATGATGCAGTTGTTGTGCAAATAATACTTTAGAGATTCAAGATGCTGCAAGAGTTATTAGATGAAAGTAAAAAAATAAAGGCTAAAGAAACTATTAAAAAGACTGAAATTATTATGTTCAATAGTTTTTCTCAGAAGAAGAAAATAAAAATTGTTACTTATGAATTAGAAGAAGTTAACTACTACAAAAATGTTGGTCTAATTATTATTACAGATAAAAATGTAAAACTAATCAGAATTAAACTTGGATGTAATGGTTTTGTTTGAAATAACTTAATATTAAAGGGAAATATGTCTATGTGTTTGAAAAGCAAGATTTTTTTACCAGTTCTTACTTAAAGATCTGAGACTTGGACACTTAATAGAGAATTCAGTGACTTCACATGACTCAATAAAATATGGAAAGATGTATGTTAGCAGCAACAAGAAAAGAATGAAAATAAACACAAATGAGAGAACAAAATATATCTTGGCATCATTCAAAGAATTAAGAAACAGAAATGAAGTTGATCTAAACATGTTACTTGAAGAGATAATACACAAACAGTTGATATTTTAAATTGAATTTGAAAGTTTGTAAAAGACCTACATAGAAACTACATGAGAGATGGGTGGATAAAATAAGGAAGTTTGTTGGTGTGATGTGAAATAGAGAGGTTAGGGATCAGAAAAATTGGAATAAGATAAAATTGAAATCAATAATGATTCAAAATGAATTTAATTTTTTGAAATCTGAGAACTTATGTGAAGATAAATTTAAATAACAATAACTATGAGGATAAAATTTCAATCTCTGTAAATATAAACAATGATGTGTGGAAAATTAGTTAATTTAATAGTCCCAAGGCAGAATTACTAAGCTGTACATTTCTATAATCTTATGAATGTCCGATATGTAATATTCAGAAATATATAGCATCTAAAATAATTGAAAATTATCATATTTATTTAAAACATTAAAAGTTTGATGCTGAAAAATTATGATAATGAAAAAAAAATGATAAAAAAATTGTAAAAATAAAATGTTAATTTAACATTCGTAAAATTGTATAAAAAATTACTCAAAAATAATGAAAACAAAAAACAAACGGTTTTCGAATTTATATAAACATTACAGCAAACATGGTCATTTTAGTATAGGAAAGTAATAATGTTAAGTATCTAGGACCTATGAAAGTCATGCACGAAGTATTTATTTTATTTTTGCTTTTGTAACCATGTATATTTTTGATCTCTTTACTACTTAGCATACATCTGTCTATATTGAATTGAGTGGACTTAACCTTTTGTATTACTCTTCTGTTAATTGTCTATGTCTCAGATTCATAAATAGGAACATATCTATTAAAAATCTTCCTTTTCAAAAATATAGGCATATTTTCTTTTAATATTAAGATTTTTAACTAAAAGCTATCTATCCAAATTTAAATCTATGAGCAATCTTATATTTAGGTCTCTTTCTATATTAATAATCTGACCAATTTATTTCTATTTATTAACATCATTTCATTTATGATTATCAGTATTTATTTAGCATCTTCTGAGAAAATCCATTAAACAATTACTTTAAACTTGTTGCTTTAACTTCAGTCCTACTTTTTTGCTTTCCTATGAAAATTCTTTCAACCTTTGCTGAAACTCTGAAGCATTATTTTCAAAAACAACCACATCATCTGCAAAATCTAGCTGATTTAAACAATCCATTTATTTTTATTCATCTTCCCATTCTAATCCTTCAAATTATTTTTTGTAAAATTGCTGTAAAAAATTTTGGGAAAATGAAATCACATTCTCATGCATCTTTTGAAGTGTTAATCCATTTAGCATCACCACATAATCCAATTACTGTCATTAATTTATGATGAATATTCTTCAGACTAGGGCAATATGATGCTTTAATCCAATGTTTTCTAATATGGAATGCAGGCCCCTAATGGAGGATACTTTGATTTTAAAGGAGGGAAACAATTCTAGAATGAGTAATTTACAGTAAATTTGGAAGCCAAGTATTTGTTCTTATAAATTATAATTTTCCATCTTTCCACACCATATTCTTTTCAGTGTCCTTTCTATTTATATTCTTTAAAATATGACAATATCCTGGATCTTTACCTTGATCCAGTGCTTTAATCACTGAAGAAATGTTTATAGAATCAAATGCCTTTTCATAATCCACAAATCCAAAGCATAATGGCAACTCATATTCATTTGTCCTTTCTATAACTTCTCTCAATACCTTGATATGATCTACTGTTTTAAAACCTATTGGTTGGTAAAAATCCCATGTTCTCTGTAGACGAGTTGTAATTATTTTGGTAAAAACTTTGTATAAAACTGATAAAAGGCTGATCGGTCTGTAATTTCTAATATCTTATTTATCACCTTTATTAAATATTAATACTTCATTCTTCCAATCATCTGGTACATCTTTATCATTTAGACATTTGGTATATAACTTTGCTAAAAAAAATATATATTTCTTTGCCTGCTTGTTGTAATATATCAATTATAAATTCCATCATTACCTATAGCCTTTCCTTTCTTCATAAATTTAATTGCATGTCTCACTTCTTCATTTAAAATTCTGGGCAATTCAGAAGATACAGTAGATATAGGGGGTAATTGTTCTTTATTACTATATAATTCTTGATAGAAGTTTTCTACCCATTTCATGATGTCATCTCTCATTTTAGTAATAATTCCATCTTTTTTTCTTATTGCAGATAAAAAAATTTCTATCAATATCAAAATGTTGTTTTACATTCTTGAGTCTTTTATTCTCTTCTACAGTTTTCCTTGCTAGTTCACAGTTATACTTTCTTATAACATTTTAACTCTTTTCCACACCATTTTACAAAATTCGAGATATTGAATCCCTTTTAATGTATCATTTTTGTATATCTTCATATTCCTTCTTTTCTTCATAAATTCTCTAGTCTCAGCAGAAATTTTATTCATCAAATGCTGCTTTTTTCTTCTTCATATTCCTTTTTTTCTTCATAAATTCTCTAGTTTCAGTAGAAATTTTATTGCTCAAATGCTGCTTTTTTCTACCAGCTATCATTGTTGCAGTTTTTAAAAGTATATCAGTTATTTTCATATTAATTTTATTAAAATCTGAATCATGTTCAAAATCTACTAATACTTGGAACCTATTTGTAAGTTCTAATTTAAATTTATTAGAATGTTTCTGAAGATTAGGAATATCAACTTATAAATATTGGTTTTCTTAATAATTTTTGTCTCTCTAGTTTTGCATTAACACATATCTTCCATTTGATGACAATTTTTTTTATTTAGGTACTTACAACTGCAGATCACTTTCAAGTGAAGAAAGATTGCAAGAATTAGAAGTAGTAGTATCTTATATTAAATGGGACATTATTGGACTTTGTGAAGTTAGAAGAAAGGTGAAGAGACAATTGATTTAAAAATTGGGCATATGCTCTACTATAAAGGCACAAATATTGGAAATACAAGTGGAGTAGGATTCATTATAAATAAAAAGTGGAAGAACAACATTGTGGAAATTGATGGTATATTGGACAGAGTGGCAAGATTAGTTATACAACTCAATAGCAAATACCAAATGCAGATAATTCAGGTTTATGCCCAACAAGTTTTCATAGTGATGAAGTTATAGAAGATTTTTATATGGATGTACAAAAGGCTTTTGATCAGAGTAAACAATATTTTAAAAATGTTATGGGAGACTTTAATGCTAGAATTGGTAAACAAATGAAAGATGAAAGTGCTGTAGGTAATTTTGGTTATGATAATAGAAATGAGAGGACATAGACTCGTGGTGTTTGCAGAAAAAAAAATAACCCTTTATATTATGAATTCTTTTTTTGAGAAAAATGTTAAAAGAAAATGGACATGGAGGCATCCAAATGAAGATACAGCAGAATTGGATTATATTTTCACTAACAGAAAATTCATATTTCAAGATTGTAATGTTCTTAATAAATTTAACACAGGAAGTGATTATCGATTAGTAAGAAAACAATAACAACTCATAAAAGTCAAAGTGGTCTATTTTTTAAATTTATTTGGGTTTAATCATTTTTGTATTTATTTCAAAGTGCAGACATAGAGATGATATTTCAGAGGGTATGGCTAAAGGTTGAGATTGATGAGGGGTGATAAATGCTTGAGTGTTTTTCTATTTTTGTTTTTGCCTTTAGCTAAAATAATTAGATACTATTTATGGACCAATATTGGATAGTTAAATAATTAGCTATGGCTTAGATATCTGGGGAAAAATCCCAAACCTAATAAGAAAATGTTCAAGTTTATTCGACCTGGTTTCGAACTCAACTTATAAGGACTGCAAGTTTCTATATATGAGACATTTTTATTAATATAAATTTAAATTGTTGCGTGTATATATATATGCACAAATATTTTATCTATGCTTAAATACATGCAAAAATTGTATATATAAACATTTAATCATTATTATTTTCAAATCTATTAAGCCCGGATTTAAATCCAGATTTGTAGGCGTAGTAGGCGGGCTCTTCATAGGGCTCCATTTTATATATCCATTTTCGTTGATAAAAATAAATATACTGTTAATATAATGCGCTTATAAATATATACAATTATTTTGTCTACATGTTAACACACGCATAAACATTTTGCGTAGCTATGCGCGCGTGTATATATAAACATATATATATTTTTTTTAGTAGCAGTAATTAAAATGTAATGATTTATTATCGTAGTTGATAAAATTTACTTATCTTCAGTTAATAAAAAAAAGAGTGATTAATGATTCGAAAAATTTAATGGATGATATTAAAAAATGATTCTGACGTAAAATATTTACATTCGTAGACAAAATAGTAGACATTCAATTAGTGTTACATAAAAAAAAATAATAATATTTCAGAATTTCGAGGGGGGGGGGGATATTTATTAAATGTCTAATTTCTTGTCAAAAAAAAAACAAGCAACTTCTAACTAAAATCTGATAAAAATTTTGTTTTATATATACCTAGAACATTTTTTGAACTTGAACCAATTGAGAATTTCCACCATTAATTTAAATTTAAAAAAATCGAATGGTTAATTTCTCAATAGGGATCACGTGTCGTTCAAGCATTATTAGACTGGGGAATGTAAAATTAAGT